>JASPKZ010009815.1:527500-552659 GCA_030220185.1 Diploptera punctata | reverse complement strand
GGGAGAGAGGGGAGGGGAAGGGAGGAGAGAGGGAGGGAGGGAGAGAGAGAGTAAGAGAGAGAGAGAGAGAGAGAGATTTAAATTTCTTTGAAAGGAGGTTAATGTATCTTATGGTAAGGAGTTGCAGAATCTAACAGTAGATACGGGTAGAGTGTTGTGGGTTGTCAAGTAGCAAGTTCTGGTGTTCTTAAACTGTGATTGAAGAATAGGGAATGAAAGCTAGAGGATAAGTAATTTAGAGTAGAGGTATGTACAATTTTGAATAGCAGAGTAAACTAATCATTTCAGAATGGTTTTGCGTAGTTTGATACATTTATTTGAAGCAGGGTTGAAATTTAACTATTGAGTCAGTACACTTACTTTATTCTCAAAACTGTAAGATGTTGAATTGAGAGTAATGCTCCAATCATGTGCTGTTTCTGTCTGTGAAAATAGATTACACACATTAAATATTATTGTATTAAAATAACACCTCACCTCATATTTTGTCTTCTTTTAAGACCAATTTTGGAGAAAATAATCCTCTATTATCAACTGGTACTTGACTGTTGTTTTGTCAAAACAACAGAGCATTTTTTCTGCAAAATTAGTCTAAAAAAGAAGACAAAATATGAGGCATGGTAACTGTAACAGAAGAGTCCCTGGTCTTCCACGTTGGAAGTTGGGCATAGGATTAACATCCCATCCCATACAAAAATTAATCGTTGAGAAAACTAAAGATAATCAAGTGAGCCTGATCAAATTATGACAACAAAATGCAAGAAAAAATATGACCAAAGACTTACCATTCAAAATTGGTGAACAGTTACAGGAAATAGAGAGATCTGGAAGGGAATTCTTAAGGAGGTTGTGATTCAACCTGAGTTATTCTAAATATGATGATGATATAATTTTAATAACATTCAATACTTCATAGTGTTACTTCCTACAAATGTTTCATACATATTACTTCATGTAAAAAAGCACATGAAATAATTTTTTTTGGCAGAATTGTATTCCATTTCCTATGATGGAAGGGGGAGTTACATTACCCTTATGATATGATGGGTGATAAATGATAATGAAGCGTTAGCACAGTTCTTAATCTAAACTTGACCCAAATTCCAGACCATAGGCAACCATTTTTCCCTTTTAAAGAAAATGGATAGAAATAATTCCCTTTAAAGAAAAGTTCCCATGGTCTGATCGGGAATCGAACCCTAGACCTCGTAAATAATAGTCAGAAACTCTGACCTATAGCATATGAGGTTGACCTTAAATTAAATATGAAACAATTGAAAATTAAAGTAATGGTATTATTGAGGACTCAAATAGTGAATTCAAAAACTGTTGTTGGCCACATAAATAATGGAACAAGTGCACCAATTTAGTCAGTCCTGGTGATCTAGTGATTTCAATGCATACATCTGGCTCCAAAGTTTGCAGGTTGAAACCCAGCCATTAACTTTTCAGGGCTTAATAAGTACTTCGGAAGGAAACTAATGTCATAGATTGTGTGTTGTAGATTTACGGCACGTAAATGAATATAGAGCCGGAATTAAAAGACAGGTCTTTGAGTAAAAATTGTGGATTATTTCACACCCAGATTTCCATTATCATGTTAATTACCTTAGCTGTTAAAGAACATCATTAAATTAAATGACAGCAAACAGCAATTATTGAGAATGAAAAATAAGCTACTGTAACAGTACTACCGATTTTGAACATGTATTAAACAAATTCAATTAGGAATGATCAGAAGATATTTCAAAAGAGACTCAATTGAAACTGTGACATGCACTTCAACACAACAAAGAACAAACTTGGGGCAGCCGAAATTAACTTCGTAAGATTTGTAAAAGGTGTTACTCTGTTAGATCAAAAAATAAGTTACGATGTTAGAACATAATTATAAGTATTTCAATTAATAGATAAAACACACAACTAACTCACTACCACTATCGAACCTGGAGGTTCATGGCCATGCAGACATAAGCTCTCCATACATCCCTTTCCTGAACTATCGTTTACCAATCATACCCAATATAATTTACTGTTACGAATAGGAAACATTGTAGATTAAGAGAAGTGTAGGTTAAATATTTAATAAAAGAATACTTCCATAACCTCAATAAATTATAACACGAGAAAATAGTAAAATTACTACGTATATGAAATATTGGTTTTAAATTCACATTTAGACTTTACCAGGATGTTACAGAAATATTCTCAGATACTGTTACATGGGTGCCTTAGGCAATCAACTTGAAGTGTAGCAAAGTTATATTTAAGCAAGTCAAAGATACAGTTATCTGGCATAGAATTCTGCTGAAACCAGAGTAGGAGATATTGGGTTGGTTTCTGCAACAAGGGCGAGGTAGATAGTTAGATAAGGAGGTAGCAGTATTAAAGACTGATCAAGACAGGGGTCTGTTCGTTGAGAAGGACCAGCGATGGGCGAGTTTGCACAGTTTTCTTAATAAGTTTTTGGGTCCTACACATGTTTGAGATGGTTAAATTTTGAGTAATAATTAAGCACTTTAAGAAACCTGTGAATGGGAACTAAGTTAATATTTGAGAGTTATGTTTATGATAAAGTTAGGTCGAATTAGGCAGAGTCCAGCCACAATCCATTTCACTAATTCTCTCTCTCGCAACGAATAAGAAATAACATAGTATAGTTAAAGTTAGTTTTAATTACATTAACCTGTATGATTTACTTATAGATTTAAAATATAGAGTTTTAATATTTATTTATTTGTCCTGGTGTATCTCAACTCTCCCTTTAAGTAAGATTCACCCACCAATTTTAGCTCGGCGGATCCAAAATTCGTAAGTAAACCCCACACTACCAAACCCTCCGAAGAATCCCTGTTCCAAAGCTCCATTAAGCCCTTCCATGGACCAGGCCTTTATTATCCCTAATTATACCCTAATTACAACTTTTACCTCCCTTAAATCATGTTTAATGTTATTCTCTCACCTCATTCATGGCCTATCTACTGGCCACATTCTCTCTCGTTTTCATACAAGGAGATTCTATGCCCCTCATGCTACATATCCTGCCCATCTTAGTCTAAGAGACTTCACTGTTCTTATTACTTTCCCAGAATTAAATAAAAAAACACACATACAACAAATTTCAAATTTATTAATCAATTATCAACCTGCAGAAAGAACAAATATTGGTAGACCATGTCTCAGATGGAAATAACAGGCATGACTTTTAGGAAGTGGAATAGGCCCCATGAAGCAAATGATGAACTATTGAAGCAAATTGTTGACTAACAGTACAAACAAATTAAAATCTAAATTTCGGATAAATCTACTGTAAAAATGAAATTTGCTCACCAACATTTTCTGTAATTAATTCGTACAAACATTTTCTTTACTGAATGAATTTATCCTAAAGAGGACATCGCTGCTTTGTTCTCACTCACAGTGGCGTGGCTTATATAATTGAGGAAGGCCAACCATAAAAATATCAATACCACTAATACAACTACTAGTACCACTACAATAACTATAAATACTACTACTACTTAACAACTATCACTACTACTATACAACAACAACAACTACTACTACTACTACTACTACTACTACTACTACTACTACTACTACTACTAATAATAATAATAATAATAATAATAATAATAATAATAATAATAATTAATAATGCTAGCCTTACCTTATTTCATGTAGTGCAACTTTATTCTTCTCGTCTTAGTAGCAAATATGTCTATGATATTATTAAAGAAAATTTCCTTAGACGTCAATGATTATAGCAAGCAATTTTGTATATTTAATAATGATAGAGCAGACATTCCTTCCTGGCCTTATGCGTTCCAAATTAATATTTTAATGGCATAAAATATTTTCTCTGTTGACGAAATCATTGCCAGTATAGTCCAAATTAGTGTACTAAACTTGTAGGTTTCAAAGAAAACTCTTATGATCGCAAATAACATCATTATAGAATTTAGAATCTGGATAAATGACGATCAATTCACTTCTCAAACGTGAAAAATAAAAGTGAGACTCATAACTATCCATTAAACTGTTCAGATCCTCATTTGGAAAACAATTTTGAATTTAGAAAATTTCATATGATCAAGGAGACTTTTGAACTTAGTTAAATATATGTAGAAAATCCATAAAAAAGGAAAAAAATGAGACCAATTATCAATAATGTCAATTCACCGACAAAATCAAAATGGTTAAGCAACAAATTCAAAGAAATGAACAAATTTGAAACTTTAGCGGTGGAAAATTCTTACCAGTTAGTAGAAAAAAATAGAAAATATAGAAAGAAATTGAATCTTCAAAAGATTGGTCTTATTTGATGTCACATCATTGTTTACAAACATCCCAACTGACAAAACTATGGAAATTTTGGAAAATGGTTAAAGGCAAACAAGATAGATGATGAGAGCATTAAAGAATACATTAAATTAACCAGATTATGCAGAGACCAATACTACAGGCAAAGAACGGGACTTGCAATGGGAAATACATTTTTATGAAATTTCATGGTTTAAATTGTTGGTCAGAGAGCGCTGTGACAAAGTATCTTTACATTTTATATGTAGAATTTTTCATATTTCATAATATTTTGGCAAAATGTTCATATTTTAGTAAACATTTAATATTCCTTCATATTTTTCAACTTTCAATTTGTTTTAATAAAATTTCTACTAATTGGTTAAAACATTTTTGAAGTGACTGTAGTTTTGAAATTTTTTGACAATGTAATTTGGTAGACAGCCGAAAATTCCTCAATATCCCATCTGGAACAAGATAAATAGATTTGATAAAAGAAAATAATTAAAAAAAACGAGACATGGAATGATCAAGTGGAGGCTTTTGTCCGAAACTACAGAACAAAAACAGGGATTTCCTAATCTGTGGCAAGAACGTGAATAAGTAGAACAATGTTAGATGTTAATTATATAAGTTTTTACCTGGTAAGTCAGTCGTCGTCCCCAAATAAGTTATAATAACAATGTCATAATAATAACCACCTACTCTTTCTCTCAGGTAGCAACTGTTCCTTTTTCCTACCTAACTCAAGACTTTGTGAATGGATTACAATATTTAAATGTAAGGAAGACTGCTGCTGCTAAACTTGAAGCTGTGCTGGGAAATAAGGCCTTACTCCACAGTTTATGAAATTATTAAAGTTCTTGTAGGTAAGGCCAATATGATTCTCACTTACATCAAACTATCATATATAGCGCGGTACATGTTTGCTCCCATATCATCATATGGTGTGGAGCATACTTTTTGATCGTAGAAAATAATTCTGACAGACAGACGTTAAAAAATATAGAAAATACTTCTAACTGTGTATTATGAACAGAATTGATAATTTGATTATTCAAAGCACAAGTATACCATACTGTGCTCAGGCAAATTTCACGAAAAAAAACTAATGTTAAAATAATTCTAACTACATTTCACCATGTTCATACATGCAATGTATAGGATTAAAAATAATTGTAATTGCAGAGAGAGTTTTGAAATACACCCTAGAATTATTTGTGGATTAATTCATTTTAACATCTTGTTTCTCCAAATATGACATACAGTACTTGGTCTACTGAAATGGGCAGGATATGTGACACGAATGGGGGAATGAAAGACGTGCATGGAAGCTTCTTGTAGGAAAACCAGAGGGAAAACGCCCAGTTGGTAGACCAAGAATGAAGTGGGAGAATATCATTAACCATGATTTGAGGGAATTAGATTGTAGAGGGGATGATTGGAAAACACTAACTCAGGATAGGGATGTATGAAGAGCTTATGTCCGTGCGGCCATGAACCTACGGGTTCGATCATGCAAGTGAGTTAGTTACGACTTGGTCTACGTGTGTTTGATTTATCCAATTTAATGTTATTGTGACATTTACTTATACTGAATTCATTATCTTTATGCAAGGTAAACAGAAGTCATCCAAACTGTACCTACACTAAATTCTGTCAGTGGTATATTCGATGGAAGCATGTTACTATTGTTACTATAATTTGTTTATGTTTGGATTTCGTGATTAAATATCATTGGATACATTAATTGAACGTGTTTTATATATACCCAGTATTAATTTATTGAAATAAAGTGTCAAACTACAGGCTTGGGATGCTGAGACTTCCACATTTCTAGACAATTGCCAAGGGATGTCCACCGGGTTCTCAGTGTAACGGCCGCCTTTGCCCCAGAACATGCGTCTGGCACTCAATTAAATTAAGAGCTGAGTAGACCCTAGGGCTATGATGATGCCAGAGGTTTGGTCCAGCTAAAAACCTGACCCCATTGAGATCAAACCTTTCGGCTTGTTAGTGCTATTTCTCAAACAACTACACTTGAACGTGAGTCATTAGAATTGCTTCAAATCATGAACATGATATTGTATATTGAGTCAGAATTTATGAAAAAATTAATTAACATGGAAATACAGTGAAACTCTTGATTTCTTGAGCTACAAAAAGGTCTTCTTGTCTCATTTGTGTGCTTGTATGTATACCCATAAATTATACAGGGCTTGTGTATATAAATATATGTAGAAAGTTAAGAAAATAGTAGCTTCATAATATTTTTGTGTCCTAATTTTCATATTTTTCATATTTTGTTATTATGATTTCATATTTTGATATAATTTTCTTCATATAATTCCTCGCTCTAATTATCACCATTTTTGGTGAATATGTTTATGGGGAACTTCGAATGTCAGATAAACCTTTGATCTTTAAATTTGGAGTAAATATATGGACGATATCATAGCAATAGTCAAACAAAAATAATTAGAAGATGCCGTTAAACTTTTAAATATTCATAAGAAAACAATTAAATTTACTATGGAAGTGGAAAATAACCAAGAAATATCATTTTTAGACCTTAAATTGATCAGGAATGAATAAAAAGGAAACTAGAATTTGGAATCTATAGGTAAGAAACACACATTGATAACTATATTTGTGGCGACATCATGAGACATTCTCCCGTCACAACCGGCCGTCGACAGATGGCAGCACTCCGCAGCCGCCCTAGACCTACCAGACCATAGAGAAACTTCGACACCTCGTGCGCTACGAGGTCCTGCGCGTCAGTAGCTCTATGGATCCCCTGGCGAGCGATCATTATATTCAATTGTTACTCAATAAAAGCAAATTTATGTAGTGAATAGTGTCTTATTCTTGCACTCCACGACACAACGTCCTTCATCTCCTTCTTTTTCACTTCACGAGCTAGGCAAAATGCCTGTTCCATCTCAAAGTTGTTCTATATGTCTTTTCACTGACCTTCCTACATTTCTTGAACCTCTTGGCATTTAGTTAAATGCTGCTTGTTACGTTCATTACACAACATCCTACAACTGGTAACCCCGACTTGGAAAGCCTACATCTGGTGTGACTCCGACATGGAAAGTCTGCAAGAGCAAACACTGCTACAACAGAATCAGGCGTTACAGCAGCAAATTCAACAACAGACAAACGCCGCCATGGATTGCCCTCAACAGGTCAGTACTAGTGTTAACCGTGTGAGTGTAAAACTTCCCGATTTCTGGCCCGACAAACCGGCGATCTGGTTCGCCCTAGCTGAAGCTCAATTTCGTATATCAGGCATCACGCAAGACTCAACTAAATACGCGTATGTTGTATCGAAGCTCGAGAGTCGTTTCGCAGCCGAGGTGGAGGACATAATTATCAACCCTCCAGCGCAGGGGAACCTACCAGTTTCTAAAATCGGATCTGATCCGCCGCCTCTCCATATTCAAGGAAACGAGTGAGGCAACTCTTAATGGAAGAAGAGCTAGGTGATAGGAAACCCTCCCAGTTCCTCTGATACCTCCGATCATTGACCGGCGACAATCAGGTTCAAGATAACCTACTGCGGCAATTGTAGTTATAACGCCTCCCACAGCAAGTGCAAGCCATTATTCAAACACAGGCCACAGAGTCGCCATACTGGCCTCTCCACCCGACCGTTCATGCAGTACAACCTGGATCCCACAAGAGTCAAATCACTGAACTGAGCAAACGCACTGACCAGCTGGCGCAACAAACGGCCGCCTTACAGACCTCATTTCGCCCACGATCCCCCTCCCGTGGACAACACCGCCTATCCAACAGCCCACCAAACTCCACAGACAATATTTTCTGCTGGTATCACCGAAAATTCCGCGACCAGGCGCAGAAATTGCAATTTTTCAACCAACTCCACTTGCAGCCTATGATTGCGGCGAACGGCTGCCATGTAACAGGAAGCCGCATCTTCATCACAGACAGCAACAGCAGGCACACACTTCTCATTGACACCGGATCCGAGCTATGCTGTTATCCACGACGCCTCCTACATGGACGTCGCGGACACACGGACTATGAACTCACCGCAGCCAACAACACACATTAAAACATACGGCGCTTTGCCTGTGAGACTTAACCTTGGGCTACGACGAGAATTTACTTGGAAATTTGCCATTGCCGACGTCGATATTCCAATCATTGGGTCAGATTTCCTTTACCACTTCCATCTACTTTCCGACTGCAGTAACAGGCGTTAAGTGGATGACCTTAACAGCTTTACCGTACCCGTCCACCCCTCACCCACATCTCAATCCAATATCAAATCCTCAACTATCCTTACTCCATACCACATCTTTGTATGTATGTATGTATGTGCGTATATGTGTGTGTGTGTATGTGTGTTTTTTTTTTCTTTATTATTCAACTGCATGCTCCATTATGTGGAGTAATACTACATGCATGGTGTTCTTATTATATAACTATAAAATTAAACAGTGTTTACAATTAGATTATTTTACTTAACTAGATGGTTAACTATATACAATACTATTGTTCTATGTTTTACTTAACCTAAATTGTATCAAATTTAATTGGATTTGAAAATATTGAAAATTCCTTATTGTGTCAATGAGTTCATTGTTCTTAATTGGCCAATTCTGGTTTCTTAAAACTACTGATTTGACTTTATCTCTTTCCTTATCTAATAATTTACATTCCTGTAATATGTGTTCTATATCTTGGACTTTGTCACTGCAGGGACAATTAGGATTTTCTATTATTTTTAACCTATTTAGATAGGATCTAATGTTCCCATGACCTGTTAACATTGTAGTTAATGTATATGTTAGTTTGAGTTTTAAAATTAGCCTATCGTGTATTGTGGAAAAGAAATATTTGGTTACTTGGCCCTTAGTGGTCCTTTCCCATTTATTTTGCCACTTTTCTACACTTGTTTTGCACAGTTCACTGAACACTACACTTTTCGGAATCTTCTTGTAGCTCTCCTCTAGGTCTCTGCTCGCTGCGGCTTCTTTAGCTAATTGGTCCGCCAACTCATTCCCTTGGATCCCGATGTGGGCCTTCACCCATTTGAAGTTTATTATCCAGTTGTCCCGCTGCATGGATGAAACTTGTCTTCTGATTTCTTCAATCAAGTATGAATGAATTTTGTGATTTCTTAGTGAGTCTAAGGTGATGTAACTGTCTGTATACACGGTCGCTGTTCTCCCTTCACGTTCCATGTGTTCCAAGTATTGCAGCGCTTTTAGTATTGCTAGCTGTTTGGCTTGGTTGTTGGTGCATTTTTCATTTAGTTTGTATTTACATGTTTTTATTAGAGTTTTGTCTTTATATATAGCCACCCCTGATCCTACTCCTTCATTGCTCTTGCTGCCGTCTGTATATATCTGAATTGTGCTGTGGATGTCTTCATTTTCTGTGATTACTTTAATAGTCAATGCAGGGTGTGGCCAATATTTCGGTTCCATATTGTTGTCAACGAGATATTTTTCTACTCCAATCTTCCTTGTACATTGATAGAGTATTCCAGCCTCTTCAATTTTGATTGTAATTGGTATTTGTGCTGTTAGTACACAGAGTGCTTCGGTTCTATAAGATTTTGATATCCTTTGTAGTACAAGTCTTTGCACTCTGATCAGTTTGTTTCTATAAAATGCTTTTTCTAACACTTTTTGCCAAACCGGGGAACCATATAGTAGGAGAGGTAAAATTCCGCCTACGTACACAGTTTTCAGTGCCTCACTTCTTAGGCTCCATGTTAATCTTGCCGATTTTGCGAGTGTGAATATTAGTTTTGTGCGTCTATTAGCTATGTAGTTGGTATGTTCTCTGAATGAAAGTTTACTGTCGAACATACCTAAATATTTCATACAACTTACTTGTTCTAACTTGTTATTGTTTACATATACATCCAAGTGTTGATTCCCTCTTCTTTTCCTTCGCGACATTAACATCACTTTAGATTTGTTTTCGTTGAATGTTAATTTATTTTCTTTTGCCCATTTTGAAATTTTGTGTAATTCCATATTTTAATAATTTTCTATTTCTCGTATGGATTCTCCCTTTATTAAGAGTAGGAGGTCATCTGCGAAGGCTATTGTTTTAGTTTGTTTCTTGAAGTCTAAGTTAAGTAATGAATTACATAGTACGTTCCACAATCCTGGTCCTCAAAAAGAGCCCTGTGGGCAGCCTTTAGTGATTTCTGTCTCCCACGATTCATTGTTTATTGATATACTTGCACTTCTCTGTCTGAAATAATCTTGCGTTAATTCGTAAAAGTTTTTTGGGCATATTTAAGATTTTTAAGGATTCCTGGCCACCATGCTGCATCGAACGCGCCCCTTATGTCCATCCTACTGATCATAATTACAACATTCATTTTTTCTAGTTCTGGTTCTACATATATCTTTACTTCAATTGCTGCATCTGTTGTACTTTTTTGGGGTATGAAACCATGTTGGTTGTGGTTTAAAAGTTCATTCTTGTATATGTGGTGATTTATTCTTGTTATCAGTAGTTTCTCAAGAATATTCCCTCCTATGTTTAGTAAACTGATAGGTCGGAATTTGGATGGGTCTGAACTGGATTCTTTACCCGGTTTTATTATTGGTATAATTTTAGCTTTTTCCCATATTTTAGGGAAACAACTTCTGTTTAGGCAATTATTATTATATATTGCTGTTATAAAATTTGGAAAGTTATTGAAGGTGCGTAGAAATATATCACTTGTTATTCCGTCAGTTCCTGGGATCTTATTGAAATTGAAACTTTTTATTGTTTGTCGGACTTCTTCTACGGTAAATTCTACGTCATCTTGTGTTTCGTTTGGTTCTTCTATGAATTTTCTTATTTGTCTGTGGAATGTTGTATCTTCTTTTTCGTCATCTTTGGCGGTGAGGTGTTATATCATGAGTTTCATTATATCTTCGGTATTGGTTGTCTTCGTCCCGTCTGGTTTCTCTAGGGTTGTCATGGTGGTTGGGCTTCTCGTTTTATTTGTTGCAAGCTTGTAAACTTCATTCCATGGGTTGTCGAAAGACGTTAGGTTACAATATTCCTTCCAGGAGTTTGTTTTTTGCCTGCGTATTTCATTTTGAAGTTTTTTCTTTTCTGACGAAGTACTGTTTGCTTACGGATTTTCCCGTAGGTTCTGTATTAGTTCTCGGTCGTTGGTAGCGCCTTCTTAAGGCAGTTGTCTTTTGTCGCATTATAGTCAGTGAGTCGTTCCACCAAGGTACTGATGGTCTATTTGTTCGAACTTTTCGGTTTGTATATTAAGTGCTTTTTAAGTGTCTTCTTGCACGTTAATTCTATCACCTCGCTGAAATTGTCAACTAGTGTTTCGGTTTCCGATGTATTTAATGCTCTAAAGGTTAGATTTGTACCCACAAGTTCTTCAATGTGTTTTTCTTCATATGAACATATTAAATTTCTTACACCAGTTTAAGAGCCGAGATTATTATCAAACATTCTGTACCATTATCTTTATTAACATCGTGTATTTTAGTGTTTGATATTTATATTCCTTTCTTTCGTTGCTTGGGTTTCCTATTCTTATAGAATATTTTATTATGTTGTGATCTGAACATCTTTCTTCATTGCTGATCTCCCATTCATTAATTGTTGTCAGTGGATTGGTGTTTACTATAGTTAAATCGATGTAGCTTGATCCTCTGCTGGTTTCAAAGGTTGTGTTTATGCATTTTTCGTTTAATATATGAAGTTGTTTACTGATTAAATATTCTTCTAGTATTTCTCCCCTTGGGTTTGTTAGAACACCGTGCCAAGTTCTAGATCGCGAATTGGTATCTACATTAATTATATCATCATTTCCTTTGCAAAATGTCCAGTATTTCGTGTAATTTGCTGAATTGGTTTTGTATTGGTTCGTTTATATCATAATATAAGCTGGCAGCGTATAATTTCATGTTTTTGTACATTATGTCTATTAAGACTGTGTCTTCATCTGATAATTGTGTAATTATCAGTGCACCTACATTGCTATTTGGAATAACTATGGCCGCTCTCTTCTTCCCTTTTCCGGATGTATATGTTCGATATCTTTTTATAATTCCGTGAGTTTTGTTTTGATATGTGTAAGTCTCTTTATAAATGCCATGTCTATTTTACTTTTTACAATCAGTTCCATGAGGTTATCTGTGGCTGCTCTTGAGTGCTGTAGATTTATTTGCATACATCTATGTTTTGTTTGCGTTGGTGTAGTCTGTTGTTGTTGTGCCATTTTAGTAATCTATGTTAATTCTCTACTTTTTTAGAGTGGCGAGCAAACTAGGGCATTTCTTGTCTAGCGATGTGTGATTTTCACATATTTTTTCTTTCATATTTTTTCTAGGCGTTGTAAGATACACAGTTTATACATTTGTAGTCTGAAGTTGTTTCCCTGCACACAGGGGATATGTTTTTTCTCGTGAACATTTATTTTGTCTTCTGCATTTGAAGCATCTTGAAACAGCGAGATAATCATTTAGGTGGCAAATTGTCCATCCGATCTTCAGCTTGTTACCTTGTAATCTTCTCCGGGTTTGAGAGTTCACTTCCACAACTAAATTAAAATTATTTGCTTTGGTTCTATATTTAAATTTGGATTGAATGTCATCTTCCTTGAGGTTAAGTTCTGGTTTTTGTGTTATTATAATACTGGATGCATTTTCGATTGTTACGACTTCCGGTACATTGAATATTACCATCCTTGGATTTAACAATTTTGGGGTTTGAGGTAATTGTTGAGCTGAGTGTATTGATTTCATCTTTGCTTTCGGTTTCAATTTCGATTCTTCCGCTTCCGTCTTTGAAAATTTTGAATGTTTTAATGTGTGTGAATGTGTGTATGTGTATGTATGAGTTTTTTCATTTATTTGTTGATTTATTACGGCATGTTCCATTACAATAGGTGCAATACTACATGCCTTATAACATAATTAACATATTATAAATACATAGTTAATATATCTAACATTACGAGTTATTTTTTAATCTTATATACTCTTGTTTATTGGTTATTATTTGTCTTTTGTTAATATTGTCTTGATACTCTGTTTAGTTTCTAGAGGTAATCTAAATTAATTGATTTTATATGCAATATACATTCACTTGTGTATTCGCTTACTAATTTTTGTTCATTATAAGTCCACTTTCCATATTTACTTAACATTTTCCTTTTGAAATTGTTTCTTTCACTTTGTACTTTAAAGCATTCAAATAATATATGGAAGACTGTCCGATCTGCTACTCCACACGTACACATGGGGGAGTCCTTGATTTTAAATCTATAGAAATATGTGTTTAGCTTTCCGTGTCCGGTTAAAAATGTTGTTATATTTCCCGATAATGGAATATTTAATTTTAGCCTATCTTTGATATTAGGGAAGAATAACTTAGTCACCGCTCCGTTTGTGTTCTGGTCCACTCGTTTTCCCACTTTTGTATGCTGATATCTTGTAGTTCCTTTAATTTAGCACTGAGCGGGATCTTCTCATAGGATACTGGCTCGTCGCTTCTGGTTGCTTCTTTGGCGAGTTTGTCTGCAACTTCATTGCCGTATATTCCTACGTGAGCCTTGACCCAGGATACTGCTACTGTCCAAAGGTTGCTTATCAGATAACGTAGTGCCTGTCTGGTGTTTTCTACTAATTGATTGTGATTTCTGGTATTTTTAGCGAGTCTATTGTAATTTTGCTGTCGGTATATATAGCTAGAGTTTTTGGAGAATTTGGGCTCAGTGTTGCTTCTGGTATTCTTTCTAACGCCTTCATAATTGCGAATTGTTCCGCCTGATTGTTGGAACATCTGTCATCTAGTTTATATTGTAATTGTTGGACAATCTGACCATTGTGTAACACTGCAATTCCTGAGCCAACTCCGCCCTCGGACTTGCTGCCATCAGTGTATATTTCCACAGCATAATGTTTTGTTGGGTCAACATCCTCTATGGCAGGAATATTTGCTGGCTGAGGCCATTCCTTGAGAGGCAGTATAGTTTCTAGATTATCGTTCCCTGTTCCTTTTATATTATAGGTTTTTGATATTTCTTCTAGTTTGATGATTATAGGTGTCATACCAGTTATCGTGCAGAGTGCTTCAGTGGATGTAGTCCGGAATGCCTTCGCGATTTTCAGATTTATCAATCGCTGCACCCTTATGAGTTTCACGCGGTTAGATTTTTTCTGGGGCCTTTCGATCCATACTGGAACCCCATATGATAGTAAGGCCAGAATTGCTCCTTTGTAGATTTTTCTTAGAGCTCCATGATTAAGGCCCCAGTCGAGTTTTGCTGATTTTTCAAACGCATTGATAAATCTTGTACTTTGTCCGCAATGTGTTGCACGTGAGCACTGAAGGTGAACTTTTCGTCCAGTACAATTCCTAGGTACTGCATTGTGCTCACCTGTTCCAGAAGTTTGTTGCTTAAAAATATGTTTATTCTTGTGTTAATCTTACGCCTGTTTCTTGTTACCGGCAGAACTTTGGATTTCTGTTCATTGAATTCAATTTTGTTATTCTTGGCCCAGTTTGTTATCTTCTGAAGTTCAACGTTGGCGAAGTTTTCTGCTTCAAGTAAAGTTCTGCCTTTTGTCATTATTAACAGGTCGTCCGCAAATGCAATGACTTTGGTGTGGTTAGTATATTCCAGGTTGAGTAGAGAATTGTACTGGATGTTCCACAATCCAGTTCCACAGCAGGATCCTTGTGGACAATCCTTTGTCACTGCCTTTTATATTTTAATATTATTGGTAGATAAAGTCACGCTTCTCTGGTGAATATCGCTCCTTACTAGGTTGTATAAGTTCTGAGGGCACTTAAAATTCCGCAAGGCATTTAGGATACTGGGCCACCAAGCCGCATCGAACGCTCATTGTACGTCCAGAGCAACCAGTACTACAAACGGATAATCTTTGAAGCCTTGCTGTACGTACTCCTTCTCTGCCATCGTTGCATCTACTGTGCTTCTTGTTAGAGTAAATCCAAACTGATTTTGGTTCAACAAGTCATTTGAATAGAGATGGTGCATGATCCTGTCTATTAAAAGTTAGTCCAGTACTTTCCCACCAATATTTATTAGGCTTATTGGTCGAAACTTTGAGACGTGTGGACTGGCGTCTTTTCCGGGTTTGACGATCGGTATTAAACGTGCCTTCTTCCATTATTGTGGAAAGTGGCCATTGTTTAAACACCTGTTGTAGATGGTTGTCATGTACCTTGGGAACAGTCTGAAAATTTGGAGCAGAATTGTACTATTTATTCTATCTTCTCCTGGCGCTTTTTTTGATCCATTCTTGTGAGTATTTCCTTTATTTCTTGTGGTGTAAACTCTCTATCGTCTGGTGTACCTAGAAAGTGGTGGGTTTCCTCTCGCAGTATTTTATGATAATTATTATCTTCACTCTTCTTGTCTTCCGGTGTGAAATAGTCCAGCATGTAGTTTAGCGTTTCGTACATGTCCGATGTTACCGAGCCATCAAGTTTCTTTAGAGTAGACAGCTATGGTGTCTTCTTCATTTTCCCTGATGACATGCGGTATACTGCGTTCCACGGATTGTTGGTGGGGGTTAAGCTGCAATATGCTTTCCAAGAGTTCATTTTCTCTTTTTTATATAGCTTTCGTATTTCCTTTTGACTTCAATGTACTCGTTCTTCCTTTGTTCTCTGAGAAGCTGATCATTTTTTGTTTTCTGGTAGCGTCTTCTGAGCGCATTTGTTCTTTTACGCAGTATTGTAAGAGCGTCTGACCACCAAGGAACTGTTTTCTTCTGAATAGTTCTTCTTGTAGGTTTGCTGATTTTAAAACACATTTTGCAAGCTTTGTTTATTGTTTCTGTGTAGTCCATTACAAGTTTCTCAGAGTCTTTTTCCATTCTAGCAATTTGGGACAGTTCTACGTCTAGTTCGTTTATTGATAAGATTACTTGCGGATTTGTCCTATGGAGTCTCTTGGAAAATTCTCTTACGAGGATTTCGCTGAACTCTTCGAGTTTGTCTTCTTTTATGATGAATTTTGGGCTATAGAAATTAATTGTCCTATCATGAGTTTGCGGTGAGATATAGTGAAGGTGATGTAGCGATGGTCGGAACAGCTTTCGTCTCCGCTGCATTCCCAGTCGGTCAGTTTTGTTAGTAAAATGTTGTTTGTTATAGTTAGGTCTACATTGCTCTTTCCTCTATTGTTTTCAAACGTTGTGTTTTCATTTTCTTCGTTCCATATAAGTTACTGGAAGCTAGATATTCTTCGACTATTTTCCCTCGCGCATTTGTGATGACGTCATGCCATCCTTTAGATCTGGAGTTGCTGTCCATGCCGATGATCAATCAATTGCCATTTGCAAATGTTAAAACATTATCCACTTTAGTCAAATCATTATTGATATCTCTATCGATGTCAAAGTACATACTTGCTGCGTATAGCCTGAAATTTTGGTGAATGAGTTCTATGACGACACCATCTTCATCAGATACTTGATTTACTTGTATCGCATCAATGCGTTCGTTTGTAACAAGGATTGCTGCTCTTATTCTATTATTTCCGTTGGAGAAGACTCTGTAATTTCGGATTACTCCTGCCACCTTGTTGTTTATTACATATGGTCCTTGTAGGAGTACCAGATCTATGTTGTGCTGTTCAATGGTATGCATCAAATTACTCATTGCTGCTTTAGAATGTTGCAAATTGATCTGCAGACATTTTATTTCTGTTGTTTGATTTGCCATTTTGGACCTAGTATTCGGTATTTTGTCTGTACTTTTTAATTAAAATTTGCAGTGATGGACAGTTCTTATCTGTAGATGAGTGATTAATGCACACGTTTTCATTGTTGCTGTATTTATTGTGCTTGATACAGTTTATGCACTTTAAGTCCTTCCTTTCTGCTTTACTTTCATTCAATCCCAATGGGGGCATGTTAATTCTCCTTTGCAATCTGCTGCCTTGTGGTTAAACTTACTGCATTTAAAGCACTGATTCACTCTAATGTAATCGTTCACATAACATATCTGCCAGCCCATTTTAATTTTACGTTCAACCAGTGATCGCCATGTTTCAGAGCTTACCTTTGCTATCAAGTTCTTGTTGTTCCTTTTATCTTTAAAATATACTTAGTTTGAATGGTGTCTGCTTTCAAGTTTAGTTCAGAGTTCTGTGACATTATGATTTCACAAGCATTTTCAATTGTAACGTCATCTGGAATGTTGTGAATGATAACATTTGGCTTGCGATGATTAACGACATTTACTTCCAATAGTTGGCTGCACTGCTCTCGAATCTTCTCACTCAGTACTTCGATTTCTTTTCTGCAACCAGTTTATATTATTAATCGCCCATCTCTAAGTGATTTGAATGCATTTATTCCTACCTTTAGTTCAGTTGGATTGATGTTTCTTTTCGGTATAGTTTTCATGGCATCTGGTGATTCATTTTGTTTGGATTTCATGAACAATTTGTATTTCTTCTCTGAGTCAACTACTGAGCCGTTACCGAGCAGGGCAGCGGAGTGGTTTCGTTTTCCTGATAGATGTTAGAGGCTGTTTTCTCGTTGCTGATGTTCCCTCATTCCTCTTTTGCCTGAGTCGTTCTTCGCCTTCTTCAAATTTTGTCTATAGATTGTGAATCACTTTATTCTTTTCTTCCAATTCCGTTTTGAGCTTGCAGATTGATTTTCTTATGTCACTTACGGCCAATGAAATATCATTCTTAAGGTCCTTTCTCAAGTTACCACTTTTTACATTCACACTGAGCAGTAAATTCAGAGCGTTCTCTGTTTTGTTATATAACACAAGATTAAGATATTAGCAAACTTGACATGTTAAGTTTAAGATTCGCGCGCACCTAAAGCGTTTGAATTAAGCGCGCACTAGAGGGAAGTGAAATTTATGCAGTGGAGAAGGGATGATCTAGTGTGCACTGGAATTTTGATGGCGGACGGCAATGTGGAAGGTGACAAGATGGCTACCGCCTAAGCAGCAAACACAACATCAAACGAAAAGATTAGATTTAAGAAAGCACCTACGCTAGAGAATACTTATATATATTTTAAAATGACCACAAACCCTCCATGGTATCTTTACCTTGTCGTGGGTGGAGTGGTTTGCGTGCTTGAATGATCCCGAAAGCTAAGCCGGCGGTAGCATTCCTGCCGATAGGGTTACCCATGCTGGACTGGTCGAAGGTGATATACCAGACGAAAAAAGTACCTTGGTCAAAGGAGTGACGATCTTTCACCGTAAAAATACAACCGTCAGGAAATGCGGACATGGGTTCAACTGGGGTAAATTTTCTGGACGTCAAATAGTCCCCCATTCGTATCTCCGGGCGGGGACTACTTCAGGGAACCCATGCCAAAGGCTCAAACTCAGGGACATGTTCCTAGGAACATGGAATGTTAGAACTTTATACAATAGCGGGGCACTAGAGATATTAACACGGGAATTAGATAACTCGCCTTTGGATATAGTCGTTTTACAGGAAGTTAAGTTGACCAGGAGAAGGTAGTCTGGAATCAGGAAGCTTTGCATTATACTACGGGGGTGCAGAACGACCGGCATTTGGAACGGGTTTTTAGTGAGAAGGAGGATCCTGTCCGCTATCCGAGATATTAAGTTTGTCAGTGACAGGGTATCATACATAATTCCAAAGGGTAAACGGCAGGATTTTATAATTGTAAATGTACATGCTCCCACAGAAGATAAAGGTGACAAGATCAAGGATGAGTTCTATGAAGAATTAGAATGCTTATTTGATAGCCTTTCACGATATCATATGAAAATTGTCTTAGGAGATTTTAATGCAAAAGTGGGGCGGGAAGATATAATCAAACCAACAATAGGCAAATTCAGTCTTCATGAAGATAGTAACGACAACGGGGTTAGATTAGTCACCTTTGCCACATCAAAGAATCTCATTGTTAAGAGCACAACATTTCAGCATAAGAATATGCATAAATACACCTGGACGTCTCCAGATGGAGAAACTCGGAACCAGATAGATCATGTATTAGTGGACAAACGTTGGCACAGTAGCATCATCGATGTTAGATCAGTTAGAGGGGCAGACTGCAATTCGGATCATCATCTGGTCAGGGTGAGAATCAGACAACGGCTATCGCTTATGAGAGGAACAAACGCTAAAAATGATTCTGAAAAATTTGAATTAAAAAACTTGAAAAATCATGAAATGCGGAAAGAATAACAAATCATAATTGCTAATAGACTTGAAGTACTGGAATCAACAGACGACAATGTGGCAAACGAAGAAGAAACTGATATAAATAAAGAATGGGAGGCTATAAGAGATACTATTAAATTGTCAGCATCAGAAAGCATTGGTTATTTAAAAAAAGAGGCAACATAAGAAATGGTTTGATGAGGAATGTGCCGACATTGTAAAGGAAAGGAAACTAGCAAAAATGAAATTGTTACACGAGCCAAAAGAGGTAAATTTAGAGCAATTGTGTAGTATTAGACGGGAAAAAACGAGACTACTAAAGAGTAAAAAGAGGGAATATCTGAGAGAGAAGATTAATGATCTTGAAATGAATGCAGAAAATTGGAACATTAGAGAATGATATCAGGGAATTAGGCTAGAACAAGCATAATTCGAAATGAAAATGGGAAATAATTGCAGATTCCAGGAGTATATTAAATAGATGGGAAAGTTACTTTAATCAACTATTAAATGTACATACAGAACAGGACATTGAGGAGGATAATTTAGAGACAGCAGAAATGCTAGTCGCAGAACCAAGTGCATTTTAGGTTGAAATGGCGATAGAAAAATTGAAGATGTATAAAGCATCAGGCTCGGATGAGATCCCAGCAGAACTGATAAAATCAGGTGGAGAAAAATTGATGGACAAGAATCGCTGGTTGCTTATTGGGAAAAAGAAGCTCTTCCAGATGAATGGAAGGAATCAATTATCGTACCAATTTATAAGAAAGGAGATAAAACTGATTGCAACAACTACAGGGACATCTCATTACTTTCAACTTCATACAAAATTCTTACAAATATATTAGTAAGCAGACTTACCCCCTATATTGATGACATTCTAGGAGATCATCAATGTGCATTTAGAAGAAACAGGTCTACAACAGATCAGATTTTTAGTATAAGACAAATTTTAGAAAAGAAATGGGAATATAATGGTACTGTACATCAACTATATGTAGACTTCAAAAAAGCATATGATTCAATTAAGAGGGAGAAGTTATATAGTATCCTGCTGGAGTTCGGAATTCCTAAAAAGTTAGTTAGACTTATACGAATGTGTGTAAATGGCACAAAGAGTAGGGTGCGTGTAGGCAAACAGTTTTCGGACACTTTTGAAATCCAGAATGGGTTGAAGCAAGGAGATGCACTATCTCCTCTATTATTTAATTTTGTACTAGAGCATGCCATCAAATCTTTAGAGGATGAGGAAGGCCTACAACTCAATGGTGTTAATAAGCTGTTAGTTTATGCTGATGATGTAGTACTATTGGCCGATAGCGAGGAGATACTAAAGTACCAATTAATTTATCCGTTATCAAAATCAGCAAAACGTAACTGGGGACTTGGCAATAAAGCTCTAAAAACCAATTACAGTGGCGCTATTGAACTAATCCTGACATACTGTTCACCCGTATGGGAAGAAACCTTCCGAAACAAAACGAACTTGAGAAAAATCCAAAGAGTTCAAACGATGATTAATATCAGGATTTCAAGATCGTATCGGGCACTATCACACGACGCGTCCTGCATCATAGCAGGGATACAGCCTATTGATTTGACAATTACCGGAAAAGCAAAAATATATAAAGACATGCATGGTGAAAGAGAGTATGAAATTCGTTTGCAACCATGCAACTGGACCTATCCAGGAAGAAAAGTGGAAATAAAAGAAACAGATGAGACCAAGGAACACGATTTCTACATTTACAGTGACGGAAGCAAAACAGCAGACAAAGTAGGAGCAGCGGCTGCAATAATTCAACATGGGATGCTCATACGTCAGCTAAAGTACAGGTTAGACGGCAAGTGCTCTAACAATCAGGCTGAGCAAATTTGCCATTGAGAAATCACTACAGGAAATGCAAACAGTACAAGGTTTCTATAGAGAAGAAAATACCGTAGCTACATTCACAGATAGCAGAATAACGTTATTATTGCTAAAAAAAATCAAAATACAACCCACCAATAGAAAAAATTCTGGACATCATCAGAGCTTTAGAGGAAAACAACTGGACAATTTTCTTCTCCTGGATTAAAGCACCTATCGGGATTACGGGTAACGAAATGGCAGAAAAAATGGCAAAAGAAGCTGCTCAAGACGAATGAATTGAAATCGTTTACAACAAGATCCAAAAATCGGCCATTACAACGGCAGTAAAGGAAGCGGGATTAATAGAATGGCAGCACAGGTGGAGCAACTCACCAAAAGGAGAAATCACCAGGTCCTCCTTCCCTACTGTCACAGACAGACTCAAGATCAAGTTACCCGCAACCTCCGAGTTCACTACTATAATCACAGGACATGGTCAAACCAGGAGTTATCTTCACAGATTCCGCATTATAGAAGACCCAACCTGCACTTGTAATATAGCAGAACAAACAATAAACCACCTAATATATGAATGTCAAGATGTAAAACACCAGAGAATGACATTAATAAACGCAATAAAAAGAATGGAGACATTTGGCCTTGTACATACAAAGAATTAGTAACTTGCATTTAATAGCATTTAGGAAGTCTACTGAAACACTAAAACTACAAAATTAATAACGTAATAATATATAATAGTTTATAAACAAATATGTATGATAATATTTAGAATTACATAAATTAAGTAACAATGTAAATATATAATTAGAAATACAAACTAGTTATTAAGTTAAGTAGATAGAAATGATAATGTAAATATAGTGTATAAACAAAAAGTATGATTAATTCTAGAATTAAGTTAACTAAGTAGTTAGGAATAGAAAATAGATATTAGGTTAGAGATAGTCAACAAATTTATCTTTGTAAATGTACACATTGTTATATGAAATGTAATTGAAGTCAGTTATGTATCAGCTTTTAAAAAGCATGTAATATTACACTGTAATGGGACATTCTGTAATTCAATAAAGAAAAAAATGCGTGTATGTATGTATGCGTGCGTGTATGAACGCGCGTGTGCATGTATGTATGTATGTATGTATGTATGTATGTATGTATGTATGTATGTATGTATGTATGTATGTATGTATGTATGTATGTATGTATGTATGTATGTATGTATGTATGTATGTATGTATGTATGTATGTATGTATGTATGTATGTATGTATGTATGTATGTATGTATGTATGTATGTATGTATGTATGTATGTATGTATGTATGTATGTATGTATGTATGTATGTATGTATGTATGTAGTATGTATGTATGTATGTATGTATGTATGTATGTATGTATGTATGTATGTATGTATGTATGTATGTATGTATGTATGTATGTATGTATGTATGTATGTATGTATGTATGTATGTATGTATGTATGTATGTATGTATGTATGTATGTATGTATGTATGTATGTATGTATGTATGTATGTATGTATGTATGTATGTATGTATGTATGTATGTATGTATGTATGTATGTATGTATGTATGTATGTATGTATGTATGTATGTATGTATGTATGTATGTATGTATGTATGTATGTATGTATGTATGTATGTATGTATGTATGTATGTATGTATGTATGTATGTATGTATGTATGTATGTATGTATGTATGTATGTATGTATGTATGTATGTATGTATGTATGTATGTATGTATGTATGTATGTATGTATGTATGTATGTATGTATGTATGTATGTATGTATGTATGTATGTATGTATGTATGTATGTATGTATGTATGTATGTATGTATGTATGTATGTATGTATGTATGTATGTATGTATGTATGTATGTATGTATGTATGTATGTATGTATGTATGTATGTATGTATGTATGTATGTATGTATGTATGTATGTATGTATGTATGTATGTATGTATGTATGTATGTATGTATGTATGTATGTATGTATGTATGTATGTATGTATGTATGTATGTATGTATGTATGTATGTATGTATGTATGTATGTATGTATGTATGTATGTATGTATGTATGTATGTATGTATGTATGTATGTATGTATGTATGTATGTATGTATGTATGTATGTATGTATGTATGTATGTATGTATGTATGTATGTATGTATGTATGTATGTATGTATGTATGTATGTATGTATGTATGTATGTATGTATGTATGTATGTATGTATGTATGTATGTATGTATGTATGTATGTATGTATGTATGTATGTATGTATGTATGTATGTATGTATGTATGTATGTATGTATGTATGTATGTATGTATGTATGTATGTATGTATGTATGTATGTATGTATGTATGTATGTATGTATGTATGTATGTATGTATGTATGTATGTATGTATGTATGTATGTATGTATGTATGTATGTATGTATGTATGTATGTATGTATGTATGTATGTATGTATGTATGTATGTATGTATGTATGTATGTATGTATGTATGTATGTATGTATGTATGTATGTATGTATGTATGTATGTATGTATGTATGTATGTATGTATGTATGTATGTATGTATGTATGTATGTATGTATGTATGTATGTATGTATGTATGTATGTATGTATGTATGTATGTATGTATGTATGTATGTATGTATGTATGTATGTATGTATGTATGTATGTATGTATGTATGTATGTATGTATGTATGTATGTATGTATGTATGTATGTATGTATGTATGTATGTATGTATGTATGTATGTATGTATGTATGTATGTATGTATGTATGTATGTATGTATGTATGTATGTATGTATGTATGTATGTATGTATGTGTATGTATGTATGTATGTATGTATGTATGTATGTATGTATGTATGTATGTATGTATGTATGTATGTATGTATGTATGTATGTATGTATGTATGTATGTATGTATGTATGTATGTATGTATGTATGTATGTATGTATGTATGTATGTATGTATGTATGTATGTATGTATGTATGTATGTATGTATGTATGTATGTATGTATGTATGTATGTATGTATGTATGTATGTATGTATGTATGTATGTATGTATGTATGTATGTATGTATGTATGTATGTATGTATGTATGTATGTATGTATGTATGTATGTATGTATGTATGTATGTATGTATGTATGTATGTATGTATGTATGTATGTATGTATGTATGTATGTATGTATGTATGTATGTATGTATGTATGTATGTATGTATGTATGTATGTATGTATGTATGTGTATGTATGTATGTATGTATGTATGTATGTATGTATGTATGTATGTATGTATGTATGTATGTATGTATGTATGTATGTATGTATGTATGTATGTATGTATGTATGTATGTATGTATGTATGTATGTATGTATGTATGTATGTATGTATGTATGTATGTATGTATGTATGTATGTATGTATGTATGTATGTATGTATGTATGTATGTATGTATGTATGTATGTATGTATGTATGTATGTATGTATGTATGTATGTATGTATGTATGTATGTATGTATGTATGTATGTATGTATGTATGTATGTATGTATGTATGTATGTATGTATGTATGTATGTATGTATGTATGTATGTATGTATGTATGTATGTATGTATGTATGTATGTATGTATGTATGTATGTATGTATGTATGTATGTATGTATGTATGTATGTATGTATGTATGTATGTATGTATGTATGTATGTATGTATGTATGTATGTATGTATGTATGTATGTATGTATGTATGTAT
>JASPKZ010009815.1:0-522500 GCA_030220185.1 Diploptera punctata | reverse complement strand
ATGTTTTAAAATATTTCTTTCAGTTTTTAATCGATGGAAATACTGTCTTATCTGCCCATGTCCGGATAGAAAGGTCGTAATTTGTCCGTTGAGAGGGATCTTTTGTTTCAATCGATCTTGTACAGATGGGAAGAACATTTTGGTGACATTTCCTTTTGTAGATCAGTTGCGAGCGAGCTTCGTTGATGGACGGAAGTGTCGGTTGAGCTCTCCATGCGATCTTCCTGTGAGTGGTGCATTATTCATTATTCTATATAAAAGTAAAGTAAAAAGTGATCCCACAACAGGCCTCGGGAGGCCCTTGGGGTAGTAGGAAGTTAAGGCTCCCACTTTTTCTAGACAATCGGCACTTTGTCAGCCGGGTTGTCAGCCCTGCGTGACCGCCGCCTTTACCCCCAGAACAAACGTCTGGTACTCATTTCCGTTAGAGGCTGAGTCGGCCCCAGGGCCATAGTGCCGCCAGAGGGTTTGGGTCAGTTTAAAAATCCTGACCCCAACGGGACTTGAACCCTCGACCCTCCGGCTTGTAGCTCAATGCCTTAACCACTACGCTACGGCGTGCCCCATTATTCTATATACGTGGGTGAATTATGTAATAAAATAATATTAATGTGATTGGTTAAATATAAACAGTAATCAGTGCAGTTGCCAAGTGACTTTATGTTGTAAGTGCTAAAAAAAAAGAAAAAAAGATAGAAATATAAACTTAAGGATACAAATAATAGATGCGACAATATTAGTGAAATTCTGTGAACTTCAAGAATGACAGTAACTCTCAACTAACAGGTAATAATAGTACAAAAAAATTCAGTATTATTCATTCTGAGTGTGAAAACTATAATACGTAAACATGTGGACGGGTGTGCAGACGATTTAATATCCGAGGCCATCTGGCTTCAAACAAAGCAATAGATAGAAAATAATACAAGCAATCACGTCTTAATAACCCATAGTGTTATAACCAATATAATAAATTAGTCATTTATTGACATTTCTTAAATACTAAGCCAATGGTCCCACGCGGTACCACTTGAAGGTCGTGCAGTCGGTTTATTATCCGAGGCCATCTGGTTTCAAACTGCGCAATAGGCAAAAATAATACATGCAATAACGTTTCAATAACGCACAGTGTTATAATCAATCTCACGTTTAAGTTATTTCGTCATATTTCTTCAATTTTAAGACAATGGTTCCCCGCGGTACCACGTGGTAGGACGGCCGTGACCGAGCAAATACGAGACCATCTAGTCTCAATAATTTAAAAATACACCTTAGATAGTGAAAAAGAGTAATAAAAAGTTAATTGATACATTGTACAGACGTTTATATCAAGTAAATATGTAATCATTAACCACATGGTGGTGAGACAAAGGGGAGACACCATCTTTACATACTGTCTCCATGGAGGAAACAACACCACATGTTCATCACTTCATCACTTTGTGACAGCTATTGGTGCTGTCCAGTGTGCCTTTCCTGGGACTTGTGTTTGTCCCTTGTCGGCGAATTCGCGTGTGTATTCTGTATTGGGTTCAGCTAGTATACCCTAGCCTACACGGCGATTTTATGGGGATTTATTTTATTGTTTGAGTAGTGTGAGATTTATATGGATATTGTTGCCAAGGCGAATAGATCTCGCTTGATTGGGGCATCGGAAACCGTGTCGCTGAAGAGCTTGGCTCGATTCAGGACCGGAATGAGCCACGCCACTCTGCGCTCATCATTCTGACCTTGGTTGCTACATGCTAAGCACTATGGATTATTTATTTGGTCGAATATGTTTCTATGTGTAGTACGCCATTGTGGAAGGTGTCCTATATTGCGTACTATTGGGTTTTCATGATTATTTATGTTTTGAAACATGGTGGTGGCCCTTTATGATATGATAGTATCAATATATGGCACCTTCGTGGCCTCGTGCATCTCTGTTATCCTTGTGTAACGCGGGGACCGAAAGTATGATTTTTAGACACTTGTTTTGCAGTATCTGTAGTTTCTTCTCTGTGGCATTTCGCAAGGATACTCAGAGATTCACAGCCGTACAATAGCATACTACGGATCACAGCCACATATAATGTGAGCCTTGATACTAAGGGAAGACAGAGGAGAGTGACGGCGACTTGAAAAAGGAATATAACTTATCGCTATGCCTTGATGGGCTCTGGTTATTATATGATCAACCTGGGCTCTAAATGTAAGCGTTTTATCGAAAATTAGGCCTAAATATCTGACCGAAGTTTCTGACTGGCAGAGGTTGTACACCCATAGTGAGCTGGATGGGACATGGAAAAGTTCGATTTGGGAAAACAGGGACGACTTGCGTTTTCCCAGCATTTAGGTTAATGTTCCAGGAGCAAAACACATTCATAAATTATGGTTATTGCTCGCTGGAATGTTGGCAAGTATGTGAGAGACTGGATTTTTATTTTAAGTTTGGGATTGCATGAATAGACAAGTGTCATAAGCAAAGGAAGCTATTGAGGGACAGTGATGGAGGTGAAGGTAGGTCAGAGACCATTATAGGGAGTACAATAAGGTGTGAAAGGACAAGCTCCTTGTGGAACTCCTGCCAGTATGCGCTTCATATCAGATTTATTTCCACTCACTTAGAAATAGAAGGTTCTATCTCAGAGATAAGTGGAGATTATTTTGACTCTAAATTTGGATTAATTTGGAATTGTATCAGCTTATATATCAATCCGTTTTATCCAAGTTGTGTCAAAAGCTTTTCCAATGTCGAGGACGACTGCTATATGTAAATACGCTTGGCGGTGAACAACCAGTGACTATTTGGTCTATAAGCCTCGCCAGTTGCCGCGGTGTGCCTGTGTGAATTTCGAAATCCAAATTGCATGGTTGGGTAATAGTCTTTTTGTTTGGAGACTTCAATTTTTAGTTTGGCCAAAATTCCACAAAATCGTTTTTCTAGGGATTTTTCCCAGAACTGGTAGAAGGCTTCTTGGACGCAAATTGTCTGGATTACTTGGATTTTTTCCTGGTTTCGGTAGCACAATAACTTTAGCCATCTCCAAGTTGCAGGGAAGTGATTAAATTGGATACAGTATTTAAGGATAGTAAGGAGTCGAAGTAGCGCTTTGCGCGGGAGATGCCTTAAAGCTAGGTTACTTATACGATCATGTCCGGTGCACTTGAAGTGCGAAGGGCCTGGACGTGAATGCGTAGGTCAGCGAGGTAGATGTCAGGTCTTTCATTTGGGTAGGGAGCAGCTAGGAAGGTGTCTACTCTATTATGACTTCAGCTTCATGAACTGGGCGGACGTTAACTCTTGTGGTCTGAATCGATTTGCGAAATTTTCCGCGAGAACTTGTGCTTGATCATAAGGATGATAAGCCCAAGTTCCATTGTTCTCAATTGCAGTCGGTTTAGAAGGTCCGCGGTTTAATTTAATTCTTTTATAATCTCCCAAGGCGGAGTTTTTTGAGCATTGAAATTGGATAGGGAATTTTCCCATTGCGTAATTTTGTGATCTCGCAGTCTTTCTTTGACCAGTCGAGCATAGTAATTGTACTCCTGTTTCATTTGTGGGTGTCCATAGAGTCTGTACTGTTTGAGGGCTCGTCGCTTATGCTCTAGGTAGTCAAGAAGTGTTTGATCTGTTTGATTTGGACGTGTAGTGTTGTTTCTTGTTGTAGTTATGTCGAGGGCTGTTTGAATAGAAGCCTGGAAGTCATTTATAGAAGTCTCAAGTTCTTCAGTGGAGTTTACTCTTAATCGAGGATTAAATCAATTGTGTCATGGCGGCTAGCTACTAACACGCACAAGTTACGCTCCAGGTTTTAAGTTATTTTTCAGCAGGTGCCTTCGTTATTTCATAGCTAAAGTTGTATATTCGTAGTGAGTTTAAGTTTAAATTTATATTAGTTAGTGTCAAAAATGTGTACATTTAACAACATGGGAAAAAACACACGTAATTCAAACAATGATTCGACAAGTTCTACGGAGGAAGCAGTGTGAAACATGTGGTGAAAGAGGCGCTACAGGATCCCGGCACTCTGCAGGTGTTTGTGTCCATGTTGCGGGACCAGGTAGTGGCGGAACTGCAGAAGACCATCCAGGACAAAACTAAGGTAATTGAGGATCTGAAAAAGACCCTCGATGAAAAAGACAGAAAGATTGAGGTGTTGGAAAATAAAATAGACGATCTAGAACAATACCAGAGACGTCAATGCCTCATAATTTTTGGTGTAAAAGAAGAGGCCGGAGAGGACACTGACCAGAAAGCCATCGAGGTGGCCAAAAAAATCGGTGTCGATCTATCAGTAACAGACATTGACAGAAGTCACCGTGTTGGTGTTAATAATGCAGAAAAACCGCGGGCTATAATAGTGAAATTTGTTAGTTACCGCAAGCGCAGTGAAGTTTTTCTAAGCAAGAAAAAGTTGAAAGGAAGTGGGGCCACTGTTCGCGAGGACCTAACGAAGTGTCGCTATCGCCTGCTACAAGACAGTATACAGAAATACGGTATTCAAAATGTATGGACAATGGACGGTGCCGTCATAGCCAAAGTAAATGGCGAAAAACGCAAAATTAGATCTTCTACGGATATCAACTAGATAGGACCTGAGTGTAAAATATGTTTACTTTATTTGTCTTTTCTTTGATAACAATTATATTGTTAATTTATTTCTAATTTAGGTAAGTTTTAAGTTTATTATTTTTTATTTAGGACAACTTGTTTTATTTTCATTTAATTTAAGTTATTTGTTTAGCTAAATTATTTTAATTTTATTAGAGTTATTACAATACATAGTTATATTTATTTTACTTTCTGCTATTGGCAACATTGAGCTGACAAATTATGAATTGCTTGCATCCCCTGACTCACTCGCCTTCTCCAATCACCCTCTTATTGTGAAGACAGCTTTTAACACAGGTAGCAACATTCCTCAATCCCTACCATCCCCTCCCACAACAACTACTACTAGTCTACTTAGGAATGCATTTTCTATTGATAAATCATCACTTAAAATCGCTCACGTAAATTCACAAAGCATTCTGTCCCACTTTGATGAGTTTGAAACCATATTTTTCATCTCTTGGACTGAGCGCCATTTTCATTTCGGAAACCTGGCTCACCCCTTCCATACCTTCGTCCCTTGTTCACCTAGACGGATATACACTGCTCAGAAATGACAGAATAGATAAAAGAGGTGGAGGAGTTTGTGCCTTTATATCAAATGAGCTTAATCCAAGAATTGTCCACAAGTCCCCTTCTGTATATTCCGCTCGCCCCGAGTTCTTATTCGTAGAAATTCAAGCCAGTCTAAAAAAATGTCTCTTATGCATTGTATACAAACCTCCAAAAATTGGGCACCTTTCGGATCTAGCAAACGCTCTGAACGATTCATTGCCTCATTATGAACACGTTATTGTGGCAGGCGATTTTAATACAAATCTTCTTCTCACTGACTCACCAGCCATACAACTTAAAAATATGTTCCAAAGCTTAAATATGACAATTGTTCCTCTCTCTGCCACACATCATACTGCTACTACCGACACTCTACTGGACTTAATTGTGACTACACATCCACAGAAAGTACTGTCATATGGACAAATTCCTGCTCCTGGCATATCTGCTCATGACATTGTATTCGTGGAATACTACCACTCCAATGTCCTAAAAGACGTTCTAAATTGATTACGTACAGAAATTTACAAAACATAGACGATACTAAACTAAAATCAGACGCTTTAGAACTACCTTGGTATTCAATATGGAATCTTAGATCAGTTGATGAAAAAGTAGACACATTTAATACACTGATACTACAACTATATGACAGACATGCACCAGTAAAAACCCGACGATTTTCCCGCTCCCCTGCTCCCTGGATGAATGATTCAATACGTGAACTTATGTCAAAACGAGACAAAGTATACAGAACATACAGACGACATAAAAATGACGAGAACTGGCAACTGTACAAACAACTTAGAAACACAACTACACAAAGTATACGTAATGCCAAACTACGACACGCCCACAGTATAATCGGACCTGAAATAAGTGCACGGGACACTTGGCGAAATCTCCGTGCAATGGGACTTACACAGTTGAATCCCTCAACTGACTCTATAGACATTTCTGTAGATGACTTAAATGAACATTTTACCTCAATACCCATGACACCTCCAGACAACAAGACTAAAATAGACATTCTTAAAGACTTATCCCCATCCCCACATATAGGAAGAGATAAATTTTACTTTTACGACATTTCGCCTATAGACGTTTAAAAAAGCACTCAAGCGGATTAAATCCAATGCGCAAGGAACAGATAACATCAGCATTTTAATGCTAAATAAAATCATTGACATTATACTACCCACAGTGACTCATATTTTTAATGCTTCCCTTATAACTTCTATCTTCCCTATTGTAATGGAAACAGTCTAGATTTCGGCCTATACCAAAAATAAGTACACCTACTAACTGTAACGACTTCCGACCGATTAGCATCCTTCCGACATTATCTAAAGCCCTGGAATATATTGTACATAAGCAAATGACTGATTATCTCCAAGAAAATCACCTCCTTGATCCTTATCAATCCGGCTTTAGATCTGGTCATAGCACAACCACAGCTTTGCTAAAAATTACCGAAGATATTCGTGAAGCCGTGGAACAGACGTCAATTGACTCCTTTAACCTTACTTGACTTCAGAAAAGCTTTTGACACAGTAGACCACGACTTACTTATGATTTAAAGCTCAAGCACCTACATTTGTCTGACAGCGCTGTATCCTGGTTCGACTCATACCTGCACGGTCGTCATCAACAACGTTTCATTAAACTCTAGATCTTCGTCTTGGCGTAACGTGCCGGCTGGAGTCCCCCAGGACAGTGTTCCTCGGACCTCTTCTTTTCTCAATCTACATAAATGATTTGCCAACTGTAATAAAGCACTGCCGTTATCACCTCTATGCTGATGATCTCCAAAGTTACCTACATTCAACCTCCTCATTCTCTCTATAACAGCTTGATGAAAATGAATGACGATCTCATATCCATCTTTAACTGGTCTTCAAGTATCGGTCTAAATCTAAATCCTAACAAGTCACAAGTAATTCTAATGGGACAACAAAGACTGCTTACAACCTTTGACATATCTACACTACCAAACATTACTATAAATAATATAATCATCCCTTATTCTTCTTCAGTAATAGATCTTGGACTACATCTAGACGCAAATTTAACCTGGCAAACACAAGTGAAACACATATGTAAAAAGACTTTCTCCATCTTACATTATCTTAGACGTTTAAAGAATTTTTCTCCCAGTTTCGTTAAAACAAATCCTTGTGCAGAATCTTGTGTTACCACACTTCGATTATTGTGACATTATATATAATGATCTAAACTATGACTTGTCGCAGAGACTGCAGCGTGTTCATAATGCTTGCGTTCGATTCATTTTCAATATCCGCCGTTATGACCATATTTCCGAACACTTTAATAACCTCTCTTGGCTCCGTCTTACTGACAGACGTAAATTGCACTCTCTTTCACTACTTTTCAAGCTTCTGAATTCCTACATCCCTACTTACCTGGCGTCTAGATTTGAGAAGTTTATCCTCTTACCACAATATTGACACTAGATCACAAGATAGCAGTCTGCTAACAATTCCTCTTCATAGCACTTCCTCCTATTCTACTTCCTTCACAGTAGCCTCTGCCCGCTCCTGGAATCTCCTTCCTCAAGATATCAGGGGTTGCCGCACACTTGGTACCTTTAAGTCACGCTTATACAGTTACCTGTTGTCTAATAATTAATTTTTCTCTATTTATTTAATTTTATACTATGTCATTAATCTTTTCCTGTTTTTTAATATATATTGTACATATTATATATTTAATTCGTTAAATTTAGAGTAAATCAAAATACATTATAAATATTAATTGTATTGTATTCATAACTTGTAATCGTTTATATATATATATTGTAATTTAGATTTAAGACTATTTTTTGTTTGTATTTTTTTTAACCTGGTTGAGTGGTAGACAAGGCCTTAAGGCCTTAACTCTGCCAGGTAAAATAAAGCTATTATTATTATTATTATTATTAATCCACTGTGAAAGGAGTCTTGAATAACGATTCCAGTCTGTATTCATTGTGTGAGATCGGAACGGGGGCTGAAGTATGAATCTAGTAGTGAGCTTAAACATGATAGGGACGTGGTCTGAGTTTAGCTCACCAGGCAGTGTATCTATGTGAGGGGAGATGGTAATGTTTTTCAAAAGTGCGATATCTAGAATGTCGGAGCATAAGCCTTGTTGAGTGTTTCTAAAGAAGGTGTGTTCCCTTGGTGCTGAGATTTCGATGTGTGGGTATTACAGAAGTGTTGTAATACCACACCTGAAGCATTGGGTACTCTACAGTTCCATGCGCGATGCTTTGCATTGAAATCGCCTGCCAGTAGGTACCGGGGCGAGATCGATGCAAGTATGTGCATGTCATGTCGAGTGAGGGGCCTAAGTGGAGATTTATATATGGAAGCTATGAATATATTCATGTGTTGTGTGATTGGAAGTATAATGCCAGTGGCTTCTATGAAGTGAAGCCCTGGGACAGAAATGTGTCTGTGGGATATGGATTTTCGGATGCAGATTGCAGTGCCACCAAGGGGGGCATTTAGGCGATCTGTGCGATAAGTATAGTAATCAGCGAGTCGGAATTTATCCTTTGGTTTCAGATGCGTCTCGCTGATTAAAAGTATGTCTATGTTGTGTGTATGAAGTACAATTTCCAATTCATGGACCTGTGAGGCAATACCATTGGCATTAAATGCCATGACATTAAGACATTGTCCCTGAGCGTGTCTATACATCGTTAAAATATCGACCACATTTGGCTGAGGAACATCATTCGTTCCATGGGATTTTTAATAGTACTTAGCATGGGTGTGACGCTTTGTACCAAGCTTTGTAAATTAGGAGTGACCGCTGGTGCCTGAACTGAAGCAATGCGTTCTTGTATGCTGGTTTTCGGGGCTTGATTTTTGCCAGAGTTTACTGCAGCACTGAAGGAGGTTTGGGGGTTGATTTTCTTACTAGTAAAAGTGCGTGCAGTTACTGTCTTATTTTGTTTTGGTTCCCTATTTCTGAGGTAGGCCTGTTGAGCCTCTTCAATTTAGGGCATTTCCTGAAGGATGCAGGGTGTCCTGATTCTCCGCAATTTGCACATTTGAGTTTGCTAGTGTCGATTCGTGCTTCCTCACGAACTGGGCATTGTTTGTGACTATGTTCCTTGGCGCATATAACGCATCTAGGAGTCAGGTTGCACCCTGCAAAGGTATGGTTAAATCTCTGGCATTTAAAGCATTGCTTCAGGCCAGAGCGTGGTCTATATGGTTCAAATGAGACCACAGTGCAGTAAAGTTTTTCCAGGTGATAGATCTCTTTGGATCTTTCATTGTTGGCAAGTTCAACAATGTACAATGGGTACTTATATATGGACCCGTCCTCTAGTTTTTTTGTCACTTGCTTGATGCCTTTAACTTCAAAGTCCAATTCAGTTAATTCGATTCGGTTTTTATATCCTCTGTATCTACATTCGAGGGCAGCCGTTTGAGCATGACCCTTAGGGGAAGGTCTTTTTCAATTGGAAGGTGTAGTATTGCCTTCCAATCGAGTCAAAGTACTTTATTACTATACTGTGGTCTTCCTGTGTGCTAGTGTAATATCTTAGACCTTCGTGTGTACTAACAACTTTAAGGTCTTTTTTCACTAACATTTTTAGTGCCCTGTAAATTTTGACTAGGTCAGTGTGACCTATGAGTGTTACAGGCGGTGGCCTGGTTTCTTTCTTTGGAATATTATTGTTGATTTTACACTAGAAGGTCCAGATCTTGGTGGCTCTTCACGTGTGTTATCTGTTGTTGTGGTGTGTGAGGATGGTTTCTCTCTATGTGAGAGGCCATTTTCCTCGTGTGTTTCTGTAGCTGATGATACTTGTGTTACATCCTTACCTGTGGTTGGTTTCTCTTTTTTGTTGTTAGAGCCACCAATATTTGTTTTCTTTGTGTATTTTTTCTCCTCGCTTGGTACAATGTGCATGGAGGGCCCAGAAATTTCCTCATCGCTTGACAATATAGAGAATTTATTGTACAGCTCAAGCGGTGAGGTATCAGCACTGGCTGAAGTTTGCCTTGGCACTTTTGGGTCTTTAGGATAGTCTTTATTTTTACGTTTAATGATGTTTTTTTGGTTTGGAATTATTAGTTAATTCAGGGAATTCCTTGTCGACATTTGAGTTGATTTGAATTGCCGTGGGTTTTGGAATTTCTTTGATTTTCGTAGGTACATTTTTGCGACGTTTTGACTTACATTCATTTTGAATTTCTAGATAAGTATCTTTCACTATGTTTTCTACGGTTTCTAGATAGTAATCTAGATCTCTAGTTGCAACGTTTAATTCATCAATTTGGTTTCTACATTGATAGGCAAGATCTTCAGCCAGTTGCGAAGTAGCAAAATCTGGATAGATGTCTAGGAAGTTCATTATGAGTATTAAAAGACCTCTAATTTCAGTGGCTGTTTTGAGGTATTTTGATTTAGGATGCAAGCCTTTATTGTCTATTAAACATTCAAATCTCTCAGAACATCTCCCCAGATTTCATCTACTTTCTGGCGGCCCTCGTCAATATCCATATTTTCCTCATGCAAATTACTCATGCTTGGAATGTTGCTTGCCATTGCAAGACTTAGTTCAGACACTTATATACTATAGGCAAGTACACGACTTACCAGCGTGTAATTTCACAGCAATGACACTATCACTGATTTGAATTTGTAAGTATACCAGCTAAAATTTAACACCGAATACACGGGAACGGTGTCTTTTTCACTTGGCCCTTTTGGGCCCACACTTTTGGGGCGTAACGGATTTGTAATCACGTAAGCACACTGAACAACACTTTAAATATACTGCCACAAGCACTTCGTCTTCTTTGTTTGCAGCAGCCACTGAAGACCACGTGGTGACCGTTCTCTATGGGGTTCCGCAGCCAGCTTGAATTACATGTTTTGCGTAACTTGATTTTCCTCCATTGTAAATTAAATCTCTGAAATGTTCCTTGCAATAAATTCTACATTGAGAAGACTAACAGAAGCTTCAACATTAGATTCAAGGAATATTTCAGAGATTTTATTTACAATGGAGGAAAATCAAGTTACGCAAAACATGTAATTCAAGCTGGACACCATATGCATAACATCGATAATACCCTCACAATAGCACATAGAGAAAACATTCCAACGAGAATAAATATACTGGAGGAAATCGCAATCCTAAGAGAAATTAACAACAACCTGACTGACTGTAGTTTACAGCTGTTTGCGCTGCCCAGTGTGCCTATTGCTGGGACTGTTATTTGTCCCTTGACGGCGAATTCGCGTAGGTGTGTGCAGTATTGGGTTTCGCTGTTTTTCCCTAGCCTATACGGCGGTTATATGGGGATTGATTCTATTTTAGCATGTGCTATTGATATAATGTGGATGTTTGATTCCAAGTCAGATAGATCTCACTTAATTGGGGCATCGGAAACCGTGTCGCTGATGACTTTCAGGACCGGAATGAGCCACGGCAATCTGCGCTGACCTCTCAGATCTTGGTTATTTCATGCTGAATACTATGGGTGGTTTAATGTGTCGAATATGTTTCTATGTGTAGTACGCCATTGTGGAAGGTGTCCTATATTGCGTACGATAGGGTTTCCATGATCATTTATATTTCGGAGCATGGATGTAACCCTTTCAGTTATGATAGTATCAATATATGGTACCTTCGTGGCCTCGTGCATCTCCGTTATCCTTGTGTAACGCGGTGCCGAAAGTATAATTTTGAGACATTTGTTCTGCAATATCTGAAGTTTCTTTTTGTGGCATTTCGCAAGGATACTCAGAGATTCGCAGCCGTACAATAACATACTACGGATTACGGCCACGTATAGAGTGACCTTGATCCTTCGGGACAGAGACGGCGACTTGAAAAACGGATATAATATGGCTATACCTTCCTGAGCTTTAAAAGTGATATGGTCGATATGAGCTTTTAGTGTGAGTTTTTTATCCAATATTAGGCCTAAATATTTGACTGAAGTTTCTACTGGTAGGGGTTGCACACCCATAGTGAGCTGAATTGGACAGAGAAAGTTTGATTTGGTGAACAGGACGACTTGTGTTTTATTTGCATTAAGTTTAATGTTCCAGGAGCAAAACCATTAATATATTATGGTTATTGCTCGCTGGAATGTTGCAAGTCTGTGAGGAATGGATTTGAGTTTGATTGCATGAAGAGACAAGTGTCATCAGCAAAGGAGCCTATTTGGAGTGATGGAGGTGAAGGAAGGTCCGAGACATATAGTGAGTACAATAAGGGTGAAAGGACAGCTCCTTGTGGAACTCCCGCCAGTATGGACTTCATGTCAGATTTATTACCACTTACTGAGACGTAGAAGGTTCTATTTCTCAGATAAGTGGAGATAATTTTGACTAAATTTGGATCAATTTGGAATTGTATTAGCTTGTATATCAATCCGTTTATCCAAATTGTGTCAAACTCTTTCTCAATGTCAAGGAAGACTGCTCAATAGCAACGCTTGGCGTTGAAACCAGTGACAATTTGGTCTATAAGCCTGGCCAGTTGCAGCGGTGTGCTGTGTGAATTTCTGAATCCAAATTGATGGTTAGGAATTAGTTCCTTGTTTGTAACTTCAATGTTGAGTCTTGTCAAAATGAGTTTTTCTAGGATTTTTCCTAGGACTGGCAGGAGGCTTATTGGTCGCAAATTGTCTGGATTATTTGGATTTTTACCTGGTTTCGGTAATACAATAACTTTAGCCATCTTCCAAGCTGCAGGGAAATGGTTAAGTTGTATGCAGGATTTAAATATGGTGAGGAGACGTAGTAGCGCTTTGCGCGGTAGGTGCTTTATGGCTAGATTACTGATACGATCATGTCCTGGTGCACTTGTAGTGCGAAGGGCCTGGACATGAGAGCGTAAGTCAGCTGGATGGATATTGGGTCTTTCATTAGGGAAGGGAGCAGCTAGAAAGGTGTCCACTCTGTCATTGACTTCAGCTTCGTGAACTGGCGTCGTTAGCTCTTGTGGTCTGAATCGGTCTGCAAGATTTTCCGCGAGAACTTGTGCTTGATCGTAAGGATGATAAGCCCAAGTTCCATTATTCTGAATTGCAGTCGGTTTAGAAGGTCCGCGGTTTGACTTTATTCTTTTTATAATCTCCCAAGGTGGGGTCTTTTTTACATTAAAGTTAGCCAGGGAATTTTCCCATTGCGTAATTTTGTGATCTTGCAGTCGTTCGTTGACCTGTCGAGTATAGCGATTGTACTCCTGCTTTGTTTCAGGTGCTCCATAGAGTCTGTACTGTTTGAGGGCTCTCCGCTTATGCTCCAGGAGGTCAAGAAGTGTCTGATCTGTTTGTGTAGGACGTGTAGTGTTGTTGCGTGATGTGGCTGTGTCACGTGCGGTTTGAATAGAAGCCTGGAAGTCATTTATGGAAGTTTCCAGTTCTTCAGTGGAGTTGATTCTCAGTCGAGGATTAATCCACTGCGAAAGGAGTCTTGAATAATGATTCCAGTGTGTATTCGTCGTGTGTGGCCGGAAGGGGGGCTGAAGTAAGTACCTAGTGGTGAGCTTAAAGGTGATGGGGACATGATCTGAGTTAAGCTCACCAGGTAATGTGCCTATTTGTGGAGAGATGTCGATATTTTTGGATAGTGCAATATTCAGGATATCGGAGCATAAGCCTTGCTGTGTGTTTCGAAAGAAGGTGTGTTCCCTTGGTGCTGAAATTTCAATGTTATGGTTGTTACAGAAGGTTTGCAAAACCATACCAGAAACGTTGTGTACTCGACAGTTCCATGCGCGATGCTTAGCATTGAAATCACCTGCCAGTAGGTACCGGGGCGAGAAGGATATAAGAATGGGCATGTCATGTCGCGTGAGTAGTATGAGTGGTGATTTATATATTGAAGCTATGAATATGTTTAAGTGTGGTGCTATAGGAAGGATAATGCCAGTGGATTCAATGAAGTGTAGCCCTGGGACAGAGATGTGTCTATATGAGATGGATTTTTTAATACAGATTGCTGTACCACCAAGGGGTCCATTAATGCGGTCTGTACGATATACACTGCTCAAAAAAATTAGGGGATATTGTAGAATAACCTATTAAGACTATGTTTTTAGGAACAGTATTAGATGCAATCACTTTCTATTACTCCAAAAGAATGTCAACAAGAGTTTGAAGTCATTACGTAACCTCTGTACCACACCAGATGTCAAAGAGGAATATGGCAAACAAACAAAGCAACATTAACATGGGTGAAAATGTTTCTTTAGTATGGTGTATGGTCTCCTCGAACGGCCAGCACTGCCTCACACCTGTGTGGCATTGATGCAATGAGGTTAGCAATGAATTCTTGGGGGATACGTGGCCACTCTTCCATAAGAGCAATGTGCAGCTCTGGGGAGGTGCTGGTCTGCCTGCAATTCGTCTGCCTAATGCATCCCACACATGCTCAATCGGATTTAAGTCCGGGGAGGAAGCTGGCCATTGCATACGCTCGATACCCTCCACTTCCAGCATGTCGTCCACCAAGCCAGCTCTGTGGGGTCGTGCATTATCGTCCATAAAAAGAAAAGAATCACCCATGGCATCAGCATAAGGCACGACAAAAGGTCGGAGAATCTCATCTCTATATTTTACCGCAGTCAAAGTACCACCTTGGATAACGTAGAGGTCCGTACGTCCACCATTACTGACTCCTGCCTACACCATCAATCCACCGCCACCATATGGGGATCTTTCACGTACAAAAGCTGGATTGTTTCGTGTCCCTTTTTCTCTCCAGATGAATACACGCCGACTATCACATTCCATGTTGAATCGCGACTCATCAGAAAAAAGAAGTGATCTCCATTCAGCATGCCTCCACCCACGATGTTCCTCCGCCCAGTTTCTGCGATCTCTACGGTGTTGTGGAGTTAACCTGGTACACACCATGGGCCTACGGGCATAGAGACCACTTCCATGCAGTCGATTAGGGACAGTTTGAGTTGACACACTGCGTCCTGTTGCTGTTTGAAGTGCATTTCGCAGTTGGGTTGCATTCTGCTGTCTATTCCGACGGGCTGTTAACAAGAGGTAACGGTCATCCCTTGCTGTTGTTGCCCTTGGTCGACCTTGTCCGGCTTTTCTGTGAACAGTATGTTCTTTGAAAAATAATTCCAAAGACTGGAAATCACGCTTTGAGACACCCCAATGGCTTGTGCTACCTCTTGTTGTGTCTGTCCAGCTTCCATCCTTTCTATGGCCCTCCAAGCCATTGGTTCAGGTAAATCACGTTGTCGAGGCATCACTGTCCCTAAGGCAAGTCATTCACTAACTGAAAACTGGATTGGATTTAAAAACAACAACAAAACATTCACCCCCACACCACCCTTTCACATCAACAGTACAGACACTGCCCTCTGGTGTGGTACCGAGGTTACGTAACAACTTCAAACTCTTATTTACATCATCTTGGAATAATAGAAAGTGATTGCATCTAATATTATTCCAAAAAACATAGTCTTAATAGGTTATTCTACAATATTCCCTAATTTTTTTGAGCAGTGTATGAGTAATCAGCGAGCCGGAATTTATCCTTTGATTTCAGATGCGTCTCGCTGATTAGGAGTATGTCGATGTCGTATGTGTTTAGTACAATGTCCAGTTCATGGATCTGAGAGGCATTTCCGTTGGCATTAAATGCCATGACATTAAGAAAATGTCCCTCAGCGTGTCTATACATAGCTGAAACATAACGACATCATTTGAGTTAGGAACATCGTACGTTCCATTGGGTTTTTTATAGTATTTAGCATGGGGGCCATGCTGTGTGCCAAGTTTTGTAGGTTAGGTGTAGCCATTGTGCTTTCTTGTGTTTGGGCCGAAGCAATGCATTCCTGTAAGTTTATTTGAGGTTTAGATGGGATGCCAGAATTTACTGCAGCACTATAGGATATTTGGGGGTTTATTTTTTTGGGAATTAAAAGTGCGTGCAGTAGTACTTTTTGCTTGTTTGGGTTGCCTGCTTCTCAGGTAGGCCTGATTAGCCTCCTCATACTTTGGGCATTTCCTGTATGAAGCAGGATGACCTATTTCTCCGCAATTTGCACACTTTAGAAGAGAGGAATCAGATCGTGCTTCTTCTCTGACTGGACAATTTTTATGGCTGTGTTCTTTTGCACAGATAACGTATCTGGGAATATGTTTACAACTAGCAAATGTATGGTTGAATTTCTGGCACTGGAAGCATTGCTTGAGGCCAGAGCGAGGACGGTATGGCTCAAAGGAGACCTCTGTACTGTACAATTTATCGAGATGATAAATTTGTTTGGATTTTTCATTGTTGGCGAGCTCGATTACATAAAGAGGGAATCTGTGGATAGAACCATCCTCATTTTTCTTCGATATTTGTTTGACACTACGGACTTCATATTCTAGTTCCACGAGTTCACTTTTAATGTCTTCGATATCGACATTAGAGGGAAGCCTTTTCAGCATTACCCTCAGGGGTTGGTCTGTTTTATATTGGAAGGTATAATATTGCCTTCCAATAGAGTCGAAATATCGCGTTACAGTACTATGGTCTTCTTTGGTAGTGGTGTAGTACCTGAGACCTTCGTTAGTGTTGACTATTTTGATGCCATTTGATATGAGTGCTTTCAGGGTTTTGTATATTTTAACTAGGTCGGCATGGCCTTTGAGTGTGATTGGAGGTGGCCTAGGACACAACAACCTGATTCGCAATGAATACACACCTAATCCACACAATCCTCTGTACAAAATTCTCACATCCAAATCAGTGCTTCAACAAGGGTCAACAAGAACGGACCTAATGCATTCTGCTGATGATGGGACTAGTCCCGAAAGCCCAACAGAGTTTTAAAATAACTTAATTTGAGGAGACGGACCTACAAGGTAACTATATTATAGTTTTTAACCGTACATTATATTACTGTGCATTTAAGAAGCCGTGGAGGAATGATGCCAACTAGCATAACACCTGGAACTACGCTAAGTCAGCGTTGGGGAGGGGCAACGTCTTTCGAGCAGCAGACCAGCTACGTGGACGCAGCACGCAGCATTTTAAAGCATCAGGAACAAAGAACTTTCAAGATGTTTATTAAGAGCAAAAATAAACAGAGCACGGAATATATCAGAACATTGGTCAAGACAAAAGTAAATCCACTAGAGATGAAGGTGGGGATCAATTCATTCAGTTCGTTGAAAAACGATCAACTATTAATTGAGACTGGGGACAAAAAAGAACTACATGCCATATGCCAAAGCATAAACGATAAATGTGAGGAGGAGCTCGAAGCAGTGGTTCCGAAAAAGAGAAGGCCCAGGATCATTATTTTTAACATTCCTGAGGAAATCCCAGTAGATAACGCAGTCGAAGCCCTATCAGCACAAAACAAAGAATTAGAGGAATTCACGCAAGAAATGAAGCCAATTTTTAAATTTGAAGACAAAAGGAAAAACAAAAATCTTGTTATCGAAGAAAACGACTTACACGACAAAAAATAAAAGTTGGTTGGAACATATGCTCATGGCAAGATTGTATTAAAGCAACTCGTTGTTTCAAGTGTAGCAAGTTCAATCACCATGTATGTATGTATGTTTGTATGTATGCATGCGCATGTGCATGCGTGCGAGTAGGTGCATGCATGCGTGCGTGCGTTTGTGTGTAAGTGTGTGTATGTGTATTTATTTATTAATACATGGTAACATTACATGCATTCTATCAAACTATTACAATATTATAGTTACCATTTTATGTACAGTTACAATATTATGTACAGTTATAATTTTTGGAAATTTATTGAGCTAATATAGTTTAAAAATTCTTTTAAATAATCCTTAATTAAAATATTATTTGTTATTGGCCACTGTCCGCCTTTTAAACTGATATTATGTTTTAAAATGTTTATTTTACTGTTTAATATAGGGCACTGATATATTAAATAGTTCACATTTTGTATATCTTGCCCGCACTTACACATTTCACTTTCCAGTATTTTGAATCGATGGAAATACTGTTTTGTCTGCCCATGTCCGGATAGAAAGGTCGTAATTTGTCGGTTGAGAGGGATCTTTTGCTTCAATCGATCATGTACGGATGGGAAGAACATCTTCGTGATATTTCCTTTTGTTGTTCTCTCCCATTGGTTTTGCCACCTCTGTAATCCTCTCTCCTCTGCGTCCTTGATTACTTCGGCTTTAGGGATCTTGTTGTATATTTCCTCGTCCCAACAAGATCCCTAAAGCCGAAGTAATCAAGAACGCAGAGGAGAGAGGATTACAGAGGTGGCAAAACCAATGGGAGAGAACAACAAAAGGAAATATCACGAAGATGTTCTTCCCATCTGTACATGATCGATTGAAGCAAAAGATCCCTCTCAACCGACAAATTACGACCTTTCTATCCGGACATGGGCAGACAAAACAGTATTTCCATATATTCAAAATAGTGGAAAGTGAATGTGTAAGTGTGGGCAAGATATACAAAATGTGAACCATTTAATATTTGAGTGCCCTATATTAAACACTAAAAGAAACATGTTGTATATTTCCTCGTCCTCATCTTCCTGTTCAGCTTCCTTTGATAGTTTATCTGATACAGCCCCTCGTGTGCCTTAACCCATTTTATGTGGATTGCCCATCCATTGTCATGTTCTACCGTGTATTTTCTTGTGCTTCTAGGATTCTGACTCTGTCCGCTGGTTGGGGCCACTCTTTCATTTTTGGGACATCTTCTAATGGCGTGTCTGTATTTTTCGCTGGTGGTATGTGTGCCTTTATATATATATATATATATATATATATATATATATATATATATATATATACATACATATATATATATATATATACATATATATTATTTCTTGAATTTTTATGTTTATCGGTTTGCCTGCTGCGAGAACACAAGACGCTTCATATGACTCAGTTCGGTACGCCTTTGTAATTTTGATATTCATCAATCTTTGTATTCTCTGAAATTGTAACATGTTCTTTTTAAGGATGGATTCTTCCCATACTTGCACGCCATACAGCAGCATTGGAAGTACAGCACCTTTGTATATTGTCGTTAATGCTTTTTGGCCGAGACCCCAGTTCAGTTTAGGTGACTTCGCTAGTGAGTTTGTGAGTTTTATGCATTTCTCTGATACTTGTTTTATATGTAAGTTAAAGTTGAATTTGCTGTCGAATAGTATCCCTAGGTACTTCAGTTGTTGTACTTGTTCTATTGCCCTGTTATTTAATTGATTTTGTCTTCTTTTCGTTTTCTTGATACCAGTAAAGTTTTTGATTTGTTATTATTAAATTGGAGTTTATATTGTTTAGACCAATATTCAATTTTCTTTAAGTCTGTATTAGCGTACATTTCTGCTATTTCCTTGTTTTTTCCTGATGTCATCAATATTAGATCGTCTGCAAAAGCTAATAGTTTACTTCGTTTTGTATATTGTAAGCTGAGTAGAGGATTATATAAAATATTCCAGAAGCCCGGGCCACAGCAGGACCCTTGAGGGCAGCCTTTCGTCACTTCCTTTTCTACTCTGCTGTGGTTAATTGAAAGTTTGGCTATTCTGTCTTTGAAATAATTTTTAACTAAGTAGTATAAGTTTTTGGGGCAATGAAGATTCCTTAGGTTGTGGAGTATGCCGGGCCACCAAGCAGCGTCAAATGCTCCCTGTACGTCCAGGCTGGTAATTATTACACTGTTCTTCTGGTCTAAATTATCTTTAATGTATTTTTTAACTGCTACCGCTGCATCTATGGTTCATCCTTTCTGTGGGACAAATCCATATTGGTTCGAGTTAAGTAGGTTGTTTGCGTGTATGTAATGGTTTATCCTATCTATCATCAGTTTTTATAGTATTTTTCCCTCGATATTTATTAGACTTATTTTATAACTTCGAGACTTTCTTCCTTTCCTGGTTTCACAATAGGGATTATTTGCGATGTTTTCCATATTTTTCGAAAGCATCCTTGACTTAAGCATTGATTGTAGATATCCGTAATTGATGATGGGTAACACTGGAATACTCTCATTATAGTGTTTTGAGTTATACCATCTTCCCCCGGTGCTTTCTTAGGATTAAACTTCTGAATTACGTGGAATATTTCTTCTGGCGAAAATTCTTTCTCATCTGGTGTATATATTGGTTCTTCTTGTTGTCTTCGCATCCCTTGTTGGTATTCTGTGTCATTTCGCATCATCTTCGGGAGTGAAATGGCCTAGCATGTTCGTTAATGTTTCTTCAATATCAGATGTAGGTACCATCGGTTTTCTGGATCGTTATTAGGGTGGGTTGGGTTCTTATCTCTCCTGCTGCCAGTTTATACGCAGCATGCCACGGGTTACTTCCAGGATCTATGGTGCAATATTGTTTTCCATGAGTTTAGCTCTTCTTTTTTTGTAATTGTGTATGGTATTCGCGTTTCCCTTCAGTATATAGTGTTTTTCTTTCTTCTCTGAGTTATTTATTATTTACTGTTCATTGAGATCGTCTGCGCAGAGCATTTACTCTTTTCCTTAACACTGTCAGCTGGTCGTTCCACCATGGTACTGATTTCTTCTGGGCTGATGTTGTCCTTGTCGCGTTTTTGTGAAATGCCCCTTCACAAGCCGTTACAATTCAAGAGTTAAATCTTTCTGCTTCCTTTTCCGCATCGTTAGAATTATTTATAATTTCACAAATTCAATTGTCTATTTCTTCCAGAATGGTTTGATTTGTTTTGCATTTATATTCCTTACTTAGTGTAGACTGTAGAATTTTGTTAAATAGTTTGTAGGTTTCCTCTTTCTTTACTATGTATCTTTTGACGTGAGTTGTGTCTGCAATGGTTTGTTGCGTTCTACATACTTTAAAGGAAATGACTTTGTGGTCCGAACAACTTTCTTCTTCTCCACACTTCCAATTTGTTATTTTTGGGAGCAGCTTATTTTTGGCGATGGTCAAGTCGACCCAGCTTTTTGCTCTCGTGGTCTCGAATGTTGGTATCCCGGTATTTTCGTTCAGAATGTGAAGTGAGGAGCTTGTGAAAAATTCTTCCAAGGCTCGACCACGTTCGTTGTCCCTTACATCGTACCACAAGTTACTCCTTGCATTAGTATCTGCTGATATTATCGTTCCTTGTCCTTTTGTGTGGTGTAGGATGTTTTCGATTTTCATTATGTCCGTCCCTATGTCAGCTTCTGTATCGAAATACACGCTTGTTATGAAGAACTTCGTGTATTTATAATGTATTTCTATTATCACGCAATCTTCGTTTGAAAGTTGACTAATTGCTGTGGCGTCAACATTTTTGTTGCTGACAATTATGGCTGCTCTCTTCCTTCCATCTCCGAACGCATAACTTCTCATGGACTTTGGAATTCCTGCTAATTTATTATTTACAGTGTAGGGATCCTGTCTGAGGGTTGTCAATCTTAGATTCATTTATGAGTTGTACGATATTGTTTGTAGCTATTTTCGAATGTTGTAAGTTAATTTGGAAGAAATTAAGATTCTGTTCAGCCATTTTAATAATATATATCTCTTGGTATCTCTTCCGTACGTTTTGAAAGCATAGGCAGTTTGTATCAAGCGATGAGTGATTAACATATATGCTCTCCTTTGTGTGTTTTACGTAGTTAATACAATTAATACATTTGAAGTTCGCAGTATCGACTTTGCAGTCCTTTACGCTGTGGTCTCCCGCACATTTCGGACAAGTTTGGTTTCCAGTGCAGTTCTGTGCATGGTGATTGAACTTGCTACACTTGAAAAAACGAGTTACTTTAATATAATTTTGCCAAGAGGATATGTTCCAACCAAGTTTCACTTTTTGTCGTGTAAGTCTTACATTGGGACTAATTTCAATAACAAGATTTTTGTTTTTCCTTTTGTCTTCTAATTTAAAAATTGGCTTCATTTCTTGCGTGAATTTCTCTAATTCTTTATTTTGTGCCGTTAGGGCTTCGACAGCGTTCTCTACTGTGATTTCTTCAGGAACGTTAAAAATAATGATCCTGGGTTTTCTCTTCTTCCGAACCACTACTTCGAGCTCTTCCTCACATTTATCATTTATGCTTTGGCATATGACATCTAGTTCTTTTTTGTCCCCGGCCTCAATTAATAGTTGACCGTTTTTCAGTGCACTGAATGAAGTGATCCCCACCTTCATCTCTACTGGATTTACTTTTGTCTTCGCCAATGTTCTGATATATTCCGTACTATGTTTATTTTTGCTTTTAATGAACATCTTGAATGTTTTTTTCTCCTGGTTATTTAAAATGCCGCATGCTGCGTCCACGTAGTTGGTCTGCTGCTCGCAAGGCGTCGCCCCTCCCCATCGCTGACTTAGCGTAGTTCCTGGTGTTATGCTAAATGGCATCATTCCTCTACGGCTTCTTAAATGCAGCTGGTCGTTTGCTGTTTTCAATTGCATTTGTACATTTTTAGGTCTTTAGGTTTCTCACTCTGATCACTTTTCAGTTGTGATATAGCTTTTTTCAAGTCATTAACAGCATGGACTATATCTTGCTTAAGGTATTGCCGTAAATTCTTGCTGGTTTCCGTCACGTTTAATAGTAGTTTAAACGCTCCGTTTCATCAGTCATTTTATGGCTTTCGAGCGCTATGTCCCTAGGGGGCGATGACTGCCGTCGAACACGTGGTGTTGTTTCCTCCATGGAGATGGTGTCGTCCCCTTCTGTCTCACCGCCACGTGGTTAATGATGGCAGATTTAGTTGATATGAACGTCTATACAAAGTATCAATTACCTTTTTTTATCATTCTTCTTCACTGTCTAAAGTATCTTTTGAAATTATTTGAGACCAGATTGTCTCGTATTTGCTCGGTCACGGCCGTCCTACCACGTGGTACCGCGTGGAACCATTGTGTTAAAATTGAAGAAATATGAGGAAATAATTTAAACGTGAGTTTGCTTATAACACTATGCGTTATTAAAACGTGATTACATGTATTATTTTTGCCTATTGCGCAGTTTGGAGCCAGACGGTCTCCGATAATAAATCGTCTGCACGCCCTTCACGTGGTACCGCGTGGAACCATTGTCTTAGTATTTAAGAAATATGAGTAAATTACTAATTTGTGATATTGGTTATAACACTATGGGTTATTAAGACGTGATTGCATGTATTATTTTCTGTCTATAGCTTTGTATGAAGCCAGATGACCTCGGATGTACGCCCGTCCACGTGTTTACGTATTATAGTTTTCACACTCAGAATGATTAATACTGTAATTTTTTTTACCTGTTAGTTCAGAGTTACTTTCATTCTTGAAGTTCACTGAATTACACTAATATTGCCACATCTATTATTTGTTTCGTTAAGCTTTTTTTTAGCACTTACAACATAAATTCACTTGGCAACTGCACCTGTTTATAGTTCACCAATCAAACTAGTAATATTGTCGATAGTAAAAAATAACTAATATTATTTTATTGCATAATTCACCCGCGTGGAAACATGCACTATTCACGGTAAGATCGCACAGAGAGCTCCATCGACTCGTCCGTTCACTACCGAAGCGCCGAAGCGTGCTCGCATCTCAATGTGTGTATGTATGTATGTATGTATGTATGTAGCTAATACTCTGGAGTTAACAACAAAGTTATTCTCCTTCTTGCTTCCCAATACTTGGATGTCACATGTGTTTCATTTAGTAAAGAAGTGGGGTTATTCTAGAGTACGTCACTAGTTGATATTGTGCGTATCTGATCTTATATGTGGTGAAATGTCATCTAAAATGAAAACAAATGTACATGCGATAGTAGCACACTTTGGATGTGAGCACTTTTCTGTGATGGATGAAACTATATAGCGTGTAAAGTGTGAAAAAAAGATGTGAATGTGAAATTTAACAGAGATTTGAAACGACGCTATACTACAATAAAAATTTGCAATAATGGTCTTCAAATGCATATACCACTGCTAACAGTATTAGCACACACTAATTTTACATTGATCTATGTAAATTGATGGTATGTGGAACGATTCCAATTAAGAAAATTCAAAATCTTTACTTTCAACGATTTATGGAAAAATACACACAGAAAGTTGCCGAGTAAGTCGTTGGTTGAGAAACATTATTTGCCAGTGTTATGAAAACACTTTGAACATCATTTGAAATGCGGTTGGTAGCAATAAAATATGGATTTCCATAGATGAAACCTGCAATGTTCTCAATGTTGTAAAAGGTAAATTATTCTACCATTGTGAATCTATATGAGAGTTGTATGTCTCTCTTATAGTCTGAGGTTATTCCATATGAAAATGTATTACTTTTTGTAATGGATGCTACTCCTTACATGTTTAAACCAGAAAAGGAAATAAAGGTCTGGTACCCAATAATTATAATGCGTTTGGTCTGCTTAGCTTATGCTCTTCATAGGGAGGCAGAAGGAGTAGGGCTTGCTATGAAAATGTTGATGGATTTATATCCAACGTGAAAAAAGTGTTCTTAAAATTCCCTTTCAGAGTATACAATAATTGAAGGAGAATGCCCCTAACATTCCCCTACCATCACAGCCCATAATAACGTGATTGGGAACGTGATTAAATGCAGCCGATGTATTGCACAGAACACTATGGAAATTAGATATGAATGGCTGTGCTATAGTCTGTGATCTCAGAGGACTTTCATGGGATGTTGCATTCATCGCAAGCAAATTCAGTGTCTTACCTAAGATAATCACTTTTCTGGAGATGACCAATACAGCATTGTGTGACGCTCTTGGTGCTGTACAGAATGTAATAGAGACTATTAATAAAGTTATTTATGGATCTGCTACAATAAACATTAAATTAAAACTTAAAAATGTGTTTGTAAAAATCATGATTACTCTCAGCTTTGTCAGATAAACAGCACATCCCAGCCACAAATCGACATTCACAAATATTTTAAATATGCACCAATTACATCGTGTGACATCCAAAGAATGTTTCTCAGTACAAAAAATTCTAAGTGACAAGAGAATGAAAATTACAATAGTATATTGTAGTGCATTGCAATGCTGTGCTCTGTCTTAAAACCTTTCATTACTTTGTAAGCAATGCATAACCTTGGTATATTCTATTGTATTATGCACCTTATATTGCTTCCTAATGTTTATATTACAGAAGAGTCGCCCGATAGATATGAAGCCATGTGATTACACCCCATCCCACCCACTCCTGATCGCTCCATAAAGTCAATTATACAAGTACAAGTGAGTCATTGGCGTTGTGTGACAAATTCCAATCTCTACTAACAACTAATAAAAAGGTTAATGTCCAATCTCTACTAATAATTAATAAAAAGGTTAATGTCCCAGTTAGTAAGAAATCTGGAATTTATCAAATTAGTTGCAATGATTGCAAGAAAGTATATATAGGGAAAACTAAAAGGAATTTAGAAACTCGTACAAAAGAACACTTTAGAAATATAACAAAATTTGTGAAATTGAAAAATCGGCAATTGCAGCTTATAGTTTGCTAGAGAATCACAAAATTGGAAGAGAAACTAAACTTTTAAAACATTTAGAGAAGCCTTTGGAATTAATAATGTAGAAAATAAAATCAAGCAAATATTTTTTTCAACCGGTCAGTCTCCTGTTCCAGAAATCTCAACAATTGAAAATCTTCTTCACAGAAGAACTGCGTATGAGGCTACCATCCACAGACAGCTCAAATAAACTACTTCAGAAAAGGGAGAAGAAGAGACAAGAGATGGCTGGACTTTTATACAACAGAAGCCATGACAAACAGATCCTGGACCAACACTCAAGAACTCCGACACCTGGTGAACTCAATAGCAGTGAATGGATACCACCACAAGATATGCAAGACCAAGTGTTTCCACGATCCCGGGAACAACTGTGTGTGTTTGAACTGTGCGAGAAACCATGCGACCGTTACCATGTAACTACCTGCAAAAAACGAGGGATATCCCTGGTAGAATTCTGCAAATAAAAAACTATGTGAATCAAATTAATGACAAAACTTATGTAACATATATATTTTCTGCACAACTTGTGCTCATTTATTCTATTATTATAATTTAGAAAACATATACATTCAGAAGAACAAATATAGAACCAACAATTTTGAAGTTTCTGGCGAGCAAAACTTAATCTTTATATTATTCGTTTTTAAACATCTTAATGATGGACAAATTATATTTAAAAAGAAAAATATGCGCCTAGACTGGGGATTGAACCCAGGACCTTTGACTCTCTAGGTCAATGCTCTATCCAAGTAAGCTATGTAGGCCTCCAATCTGAACGCATATTTTTCTCTTATACATAGTTAATTCCCTAACCCCAAATGCTACAAGCCGTTGCTACGATTTTTTGCAAATAGCGGCTTCTTTATTAGGAAGGCTTTTTATTGAGGATTTAAACATTACTTATGAAGCCGGTAGCGCTTCTTTCAATATTTATATTATTCGTTAAACATTGAAAGAAGCACTACTGGCTTAATAAGTAATGTTTAAATTCCAAATAAAAAGTCTTCTTAATAAAGAAGCCGCCATTTACAAAAATCGTAGCAACGGCTCGTAGTATTTGGTGTTAGGGAATGTTACAACCTGGATCATTATAGGTTATAGGATAGCGTCCCAAAAGGGTCATTATTCTAAACTCGTTCAATATATCATATTGACCTTGACTCGAGCGGTTACGTAAGCTATTGGTCGTAAAAGTGTAAGTTCTATATTTACAGACTAATGGGACATCCGTTGGATATGATAAAGACATCTGTACTCTGGAATATTTAAATGATAATAGAACACCATAAAAAACAGCTTTATTTAAAATACCAACATCACATGTTATTGAAACGCCAACATCACATATGCCATACCCCAAAACAAATAATACTTAAAACCAGACCGTTCATTACTTGGGTTGAGATGCTATTGTAACGCCATATTTGAACGCGCCGAATTTGAATCCTTCCTTACTATTAACACGAGAGAGCTTATTTATCCAACTGTAGTTTACCTAAATTTTTTTTATCAATATGTTAAGTTAGTTATTTAACTTCAACTTTTTGTCTAGACCTCAGGTCTCTTTATATTGCTATTTTATAATTTATTAACATCTAATCAATTTAATCTATTATTCTTAGTTTTTATCTTAAAGTTTTTATATTTGAAGTAAGTTGATTATTATCCACCATATTGATAGGAATTAACAATTATACTCACACATGAAGAGGGAAGTATTCATGGTCCAAAGGAAGCTGTAGTGAATACTTCTGTTCCTGCCTTCCGACTCCAATTTGTCTAAAAGTCGCGAGTATATATTTGATTTTTTTTCCATTTTCTTATTTCCAAATTTTGTAGGAACCCCAGTTTCCTCTGAGCTTTTTCCCAGCGTTCCCTGAACTTTCTAGATTGCCTAAATGTGTGTAAATGTGTAGAATAAATCTGGTCCTTCCATTGCCAAAGGAGTTTACTGAGTTACATAAACTTACATAAGCGTGTTTTCCATAGTGTTCAAAATAGTATTTTGTCACACTTGTAAATATCCTGGTATGGTTTCGACAACAACCAGGATATTTTATTATAAAATGGTGTTTTTTATTACTTATATATATATATAAATCACTTTGTATGAACTTCAAGTATGAATATTTATTTTATCTCTTAAGGTATGGTTAATAAGTATATTTCTTTAAGTATGATTAATAATTAATAGTTTTTTATTAATATTTTCCATTTAAGTATGACCAATTGTTACAGGGAATTAACTATGTATAAGTGAAGAATACGCATTTAGATTGGAGGTCTAGGTAGCTCACTTTGATAGAGCATTGACATAGAGAGTCAAAGGTCCTGGGTTCAAAACTCCAGTCTAGGCGTATATTTCTCTTTTCAAATACAAAACTTAATCTCCAAGATTATAAAATTGGCACCCAGAATTGCAATTTGGAAGATGGTGCTTACAGCAAAATTTCAACAGTTGGAGTTTGACTGAAGATGTAGGCAAATGACCCTTGAAACTGGTATCGTGAAAATATGGAACTTTATGAGATGAGATGTAAGAATTTTTTAGCCAACTCATTTATATCTTGAATTAATTGTTGAGATACAGAACCTATTAAATTGTTTTGTATATCAGGAGATAACCCACGAAGACGCCTTCAGTTTTTAACGTAGATTGTAAGTCAGAATCAAATTAGAATTATATTTCAATATTTCTATATAGTTGCCTCTGTTAGGAGAAGTTTGAGATTCATTATGAGCACAAAAATATAACCAAGTTTTTCCAACAAACAAATGACCCATATTAAATTAGCAAGCATCTTTCTGTTTTTCTAAACTTCTTCATTATGTTGTTCAGTTGAAAACTATTCTGATTACTAAGACTAAATTATTATATTTTCCCAAACAACTTTAAATTCTTCAAAGATAAAATATGAGCCACTGTTAGTGAGGGAGTGCCTATTTTGTGATTTGTGAATATTATGCTTATCTTCGAAACCTGAGCAGATGTCCAAGATTTTTTATATTTTGAATATAAAAGACCTGGCCAATAAGTATATATATATTTTTCACTACAACCACAGAGCCACGGTATAGTTTCATACATCTGCACATGAAAGTTTTGGGTGAAAATGTTTTGTCTATTGGCGACTGCAGTTATTTTAAGATCCAGTTTCAGTCGCCCATCTTCTATAACTCTAAGTTTTTTGTCAAATGTGAGTGTGGAGAATAAAGCCGGATATTTACCCATATTTAATAATAATAGGGGCTACTTTATTATTTAATATATATGCTTTTAATATTTTAATTTTTATATTCAATGGAAATAATTAAAAATATTATAAGTATCAATATTTTGAGAAATTCATATTTTTTATGTCATATAAAAATGGCAACTGAATAATTTATTGTTGAGAATAATTTTGTGGTTCTAAGAAGTTATAGAATCAGTTAAGAATTTCAAATGAGTTTAAAAATATCAACTGACATTAACTTTAAAGAGATTGGATAACTTGGATATTAGTCTACCAATAGTACTTACTCGTATAAACCATGTTTGTGACCAATCAGATTTGAATGTCATAATGAAGGATTTGGGGAATGAGATATTTCTCAATCTAAAGAGTCTACTAGCGGATGTCATGGCGACAAGACCTGCATAAAAACAGTCTTCCATGATTTTAAATAAATTGAACATAATTTCATTCATAATTGAATAATAAGTGCATCGTTTGAATACACATGCATTTAAACACATCCACAGTAATTCTGCCCGAAGGCAGGTCCTTCGCTGCAATCATAGCATTTTCATGCTATGCTTGCAGCTTTACTAGGGAATTGCAAGTGTGGTAGCTTCCCGTTACTTTCCAGACCGGTGAAGGATGATGATAATGAGAAGGATGATGATGATGGCCATATGATTTCGGGGACAGTTTGGGCCTTAAAGTTTTCCTGACATTTGTCTTACAGGTGAGGAAAAATTCCGATAAAAACATCACCCAGAAAAACTGCCCCGACCGGGGATAGAACCCGGGCCCGCTGCGTGACAAGGCAGCACGCTACCTCGACACCACAGCGGTGGACTATTTAAACACATGGGCAGTTAATTTCAGCTCGAAATATAAAGAATTTTGAGTAATTTGATATATGACAATTGAGTCATCACCACTATTTTGTAATGGTTATAATATTAACTAATAAAGAAGAAAATCTATGTACAAATTTCATAAATGTCAAAATAACTTTATTGGTGAATAAAATACCAAGATTTTATTCAAAGTTAATTTGTGATTTTTATTTCGAGTGAAAAACAATTTTAAATCTTCCCTACATTCCCCAGAAGCGAATCTCAAAGCCGAGGCAAAGTTAAATTGAACCCAGGCCTCCCACAATGTGGCATATCAAGAACCTGCTACAACAAAAATTACTTCTTTATATGGCACCTAGAATGAGGTCTCAACGAAGAAACAATTACTTCTTTAAGAATGATTTATTTTCTAACAGTTCAATTACACAACCATATGAAGTACTTTCATTCAGTTACCTGTTGCAAGCATATGAGGTACCTGGCTGGTATTTGAGTTTAAATTGCACATTGTTAACATGCTACATGATTCTTACAACTGGAGAGGTACTGGTAAATACAATATCACTGCTCTTCCACAAGGCATGTTCATGTTCCTCACTTCTTAAAACTGATTATTTCTTGCAGGAATAACAAAATTAGAGTATTATTTCATTTTTTATCCAATCCAATTTATTTCAGCATTCTTTTTTGTTTTTATAGCTGAGTAACTTTTGTTATTTATTTTGATTTTGGCATAGTTTGGAGTGAGGTTATATTGTAGACATTGTGTACTGAAATATATATTTGCTATAGTTTTGTGTAGCGTCAGTTTCGTGTTTAAAAAGTTAGACTTTGCTTTAGCCTGACTGGCTATAGAATCAATACTAGTAAAATTCCGTTGAGGTGAAGTCATATGATGAAATTAAAAATTAAATTGTACCTGCTGGTAGGTGCCGTCGTCCTCAACTTTGTTAAAATATTGTATATAAAATTAACTGGAGCGCTTTCGGAAGTTATCTTCCATCTTCTTCAGGTTGAGTTTCCGCTATTTGTTGTTGTTGATGTGTATGGTTATGTTTACTCGAACTATTTGTAACAGCAACTGACTTGTTTTTGACGATCTCGTATAATGGGTTTGACTGGGGTGCGTTCTCATTGAGAAGTGAGGTGTTGTTTGTTGCCTTTATAATTTCGAGGTCTTCAAATATATTTATCCTAGCTGGAAAGTTTTCTCGGTGGATTATCGTGAGAGTGTTCTCAATTGTGTTAATGAGATGTTTAGCATAGCTTGATTTATCATCCGCGTGTAGGTGTTCTTTATATCTTGTATTGAAATTTCTGCTTGTCCTGCCAATGTAAAATTTATTACAATCTTTACATATTAGTTTGTAGACTCCCTTGTTGTTGAATTTGTTGTGTTCTTCTATGCCATTGTATATTATGTTGTTTAATTTGTTTCCTGTTTTATAAGCTATGTTAATATTTGTATTTATCTTTTTCAAAGTTCTGGCTAGTTTTGTGGTTTCATTTCCTGTGTATGTTAATGTTACCCATGTTTTGTTATTATTAGATTCTCTTCCAAGTTTTGATATATTGTTTGCGTCATTTTTTCTTTTTTGTTTCTTTATAAGCTTATCAATGATTTGTTTGTTGAATCCGTTGCTTTTCGCCATGTTTTTAAGATATTGTAGTTCTTTGTTATAATTTGTTTTGTTCAAGGGTAGTTTTAGCATTCTGTTGATTAAACTATTAAATGTGCTGATTTTATGTTGGTATACCAACAGGATAAAAGAAACTATGATAATTGAAAGCGAAATTGCAATTAATAAATTGCAAATAAATAATAAAGACTATGCTAGATACGAAGCTGCTAAAACCATCAATGAAGTTTCATCCAAAATAAGTAATGAAGACAAGAAGAATTAAAACACCTTAATAAATTACAAAATTAAACTAAAAAATAATAACATAATGCACACAAAAGCCGATAAAGATAACATAACGGTACTAATGAACAAAGACGATTATATTGAAAAAACGAAACAATTCATAGATGAAAATAAATTCAAGAAAATCGACAAAGATCCAACAGCTAAATTTAACAGAAAGTTAAAAGAACTAACAAAAACATGTCCGATAATTATACTGAACAATGAATTTAACAAGTATACAAACAAGTTCATAAACAACAATCCAACGGTACCGATAATGAAAGCTTTACTTAAAATAGACACAAAACCAATAACCCAATGCGGCCAGTAGTCAACTGCAATAACGCCCCCAACTACAAAATTCCAAATTAATTGCACAAAAACTCAAAAAAAGACATGAAATTAGAAGATAAATACATAATAGAAAACACATATGATTTAGCAGATAAACTTAAAAACATAGAAATAAACAAGAATACGAAAATGGCGTCATTTGACATAAAGAATCTATACATTCCAATAAACGAAACTTTAAACACAATAAAAAATAAACCAGATAACAGTAACTTAAATACAGAATACATAAATCAACTATACACAGTCACAAATACTATAACGAAGCAAAACTATTTCCAATTCAGTAACCAAATATTGAACAAGCAGATGGAATCCCGATGGGATCTCTCACATCAGGTATAATGGCAGAAATATTTATACAAGATATGGAAAACAAATACTATGAAATTTTAATAAATAAATTCAATATAAAGCTAATTACAAGATATGTGGATGACGTCATGATTATTTATGAAAATGAGAACAGAAAAGAAAAGGAAATTCTGCTAGAACTAAACAATATGCATCCTAAAATAGAATTTACGGAAGAGATAGAATTGAATAACAAAATAAACTATCTAGACCTTACCATAATGAAAAACATACAAAAAAGAAACTTGAAATAAGTATTTTCCGCAAATTCACAAATAATATGCTCACCATTAATAACAAGTCTAGACACCCATACCAACATAAAATCAGCACATTTAATAGTTTAATCAGCAGAATGCTAAAACTACCCTTGAACAAAACAAATTATAACAAAGAACGGATTCAACAAACAAATCATTGATAAGCTTATAAAGAAACAAAAAAGAAAAAATGACGCAAACAATATATCAAAACTTGGAAGAGAATCTAATAATAACAAAACATGGGTAACATTAACATACACAAGAAATGAAACCACAAAACTAGCCAGAACTTTGAAAAAAAGATAAATACAAATATTAACATAGCTTATAAAACAGGAAACAAATTAAACAACATAATATACAATGGCATAGAAGAAAACAACAAATTCAACAACAAGGGAGTCTACAAACTAATATGTAAAGATTGTAATAAATTTTACATTGGCAGGACAAGTAGAAATTTCAATACAAGATATAAAGAACACCTACAAGATTCCATACACGCAGGTGATAAATCAAGCTATGATAAACATCTCATTAACGCAGGTCATCGAATGAACACAATTGAAAATATTCTCACGATAATCCACCGAGAAAACATTCCAGCTAGGATAAATACATTTGAAGACCTCGAAATTATAAAGGAAACAAACAACACCTCACTTCTCAATGCGAACGCACCCCAGTCAAACCCATTTTACGAGATCGTCAAAAACAAGTCAGTTGTTGCTACAAATAGTTCGAGTAAACATCACCATACACATCAACAACAACAAATAGCAATAACTCAACCTGCAGAAGATGGAAGATAACTTTCGAAAGCGTTCCAGTTAATTTTATATACAATATTTTAACAAAGTTGAGAACGACGGCACCTACCAACAGGTACAATTTAATTTTTAACTTTCATCATATGACTTCACCTCAACGGAATTTTACTAGTATTGATTCTATAGCCAGTCAGGCTAAAGCAAAGTCTAACTTTTTAAACACAAAACTATAGCAGATATATGTTTCAATAAACAATGTCTGCAACATAACCTCACTACAAACTATGCCAAAATCAAAATAAATAATAAAAGTTACTCAGCTATAAAAAATATAGTTGTTACTGTTTTTTAACACTATTATTTAACATTATGTGTGCAACACAGGAAATAGAGTAAATAAAAAAACATGGTAAATAATTTCTAATAATTTGTAAAGTAAAGAGTACACAAAAAAAAGTTTATTGCAGAACACTTGCCACAGGCACATAACATAGACATGGGACATTGTGGGGAGAAAATAGAGGACACCATATTCAAAGTGGAGTAAATAGTGGCTTTGTCCAATATTATATCCAGTTTGGAAATCATGTTTCATATCCAAAATGCACTAACATAATAGTTTTAAATAGAAATATTAAATCTGTTGTTATATTCTTGTAAAATAAGTAAAATCATTGAAAACATACTGCAAGTATTTATGAATAGGTAATTTAAAATTATTAAGAATCAAATAACTAGAAATAATATCAAATAAACAATTATGTGAAAAACAGACCAATTTAAAAACTTAAAATAGAAATAAAAGATGAACATTACACTGGATTGGACATTTACATTACGGAAATATAATGAAGCAGTTAGAATGGAGGATGAGGCCAAAACAAACCTGGAGAAAAATTGTACAATACAAAAATACAGTGATAAGAATAACTTGTAAAAATATAAAGGAGACAACACAAAACAGGCTCTGTTGGAATTAAGTCAGTTAATAAACACATTGTGACATGTAGTAATAACAACATTTGAATTTCACAGGCAAAGGCGAGAATAGTGGTCTCACATTGGTAGGAATAGATTCCTGAGTTGCCAATTCACGAGTCGAAATACCCATACAGATTAGTGAAATGTCTAGGCTCCTATTCCAGAGATCTCAACGAGCCTCTAATTCCCTTTTTTGGGAAAGATTGATGGCTAGAAATTTCCACACTGAAAAGATCTGTATTATAAGCCTAGAAAGTTCTCTCCCTACCCTATATAATCTGTGGTCATGGGCAGAAAGGTAGTCAGTTGCCTTATAACAGTGATAAGTGAGTGGAGAGAGAGAAGGAACTGCAATGAGTGGACTTATCAAACACTGTGCACATTAAAACAAGAATAATTAATAGTGCTAATTGTGAGTGATAGTTTATAGAATTAAATAAAGTTACATGATCATCTGTGTTGATTATTTATGATGTGAAGATGACCCCACGGCCTACTTAGGACAATATATGTGATGTGTTTCATATTATAGTACATCCTCAATTTATCTTCTTTTTTCTCAGCTCTGCAGCCCAGGATGGGGTTTGGCTTCCTTCACAATGCTCCTCCACTCCACTCTTGTCATAATTTTCTTTTTCCATTCCTTAATTTTTATTTTGCTAGCCAACTGAGTCTAAGTGATTTTATAAATTTTATATCTTGTCCTAACCTCATTTATCTGGTCCTCTTTAATTCAGATCTCTGATTTCTTCAATTTGACTTCAAATAATTTATTTTTATAAATTAATTTGTCTCCAAAGCGTGAAGTGTAACAGTTTCCCTTTGAAATTTGATGTTTAAATATTGGGAAGAATGCCAAACAGAAACAACTTCAGTAGAACTAATGCTACTGAAACTTGTCTGTGATGATGCTCAAGATAATAAAAGCTTCTTATTAATATGCTTTTATTGTGTGTAATATACATTAGTACATTATTCTACTTGATTTTCCAGCCTTTCGTTAATTTGGATGACACCTGATCTCATATAGTCTGGATAATTTGCCTTACAGTTGAGAGAAACTTTGAAAAACCTATACCCAAAATTCAATTCAACTGGGAATTAAACTCAAATCAATATTAATACAGATTAAGGGTCAGCATCCTTAATAAACATATTGTGTTACTACTCACAGAGGATTCTTGGTGTTGGCAACCTTACTGTAGTGTACTGAACATAAGAATTCCTGTGTTTCACATGGAGTGGCTTTTGTGGCATATGTTAAGATAATTCTGTACTTTTCTAACTTGGTGACTATTTGCTTGGTGACTATATATTTTTTGGTAAATTTTGGTAGCCTTTATTTATTGTTATTTATCCTAAAAAGTCCAATGCCAGCCATTATGATTCCAGACCCTGATATATTTTTGTCACTCAGTGTGAAAATGACAGCTCATAAAGAAACAGATATTTTAGTGATAGTGAGGACAACAGTAACTCTAGTCACAGCATTTCAAATAATGTCAGTCACTAAAAGGAATGATAACCAATAAAACTCAAAAGAATGTAAGGTTCAGTTTTTCTTTATCTCAAAACTGCAGATTTTTATTAATTGTTTATTGTTGTATAACACTGCAAAATCTTTCCAGGATTCCTAATGCCTGATTCCTGCAAGATTGGTAAAAATCCATTAATGATTTCTATGAATATATTATTTTTATATATATATATATATTAAAGTCTTTATGAATTTTCTAGTTTAGATTAAAAACAGTCAGGAACTTGCATTTAAAAAGCACATTAAAAGCAAGTAATCCCAGGTTGAGCGATGAGATGTGAAGTTGTTTTCAAATGCTGGGCCTTGGCAATGAAGCCATTAGCATTCTTGCTCTCCAATATTTCTCTATGGTGGATGCAACAGGTAATACTTCACAGGTTTGTAGATGTTCTTCATTCATTTCTTCATCTTTGTTGCATAGAGGACAATTTGGATTCATGTAGATTCCTATTTTATATAAATGTTTGGCCAAATAGTCATGTTCTGTTAGCAGTCTAAATTTTACTACTGTAGTTTTACGTGGAATTTCTGGAATAATATCTGGCTTCTTTACTAAAATATTCCATTTTTTGTCTTTGGCTTTATTGCATAGGTCTTGGTTTTGTTTGATTTTATATTTGTTTTTAATTATTCTTTTTATGGATGTGAAAGGTAAGCTTTTAGTAGTATTCTGAATAAGATTGGAGCTTTTTTTGGCAAGAAAATCAGCAGTGTCATTTCCAGCAATTCCACAATGTGCAGGTATCCATTGCAATTGAATTCTTTTCTGTAGTTTTTGAAGTTGTTGAATCATTTTGTAGCACTCTTTAATTTGTATTGACTTCATTTTGTGTGAATTTATTGCATATATTGCTGCCTTAGAATCAGAGAGTATGACAGCATTTTGAAATTTATTTATTCTGTATAGTAATTGTTGGAGTGAAATATGAATAGCCGTTACTTCCGCATCAAAATTTGTTGTGTGGTATCCTGCTGGTTGATAAAATGAAAATAATGCACATGTAATTCCTGATCCTGAGTTGTTATCAATAGTAGATCCATCTGTGTAGACATGTAACCATTCTTCTGGTGGATATCTCTTATTCACAGCTTCTAACGCTAGAGCTTTTAGTACAGGTGTGGGAGTTTTAGATTTTGTAACTGGTTCTTGTAGATTTAGCTGAATGTTAATTGGTTCAAAATCAAGAGGGTTTTCTCTGATCAAAATATTTTCTTTAGATTTAGGAAGATTCAAATCTGTTTTTATTTCCGTTACTTTGGACAAGAAACTTGTTTGTGTTTTCAACTTGGTTGGTTGTAACTGTCTTTTTTCCCATTTTGATGTTGTTAACTGTAACATTTTCTCATGTTGTGTTATTGCCTGTTCCTCTAAAGTTAGACATATTGGATGGTTCTGAGTTAGTGCTTGCATTGTTGTGATCGGGGTTGATTTACCTGCGCCTGTAAAACTGTAAGCCTGATTTTGGCATACTTCTAGGTGATAAGGTTCGAGTTATTTGCTGTGATTATTACCAGCCGTTGTATAGAAGTATTAGCTTGCTGAATGTTTTATACGTTGTGTTCAGAGTCTGGCGATTACTACCCCACTTTGCTCCAGCTAATCTTTTTAAGATTGAAAATCTTTTCGTTGCTTTGTTTACTACTGCTTCAATATGTTTTCTCCAAGATAATTTTGAATCAAAAATTGTCCCTAGATATTTTGTTTCATTTGTTTGTCTCAGGTTTGTTTGTAGGTGTGTGATATACATGGATGATGGCATGTTACACCAACACAAGGGCAGATGGGCTTGAAGAGTCATGGAATTAAGTTTTTGACAGGAGGAAATAAGAAAAATCTAACTTGCTTCTGGTTTGTCATTACAAGTCCCCCACATGGAGCGACCAAGAGGTGCACCATGGAGATGCTAAATCTATAAATAACAAAATAAAAATATGAAAAATAAAATTCCCGTTTCCTAAAATTTAAATGTAAATAAATCACTTTTATATTTCCATTAAATAATAAAATTCACAGTAACTTTCTCTATTTAATTAGTCATGAAATCTCACCTCATAAATTCCTTGATCTTCAAACACAGAATTGCAGTTTCAAGAGGCAGCCCTCTTTATGAAGATTAAAGGGATGCTTCTAGAAACTGCAGTTCTGTGCTTGAAGAATTTATGAGATATGAATTTACAACTCACTATCTAGTTATTAACTTGAAAACCTCATAATGTTATTTCCCATAATTAATTTATATATAAAAATTTTCTCTGTTGTTTATTTTTAATCAAATTGAGGTTACCTACTACTGATGTTACACGATCCTCATCCCCATATTTTCCTTTAAATAAAATTAAGAAAATTTAAAAAGTTTTCTTTTAAATTACGGTATTTAAGTATTTGTAAATTATAGAATACCATTCATTTAAAATTTAATAACAAATGTTCATAACACAGTGAGTTAGATGATTTTTATGGGAAACTGTATGTAATAAGAAAAGTCAGTCCTGTGGATTGCAATGGGCAGGACATATGGCATGAAAGGATAATGAAAGAGAGGTATTGTAGGAAAACCATATGGAAAGAACCCAGTAGAATGAGGTGAGAGAATAAAAATAACCATGATTGAATTATAAAGTGAGTAATTGGAAAATATTGGTTGAGAATAGGTATATATGGAGAACTTATGTTCACATGGCCATGAACCTCCAGGTACAATAATGCCAGTGAATTAGTAAGTTATTTAAAATGCTAGTAACATGAAATAATAAACTTGTGATGGTAAAATTAACTCAAACATTAGTATTCACCCAACATCAGTTACTGACAAATTGCAAAATATGAACTGAAGCACATGCAGAATAATATTATGTTATTGTTATTTATATTAGGCAAATTCCACGGTAACTGACATACCAAAATAAAATAACATTTTAACTATTTTAGGCTTTAGATAGTAGGACACTACTCTTTCTCTTCAAAACATTTACATATAGGTTTCAATCTCTTTAACAGTAAATACGGAATTTTTATTTTTAATAATTGTACTTAAAATGTATAGTTTTATATCAGTACCTATTATAACTGTAGAATGACATCATATTTTACTGAGTGAGAGTAAAATAATAGTATCTGTGAAGTTTTCAAGTGTATTTCAACAAATAATTGTGAAAGTAGTATAAATAAATAAATAAATAAATAAATAAATATATATATATATATATATATATAGGAGTTACAAAATACAAGGTGGACCGCTAGAAAGTTCCTATTTTCAATTATGTGTGACAGATAAACGGTTGAAGATAGAAACTTACAACAACGTTTATATGAAAATATGACTCAACCAGTTTTGATATGTACATCACCACATCTTTATGTGAGCTTCAGCAGTCACTGTGATGATATCAAGGCAAATAACAATTTCTTGACAAGTACGTTGGAGCATGTCTTCTGAAATCCTTTTAATAGCATCTATGATGTGGTCATGAAGATCGTGATGGTCTCTGACTGGGGTGGCATAAACTTTATCTTTGACGTAGCCCCAGAGAAAGAATCTGGCAGTGTTAAATCAGGAGATCTCAGGAACCACACGATTGGTCCTCCCCTATCAATCCAACGGACAAGAAAAATGTCCGAACTTCATTGAACCAGTGTGGAGGAGCACCACCTTGTTGGAAAAGATGTTAAGCTATTGTTCAATTTGTAGAAAGAAAAATTGCTCCAGCATATCAAGATATGTGGTAATATGGACAGTTTTCTCAGCAAAGAAAAACAGTCCAATGACTTTTTTCTGTGGCAAACTGCACCAAACATTCAACTTCAGACTATCACAAATGTGCTCTTGTGTAGTGTGAGAATTCATATAAATCTTGTTGTAAGTTTCTATCTTCAATCATATACCAATCACTGACAATTGAAAATAGGGACATTTCAGCGTATGTTCTAATAAACTTTAGTCACTAATTATACAAAATAAAGGGAACGGATATAACAATTAGTGCTTCTGCATGGTTTGTGGCAAGAAGTAATAGACTCGTGAGTACTAAAACGTACCATTAATAGTAATAACTGGAAGGCGCACAAACGTGCACACGAGTCTATTACCAACATAGAAACCCAAACGAATGGTCCCTACCCCTCTAAGCTATAATGAATAACACATACACTCGGAGTGGGGATGACGACTTATGGGAAGAGTCATCGCCCTTATAAGGCAAGGACGCGTGTGAAAACACTCTCACGCTCCTACGTTCTGCAATAGTCAAGTTCTTCAGTAATCGTTCGCGAAAGTGATATTAAAACACGTGGGCGGAAATAACTCATCAACTCCACTCCGTTAGTTAAATATCAAACATTGTAAATACAATTGTACACACATATTTGTCCAATAAACTGAAATAATATGTGTATAATATAAAAATCCTGAGTGATCATATTCTACCCTGAGCGAACCGGCACAGGTTTAAGAGTTATAATTAAAGTAAATAATTCTTTGTTACTTATGAGTAGGGCAAGACATTTAATGATCTATAAATTTGTAAAAAATGCAAAATAAAAAATACATTTATGACCTAAAAATATAAAAAAATGACCACTAAAAAGTTAAGAATTACCAATAAAGATACTATTATTAGATTAAGTACTCATTTGATTACTGAATTACATAAAATCTAACTTGACATGAAAATGTTAAAAGAAAAGTATTAAAAAAGTACATATTACAGTACCTTTTATTGCAGAAAATCCATTTCAATTACGCAGTGCACTTTTACAACAATTTTAATTGCAGTTAATTGATTGCAAAACTTGGCGGAGATTCTCAAACATAAATGATTGTCTATTGTCTGCTAGTACTGACTTATAAATGGAAAAGCTCCTCTCTACTTCAACGGAAACAATTGGAGCATACTGAAAGCAAGTAATATCTCCTGAATTTAACTCGCAGTCAGCAAGAGAAAAAATTTCACCAGAGAATGTTCTGCCAATTGAACACAATGTTGTGTACCTCTTGTTCTTGGTTATACACTTCTTCATTTTCATCGACACTGTATCACCCACTTTACCACATGCACGGATCAAATCATTCACCACTTTATCCACTATTTGTAGCTGTTCCACTAATGCCACTTGGGATTTTTCCAGTGAAGTTATGGCATCAGGAAGGAATCCAAAATTAGTATTTATGTAAGAAAGTTTACCAGTAATTTCTTTATCAGCTAACGGTACTTGCGCCTTTTTTATTGACACAGACTCACCATTATCAAAAAGAATCGACCACTTTCTTCACAACGTCGAAATTCTTGCAATAATAACTGCAAGCTTGGAGCTATGTTCCCCATCTAGTCAAAACAGGTGAAAAGGCCAATTGGATTTCTGAAGCTTCTGTTTTGAATGCTAAAATTCGAGAGGGGGCTTTCAGGAATACTTTCTTCACGCATCCAATTAATTTATCCACTTCATGAAAATTTTCACGTACTTCTTCCGCGATCCGGTGTAATGCATGCGCTAAACACGTCACATGCACCACTTAAAGAAGCAGCTACCTTCATTATATAGGGTGCTGCATCTGTTATAAAATTTCTAATTCCATCAGGCCAACGTATTCTCAATGCATGGTCAAATACTAAGCTCATTATTGAGTAGCTGACTTTGCCCAGCTGCTCACAATGCAGTAGAAATTGTTCTCCAGGGCTGTGTGCTTCTAAAACTCCAACAATAACATTCGCTACATAACGGCCCATAGAATCTGTTGTCTCGTCAATGGATACGAATACATTTCTTTCTCCAATCCTTTCTCTTATTTTGTGCAAAGTTTTGACATATCGCCTAGCTACGTAGGTTCTTCTTAATGTTCTGGGATCTTGAATTAATTTTCCGGTCTCCTCTTCTAAGAAAGTTCGCAGCTTAGGGTGATTCAATTTGTGAAGTAGAATATCATCAGATAGAAAAGCTTCACATAGTTTCTCACAAAATGGCGAAAACGTTGAACAAGTTTCCCCCAGAAGCATTTGCTGTAAGTTTACACTGGATTTATTTTCAAGTCGCTGCAGACCACGTTTATGTTTCTCCCGTGACATGTGTTGTTCTATATTAACTTTTTTTCAGCAGCCACTCTCACATCGCAAATCTTGCAGAATAAAATACGACCATCCGTTGAAAAAAATATTTTCTCCATATTTTGAAACAAATGCCTTTAATTTAACACTATCACTTTCCTTTACTTTAGGCATTTTACTCTTAACCTGTTCATACAGATGGCTAGAAACAAACGACCACCTCACTTAACAGCATAACAATGAGAGTGTGGGCAAATCTGTTAAGCACATTCCTTGAAAAAAAGGGGTAGAAGCTAGCATAAGCTCTAAGTAATTGAATAAAATTCCTAGAAGTGGGCAAGTGCCCATATCTAAAAAAATAGGGGTAGCAGTTAGCAAAACATCTATTCATTGCAAGAAATTGTACTGCTTACTCACTGGCACTATCAAACCCGCGATTCTTCTTCCTCCCATGTTTACGCCTCCCGTATTGCTGAAGCAGTTCTTCATTAGGTCTTCCAGGTAGATGTTGAAAAGAGTAGGTGATGGAGGACATCCTTGCCTTACCCCCTTCCAATTTCTCTTCCCTCTGACATTTCTTCTCCTATCTTCACTTTTGTTCGCTGTTTCATATAAAGATTACTTATGAGACTCCTCTCCTTCCAGTTCACGCCAATTTTCTTCAAAAACTTCAGGAGTTTATTCCAATTTACTCTGTCAAAGGCCTTTTCCAGGTCACCAAACACTGCATAAACGTCTTTATCCTTTTAAAGTGATACATGGACCATTAAAAATATTTCCATCCAAAAATATTGTAGAATATGAAACAAATTCATAAGTATAGGTCGCGCAAGGGATTTTGAAGAATGTCCTTGATCGTAAATCCAATGGGAGAGCCTATCAAGACTGCTGAGCTGTGAATTCCCTGTCTGCCATGTGTACAAACAAAACAGTTCCTCTACAAAAACATGTTACAGTCCATAGAGAATTATAGTGAGACGCGGATGTGTTGATTTTAGATTTTAAACCGTAGACTTTAATTATAATATTTTGTACACTTGCTGCCTGAAGTCTTAAAATTATAGTGCAATGTGAATATCGGGTCCCCAGCCATTATAGCTGGTCTTCTCAACCTGGAGCCACTACTTATTGTAGCTACCCAAATGCTTCACGATGCTGGGTGGGCATCGGTCCCATACAGTCAGAAATTCCTTGAGAACATTTCTTCCCCCGTGGAGACTCGAACCAGCGCAAATCCCGTAGCTCTGCGCCAAGGCTTCTTGCCTTAATCACATGGCTACGGCGCCGGGAAGACTATAAATTGTTTAAATTAAAGTGGCATTTAGAACATTAACAGAGTGATATAAACCAAATACAGTGTGTGTATGTGTGTGTGTGTGTATATATATATATATATATATATATATATATATATGGTGTGTGTGTATACATGTATATACAGTGAATATACTTCCTCCACGGATAAAGATGTCCTAACGCACTGGCACTATCGACATAAGCTCTCCATACATCCTTATCCCGAGCTAAGGTTTTCCAATCTTTCCCCTATAATCTAATTCCCTCAAATCATAGTTAATGTTATTCTCCCACCTCATTCTTGGTCTACCAACTGGGGGTTTTCCCTCTGGTTTTCCTACAAGAAGCTTCCATTCACGTATTTCATTACCCATTCATGCCACATGTCCTGCCCATCGCAGTCTACGATAAAGATTACCTATATTATTTAATTTTTGTAGTGAGAATTTAAAAATGTTTAGCAGTGACTGTATTTGATATTCGCTAGCGAGGGAGTTAGCAATGACGTGTGGTCATACTTCCTATTGGCTGAGACCTACATCTGGTTAGTACAGGACTCGCATCTAAGCTCTCATTACAAATTTCAGGAATCATTGCTAGGGTTATAGGGCAAGGCATTTAATAATTTTGCATCTTGTTCTTATGAAGGTTGAAACATTGCTTGCATATATGAAAATGTATGACATAAAAAACGGATTAAAAAAAGCAATTCGTTAGGGCATTTTTTTGCACTTTCTTAACTTTTTTAGGGATATATCATTTTTTGGCAATTTTTAGGTCTTTTGAGCATTTTTACACTTTTCCTGAAGGTTGTGACATTATTTGTATTTGATTTGAGATTTTTATTATAATTCAGTAATTGATAGGGAAAAATACTGAATTATAATAAAAATCTCAAATCAAATACAAATAATGTCACAACCTTCCGGAAAAGTGTAAAAATGCTTAAAATACCTAAAAATTGCCAAAAAATGACATATCCCTAAAAAAGTTAAGAAAGTGCAAAAAAAATGCCCTAACGAATTGCTTTTTTTAATCCGTTTTTTATGTCATACATTTTCATATATGCAAGCAATGTTTCAACCTTCATAAGAACAAGATGCAAAATTATTAAATGCCTTGCCCTACTTATGAATTTGTTCATATTCTACAATATTTTTGGATGAAAATATTTTTAATGGTCCATGTATCACTTTAAAAAGATAAAGACGTTTATGCAGTGTTTGGTGACCTGGAAAAGGCCTTTGACAGAGTAAATTGGAATAAACTCCTGAAGATTTTGAAGAAAATTGGCGTGAACTGGAAGGAGAGGAGGCTCATAAGTAGTCTTTATATGAAACAGCGAACAAAAGTGAAGATAGGAGAAGAAATGTCATAGGGAAGAGAAATTGGAAGGGGGTAAGGCAAGGATGTTCTCCATCACCTACTCTTTTCAACATCTACCTGGAAGACCTAATGAAGAACTGCTTCAGCAATACGGGAGGCGTAAACATGGGAGGAAGAAGAATAAAGTGCATAAGATTTGCTGATGATATGGCTTTGCTAGCAGATGCAATGACACTGAGGACCATGCTGATGGAGCTAAATGATAAGTGCGAGGATTATGGGATGAAGATAAATATAAATAAGACGAAGGCCATGATTATAGAAAAGAAACCAAGGAAGATAAACATGAGGAATAAAGATGAGGCCATTGAGCAAGTGGAGAGCTTCAAATACTTGGCTTGTACTCTCAGTAGTAACATGAACTGCAGCCAATAAGTAAAACAGAGGATAGCAAAGGCAAAAGAAGCTTTCAACAAGAAGAGAAGCATTTTCTGCGGACCTTTGGCAAGAGAAATACGAAAGAGGCTAGTGAAGTGCTTTGTGTGGAGTGTAGCATTGTATGGTGCAGATACTTGGACATTACGACGTAATGAGGAAAAGCGACTGGAAGCTTTTGAGATGTGGATATGGAGAAGAATGGAACGTATAAAATGGACAGACAAAGTAAGAAATAAAGGGTGGGTGAAAGAAGAACATTGCTGGAACTCATAAAGAAGAAGATAAATTAGATTGGCCACTGGCTAAGAAGAAACTGCCTGCTAAAGGATGCTCTAGAAGGAATGGTCAACGGAAAGAAAGTTAGAGGCAGAAAAAGACATAAGATGATAGACAATATTAAAATAAATGGTTTGTATGCAGATACAAAAAGGAAAGCTGAGTTAAGGAAAGAGTGGAGAATGTTGAGTTTGCAGTGAAAGATCTGCTATTGAGCAGAACACTATGAATGAAATGAATATATCACTTTGGGAAGCAGGGAAGAAACTTTAATTTTCGTGTGTAATATCAAATTTTACATGGAATTCGCCATTAATAATTTTTAAATATTCCATGGAGAGTCAGAATGGCATTCTCGAAGAGTCATTCTTGGCTCATGAGTCATAGGTTGCCTACCCCTATTGGAGAACAGAGTGGTGGACAAATGCTATTGTTTTACAGTCTTACTAATAAAAATCTCTTATACAGGCTTTCATCAGTTGTTTAGTTATACAATGTATAAGCCTTATATAGATCACGTACAATTTCCTAAACGTTGCACAAGAGCTATATAAAAATACAATCCTTATACACAATGCGTCACATATTTGTCGTCATTATGACGTTAGAATATATTACGCGCCATTTGTAACGGAAAGAAAACAACATCAAATTGTGATTAACAGTGTAAGAAATGAGTATGGATAAGAATTAATACAGATTCCCTAATTGCGGAGGTAAGGAAAAAATAAGTGTTTTTTAAATTTATTTACATTTTTTTTTAGGTTATGTCAAATATATCGTAGAATATATTTCACAGATAATGTGCTGCCATCTAACGACAAGAACTTCGAACAGTTCTTGGAAATTAATAAAAGTTTTTGCCATTACTTATGAATTATATACATTCTATGGTCGAGGCCTTCGGTAGATTGAAGAGTTTGTAAGTAAACTCACAATCCACAGAAAACAATAATAAAACACGTATTAAATTAAGTATAATACTGCAGGAGAATCTTTTTCTAACATCTGCTTACACACGCAAATCAAATATGGCGAACGTGGAAATAATTACGCCAATTCCTACCACGTTACTCTTCGAAGAAGAAGACAATAGAGAGTGCAAAATATGTGTAAACACACAAAAAAAAAAGAAGAAAAAAAGAAAATCTTAGGAACGAATTAAAATCTGCCATGGAGATTATCAAAATAATATCAAAGTGCTATATATGATAACCCAAGTAACATAACGCCTAGGCATAACCTTCAAAATGATGAAATGTGGAATAAAGTAACTACAAAGCAACAAGAAAAATAAAAGCTCCACCAAAAGATCTAGTAATTTGTGGACGACTAATACCTGTTCTCACAAATAGATTTTCAGTTCTGCAATCCCTAGAAAAAAATTCAACATATAAAGTAGTTGACTTAAAAAAAACTTAAATAAAAAAGTGAATATTCAACGAAAAAGGAAAAACAAGGTAGTGATCACTGGCGACAGTCACTCTAGAGGTTGTGCAGCGAACTTGAAATGTCACCTCAAAGATTCACACCAGGTTATAGGCTATACGAATCCTGGAGCACCTTTAGATAAAATTACAAAATCAGCAAAAGAAGACATAAAAGAATTAAATAAAAATGATATAATTGTGGTAGTTGGAGGGAGCAATGATATCAGTAAAAACAACACCAGTAGAGGTATCCATAACCTAACTAAGTTTGTGAGCGAATGTCAACACACAAATGTAATTGTAATGAGTGCACCACACAGACATGACTTAGCTCAATGGTCATGTATCAACAATGAAGTGAACAACTTCAACAATAAACTAAACAAAAGACTAATGACATTCAAAAACACTAAACTGATGAATATTAATACAAGAACGGACTATTTTACCAAGCATGGTCAGCATATGAACGGCGTTTGAAAAGACGAAATGGCATCAAAATTGGCTGAATTAATCGAAGAACTAGAACAAAAAAAAGAAAAGAAAAGATGATCCAATTATTCTCAAATGGGGAAAAAAAATCTAGAGAAGAAGAAAGAAGAGGAATCAGAGAGTCACAAAAGAATCATCATAAGCCTGCCAGATGTCGATCAAGATACAGAAAGTTTGAAAAGATCAACACGAACAATAAAGACTCCTGTACATACGCAAGATTTTTTATGCAAGAACAACGCAAGAAGACAGAAAAAATAAAAATAATAGGGTAAATAAGTGCAATTCATTACCTTAGATAACTAAAAAAACTTCTGGTAATGGTAACACTATAAAAAATAACTTCACTTCAATGCATCAAAATTTTCAATGTCTTAGAAATACGAAGCATGAACTGGAAATATTACTAGGTGAGGAATTACAAGATGTAGATGTTATATGCTGTACTGAACACTGGCTCCATGTCAATGATATCTCCACATATGTGATACAAAATTATAAACTTACAAGCTCATTTTGTCGGTCAACATATAAAAATGTGGGGTCAGCAATCTATGTAGAGAATCACTTAAAACACAAAGAGAAAAGTCATACATATTATGTAAATATAGAAAAGACATTTAAACATGCAGTAACATAAATAACAATTAATAATTTTTGTTTAATAATAAGTCTCTGTATATTGATCTCTGGATGGTTGTATAAAAACGTTTCTAGACAAATTTGAAATTCCCTAAAAAAGAAAAAGAAGCCTATTATTATATGTGGGGATTTCAACATAAACTTTCTAACTACTGATAAAGCTGAATCTGAATTCAAGTCATTAATTCACTCCCATAATCTAATTGAAGCTCCTACTCGTATAACTTCCACCTCACAAAAAAAATAAAAATAATAATAATAATAATAATAATAATAATAATAATAATAATAATAGCTTTATTTAACCTGGCAGATTTAAGGCTTTAAGGCCTTGTCTGCCACTCAACCAGGTTTAAAAAAAATAGTCTTACATCTAAATTACAATAAACTTAAACGATTACATGTTATAAATACAATACAATTAATATGTATAATGTATTTTGATTTTCTCTAGATTTAACGAATTAAATGTATAATATGTACAAGATATACAAAAAAGAGAAAAAATTATTGACATAGTATAAATTTAAATAAATAGAGAAAAATTAATTATTAGATAACAGGAAGCGTGACTTAAAAGTACCAAGTGTGCGGCAACCCTTGATATCTTGAGGAAGGAAATTCCAGGAGCGGGCAGAGGCTACTGTGAAGGAAGAATAATAAGTGCAAGTGCTATGAAGAGGAATTGTTAGCAGACTGTTATCTTGTGATCTAGTGTCAATATTGTGGTAAGAGGATAACTTCTCAAATCTGGACGCCAGGTAAGTAGGAGTGTAGGAATTCAGAAGCTTGAAAAGTAGTGAAAGAGACTGCAATTTACGTCTGTCAGTAAGACGGAGCCAAGAGAGGTTTTTGAAGTGTTCGGAAATATGGTCATAACGGCGGATAATGAAAATGAATCGAACGCAAGCATTATGAACACGCTGCAGTCTCTGCGTCAAATCATAGTTTAGATCATTATATATAATGTCACAATAATCGAAGCGTGGCAACGAAACTGGGAGAAAATTCTTTAAACGTCTAAGATAATGTAAGATGGAGAAAGTCTTTTTACGTACATATGTGTTTCACTTATGTTTGCCAGGTTAAATTTGCGTCTAAATGTAGTCCAAGACCTATTATTGAAGAAGAATAAGGGATAATCATATTATTTATAGTAATGTTTGGAAGTGTACATATGTCAAAGCAGTCTTTGTTGTCCCATTAGAATTACTTGTGACTTGTTAGGATTTAAATTTAGACCGATACTTGAAGACTAGTTAAAGATGGATATGAGATCGTCATTCATTTTCGTCAAGCTGTTATAGAGAGAATGAAGAGGTGAATGTAGGTAAATTTGGAGATCATCAGCATAGATGTGATAACGGCAGTGCTTTAGTACAGTTGGTAAGTCATTTACATGTCTAGATCAAATAATCATTGATCGTGGATATTTACCATATACAGTACAAAATATAAACTTTGGTATCTCAAATCACAATGCAACATTCATTCATATTCCATTAGAGACATCATCCATGAACTCAAAATTTAACAAAACAGTAAGTTATAAAAGAAACTTTAACAATGAAAATATTGAATACTTTAAATCTTTACTACAAGGTGAAAGCTGGAATGATGTAATCAATAAAGTTGACATAGACGATAAATCAGTAGAGTTCGTAAACATCATACAATATTTCTTAGATATTGCCTTCCCAATTAAGAAAGTTGTAACTTCACAAAACAAGAGCAACAAATCAAACTGGGTAACAAAAGGAATAATAATATCATGCAAAAGAAAAAGAGAGCTGTATAAACTATATGAAAATACTAGTAATCCTAATGTTAAATCATACTTTGAACTGTATAGCAAAATATTAAGGAAAGTAATTCATGAGGCTAAACAAAGGTCCAACAGGGATTTTATTATGAAGGCAGAAAACAAAGGTAAAGCTATATGGGATATTGTAAGAAAAGAATCTGGAAAAGTAATGAAAAAGTTAAAGATAGAATGGAAATATCTGTCAATGACAATGTAATTAAAAATTTGTATGAAATAGCTGAGATATTTAATAACTACTTTGCAAATGTTACACTGAATCAAGCAACAATAACTCATAATCAACAACCAATTTTATACCACACGAATGTCAAAAACACTAACATCTGTAACAGCAGAAGAATTATTTAAAATAATTAACAAACTGAAAAAATAGTTTTTCTCGTGGAATTGATGAAATACTGGACCTTATAGTTAAAAGATGTTCCAGTTTACTGATAACACCGCTTGTATACATCTCAAATTTATCACTTATCACAGGGAAATTTCCTAAAATTTTTAAAACAGCGAAAGTTCGTCCTATATACAAGAAGGGTGATAATTTAAATATTGAACATTATAGACCTATATCACTACTATCAGTTTTCTCTAAAATTAACTTTTATAAGATTCATGATGTGTTCCGTTGAGGTTTATTCAGAACCAATAACAAATTAAACAACATAATAAACAATAACATTGAAGAAAATAACATTTTCAACAGCAAAGGAGTTTATAAACTGACATGTAAGGACTGCAACAAATTTTATATAGGAAGGACAAACAGGAGTTTTAACATCAGATTCAAAGAACATTTTCGAGACTTCATTCACGCAGAAGGGAAATCAAGCTATGCAAAACACGTTATCCATGAAGGACATCGCATGTTAAATATTGAAAACACCCTAACAGTAATGCACAGAGAAAATAATCCAGCGAAGATAAACGTACTCGAAGAGATGGAAATCATGAAAGCAGCTCACAACGACAGCCTGATAAACGAAAACGAACCCAATACATGCAACCCCCTCTACCAGATCTTCAGTGAAACACCAGTTTTGAATCCTGCCGATGATGGGACAAGTCCCGAAAGCGCTACAGTTAAATGATTAATTAAGTTGAGGAGACGGACCTTTCAGGTGAATATTCTATAATTTTATATTAATTTCTCTAAAATTCTTGAAAAAGGTATGTATAATGGAGTGGTTCCCTTCCTGGAATCGAATCATGTGCTTCTTGGTTCTCAATATGGATTTCGTAAAGGTACAGGAATCAACAATGCTATACAATCATTTACATAATCAATATTCAAGGATAAAGATAATAGAGAACAAACAATAGGGCTTTTTCTAGATCACAGTAAAGCATTTTACATGGTTAACCATGCCATTTTAATCAGAAAACTAAAAACATTTGGTATTAGGGGACTGGCGGAAAAAATATTTATTTCATATTTAAGTAACAGAACACAAATAATTGAAATTAGCTATATCCGATCAAATTCAACATCTATGGAGCATGGGATACCCCAAGGATCAATTCTGGGTCCAATCCTTTTTCTTATATATATATATATATTAATGACCTTCCCATAATTATGCCCGAAGCCAAAACTATATTATTTGCAGATGACACTAACATCATACTCAGTGACGTTGATGATAACGATCTACAACTGAAGATAGATAAAACATCAACAAATCTAGAACAATGGCTAATAAATAATAAACTCAAACTAAACATAAAACAGTATACATGTATTTCAATCAAAATCTGAAAAATCCCATCAACATGATGCTTAATGACGCCTTAATATAAGAAGGAAATTGTGCAACATTTTTAGGTGCATGGATTGATTCCAATCTCTCATGGGAATGCCATATACAACACTTATCTGAAAAACTTAACCGATTATGCTATGTGATTAGCGTCCTCACTAGAATATTACCAGAGGAAGTATTAAAAACTGTATATTTTGGATGCATACATTATTATTAGTAAGAGGGTTAGTGTATACCGAGGGTTAGTGTATACCTGTATAAACAAATCAAATTACATGAATATTATACTTACTGATATCTCTGTGGGCAATGTCGTCATTTTCAATGGCTGGAAAGAAATTAAATTTTTTAAAAATATTATCATCAAAACTGGCACAATAGCTTCACACAAAGCCACAGTTTTCCAATTCCAATATCCTCATCTCAATTAACACACAATTCTCCCATCTCAGACTTGGCCTACCAATTTTTTTTTTCTTCTAAGTAAGATAAAAAAAAAACTTTCTTTAAAGTTCTCACATTACTCACTCTTAGATGTTCAACCCATTCTAACTTTTTAATTTTCATAAATTTAACAATGTCTGGTGAACTGTATGATTAGTTTAGTTCACAGTTAAGTTTAGTTTCTACATATTCCACTTTCCTTATACCATCAGTGTGAGCAGCTGTCCACCTGCAGCTCAGCTTTGGTTTACTATATTTACATGTAAGACATTTAAATCCGCACATTCAGTTTCTCGTGTTTATACATATTGTTACATCTATGATTTCCAAAGACTATAACTAGCTTGTTAAACACCCTGTAGAACTTTTTGTTAAATGTCAAGTTTAATTAAAACCAGATCATGGCCATTTTTGTTTTAGAATTTATAATCCGATTCCATAAAACACCATTTGTTTGATATCTCAGATTTACCCCTATTATTTTATCCTCTCGATATTATCAATAATAATAATAATAATAATAATAATAATAATAATAATAATAATAATAATAATAATAATAATAATAATAATAATAATAATAATAATAATAATAATAATAATGTAATTTACAGTGGTGCAATTATACCAAGTTTAACATATGGAAGCCCAATTTGGGAAAATGCTGCTATTCAAAAAAGGAAAACTTAATAAATTTCAAAACATCAACATTAAAATTGCCAAAGCTCATCATACTATGTTTTGAAGCTTTATATGTTGTTGCTGGAGTGAAGCATATTAGTATAATAATAGCTGAGATAAAATTCACCAAACAAAAGATAACAATACAGAGTTGGACTTGCTATTCCAAGTAAACTTTTGGCCTCATCCAGCAGATAGAATAACAACAGATACACCAAATAAATCCATAAGATATACATTGAAAGTATATACAGATGGCAGTAAAATAGGATAACAAGTTGGAGCAGCAGCTGCAGTCTTTAAAAATGACATATTAATTCATACAATGTCCACTGCTGTGGTCTCGAGGTAGCGTGTTGCCTTGTCACGCAGCGGGCCCGGGTTCGATCCCCGGTCGGGGCAGTTTTTCTGGGTGAGGTTTTTATCGGGGTTTTTCCTCACATGTAAGACAAATGTCAGGGAAACTTTAAGACCCAAACGGTCCCCGAAATCATATGGCCATCATCATCATCCTTATCAGCATCATCATCCTTCACCGGTGTGGAAAGCAACGGGAAGCTACCACACCTACAATTCCCTAGTAAAGCTGCAAGCATAGCATGAAAATGCTATGATTACAGTGAAGGACCTGCCCTCGGGCAGAATTACTATGGATGGAATCCATGCAATGAAGAGCAACCTGCACAAAATGTGTCCCAACAATCAGGCAGAACAGATTGCAATGTTAATAGTTCTGAAAGATCTTAAGAATCTTTAGATTGAGAAGGAAGAAAGAACTGTATTATTTAACACAGATAGCCAAATTACTCTCTCTCTTCTAAGAAATAATCATGATCGCAATTATATAGCAGAACAAATACAACAAAACCTCATGCAACTAAAAGAACAACACTGGTTGATACACTTCAGATGGATGAAGACACATTCTGGTCATGTTGGAAATGAACTAGCAGATAAATTAGCAAAAGAAGCAGGTCCAAAGTGCTCTTATCAAAGACATTAAAGAAGAAGGACTACAAAAATGGCAGAGAGAATGGACCACTTCAACAAATGGTGTTAACTGCATGCCTTTTGTTTCTATCTGTTTGACAGAGACTACAACAGAAAATAAACATGACTCCTACATTGACTGCAATCATTACTGGACATGGATTGACAAAATCTTGCTTTACAGATTCAGAATAATTACTGACTCAGTTTGTCCCTGTCTTCAGGAGAAACAAATTGTGGATCATATAATTTATAGATGCAAAAAACCTAAGCACCAGAGGGACATTTTAAAACAGTCCTTAATTTTTAAAACTTGTAAATGGCCAGTGGAACCATATAAACAACTCACTATTTCAAATTTATCAAAAATATTGTTGAATCAGTAGATTTTAAAACACTGTAAATAAGTAGTGTTTAAATTCCCGATAAATGTCTTCTTAACTAAGAAGCCGCATTTGGTGGCAAAGGCTTCATAGCGTTTGGTGCTGTGAATTACAATGTATATAAGAGAAAAATTTGGATCTAGATCGGAACTCGCCCCGGTAGCTCGAATGGTAGAGCATTGGCCTAGAAAGCCAAAGGTCCCGGGTTCGAGTCTCGGTCCGGGCGAACATTTTTATTTTCAAATATAATTTAACCTTCAGTGAGAAGTGTTAAATTAATAATAAAAACATCAACTGAAGCCCTAGTAGTGTTTAAATTCCCAATAAATATCATCTTAACCAAGAAGCCGCCATTTGCAAAGATAGAAGCAAAGGCTTCATAACATTTTTCCTTTAAAGAGATTTAGGCGCTCTCCCCCTGCAGGGAAGAATTTGAACCATACTAATTTAGTTACACTTGTTTTCGTATAGATGTCATTTTGAGTGGCCCGTGGTCAGCGTTCCGCCTCATACTGACATGTAGGAAACCAAGGTAGTACTAGGACGGGAAATTTTGCTTAGAGGCCTTTTCATTCAGGCTTAAGGATTTTTTACGAGCCTGAAAATCTTCAGACTCGGGACCCACGGCTTAAAGTCCCTCCCGGAGGACTTGCTCCTTGGATTTTTCCGTCCTAAAAAATCCATAGACCACGGCCGGGTTTGAACCCGCGACCCTCGGGACCAGAGGCAAGGAGCATAACCACTAGTCCACCGCGGCCGAATCATAGCATTTCGTGTTGGAAATTACAATGTATATAAGAGAAAAATTTGCGTGTAGATCGGAACTCGCCCCGGTAGCTCAGATGGTATTCCAAAGGACATGATACAGATTCCCTCTTCACTCACTCCACTAGCAGGTACAAGTAGCCAGGAAGGGAAAGGTACTACTGTCTGTTGCAAAAAAAAATATCAGTCTTTACAGTTATGAAAATATAGTCCTACATTATTATACAGCTGCATATTCATGCCAAAAATAATTCTCCTATCTTTCATAGTTTCAGAGAAACGTGTACCAAAATATTAAAAAATACAAGTTACGGGAAAATGCAAAAGAAAAGTGCACATTAGGAGAACGCCATTTTTTAAAATAAATTGTTATGGGCTTAAATGTCCAAAATCGACATACTAATATTACACATCGATAAAATAGACCTTACTGGATTTTTAAGCAAAAAAAAAAAAAAGAAAAGATTTTTTAACCCAAATAAGTACTGGGTGTCCTTAAAACTGAAAGAAAATGAGAATAAAATTATTGCAAACCAATAATTTATCATAAGTAATGCCACGAGTGATTACCAAATTATCGATAAATTCACGACTTAACGAATAAAATTAAGCTGTTTGCTCACAAATCATTATTTAAATATAGTTATTTTAAAATATTTATATATTTAATGTAAACGGCGATGTTTTAAACAAATGAGAAATGATTGGTACGTTTCATTTGCTTCTTTTGTTCGTCACTGCAACCAGAACATATTATTTATTGCCAAAGGAACGAAATATTGTAAGAATGCACTCTAGTGGAGAAAAAATGAAACACATCAAACCGTATATTAATTCATTTCTGATATCCTATGATGTAAATATGACGATTATATGTATTTATTTATTAAATTCTCTCTTTCTCTCCCCATCCCTCTCTCGTTTTGAAAGTAATTTTACATCCCCCCACGTCACCCGGGCTACCGAAGCCAACTGCACAAGGTATATTTATAATTACTTTTATTGGTTATATCTGCAAATTTATTTATTTTTCTTCGTTGTGTTTGTATGCACACTTACTCCCGGAATCTACAAATATGTATTAAATTTAAATTTATTTTCACCACTTTATCGGTTTAAATAATTAATTGTATTAAACGAAATAAGCACTATGTAATTTCTGTTGATAAAAAGTGACAAATTTCATCTTCTTCAATAATCTGTACAGTGTCGGGCTCGAGAATTTGACAATCAGTATATCACTATCATCATCATCATCATCATCACTGTTCAGTGCAGATAGTGTCCTGTCTAAGATTGTCACTTCTTACCGTAAAAATAATTGATGCGCTTTAGATCTTATACCTGATTTTGTAAAATCGTCCCTACCAGAAGACTTTTCCTTGGATATTTCCACCCTAAAAATCTATGGAACTCTGATGGGTTTGAACCCACGATTCTCGGAACCAGAGGCAAGAAATTTAACCCCTTGATTACCGAGATCGATACTTCTAACTTATTGACACTATCAAACACATAGGCTCATCGCCGCGCGGACATAAGCTCTCCATACACCCCTATCCTGAGTTAATGTTTTACAGTCATTCCTGTATAGGCTATTTCCTTCAAATCATGGTTAATGTTATCCTCCCATCTCATTCTTTGTTCTGCCTACTGGAACCTTTCCCTCTAGTTTTCCTAAAGGAGTTTCCATGTCCCTCCTTCATACTCCATTCGTGTCACATATCCTGCCCGTTGCAATATATGAGAATTAATATTTTTATTATATCTGCTTTTCCATGAAGATCGTGTAGCTCATTGTTATGCAATCTTCTGCATTCACCTGTGTGTTCATCTCTCTTTGGTCCAAACGTTTTCCTAAGAACTTTTTTCTCAAATTCTCATAATATTTTCTCCTTTAAAAGTAACAGTCCATGTTTTGGATCCATATAACTGGGAGAATGACCCGCGCCGTAGCCGAGTGGTTAAGGCAAGAAGCCTTGGCGCAGAGTTATGGGACTTGCGCTGGTTCCAGTCCCCATGGGGGAAGACATTTTTCATGGAGTTTCGGCCAGTATGGGACCGGTGCCACCCAGCATCGTGAAGTAGCGACTCCAGGTTGAGAAGACCAGCTATAACGGATGGTGGACCCGGCATGCTGACCACATGTAAGCCCTACACTGGTTAGATGATCGTCTACATCTGTGATCAACACATGTAGATGTGAGGTCAGCAGCCGACTGGTAGGCCAAGGGCCTTCTAGACCCATCATGTTTAGAGTAAAGTAAAATAACTGGGAGAATGACAGTTTTATACATTTTTATGTATGCACTATAATAAACCGAAGTTTAAATATTTTGTTTCTTGTAACTATCGAAAATAACTAAACAATAAAAATATATTGTACATTTTAACTGAATATTCCGAAAGAAAAATATAAAAAACTATCCACGCTGGGCAGAATGTACCGAGAGGAAGATACATGTTTTCTTTACTGTCAGTACTGAATAACAGATGACTAGCTCCGTCCGTCCTCCTCGCATATAGCCTACTTACGGTATGTAGAGGGGGAAAGAAAACCTTTCATTCTCTATCAAGTCCTTTGGAACACGTTTTTTTTTATAGAAAGCCAAAGGTTCCGAGTTCGAGTCTCGGCCTGGGCGAAAATTTTTCTCTTCAAATATACTGTAAATAATTGTTTACAACACATGATTAATGTTGTTATATTTATTGTTTAGTTATAAGTTATATTTTATAATAATATATTTATACAGCTATATGTTGCAATAAAAATAAAAGAAAAAATAACACAGTGGAAAGAAATAAACTCAGGATTCAGACAAGGTTGTGGCCTCTCCCCTCTACTTTTTAACATATATATGAATGCCATTGTAAAAGACTTTAGAGAAACAAAACATGGAAGTATCACTATCAATAGAAATTTAAAATTAGATATAATAATGTTTGCGGATGATCTTGTTTTACTAGCAACATCTGAAGATGATTTACAATGGTCAGTACATAATTTAAATTTGATAGCCCAGAAATATTCAATGAAAATATCTACCAATAAAACTAAAATAATGGCCTTTTGTGGAAAATCCCCAATACCAAGCAAAATTTGTTTAAATAACAAAACTTTAGAGAGAGTTAATGAGTTTACTTATTTAGGATATAAACTCTCTTTTGTTGAAAATTTGGATTTACCAGAGAAAATTGCGAAATTCAACAAATCAATGGGAATCATTAATAGAGTTTTAAAACCTTCATTAGTGCAAAAATCAACTCGTACTCGTCTTTATCAAATAATGGCTCGACCAGTCCTATGTTATGGGAGTGAAGCGTGGACTATAAGGACGAGAGATGAAATCAGACTAACAGTTTGTGAGATGAAATTTATGCGCCGAACAGCTGGCTACACCAAATGGGATAGAAAGAAAAATGTAGAAATCCTTCAAGAACTTAATGTGTCACCAATACTGGACTACATCCCCAGATATCAGCTAAACTGGAAGGAACATGTCTTAAGAATGGCTAGATCCAGGATCCCCAAGGCAATACTGAACTACTGTCCAAATGGGAAACGGTCACTTGGTCGACCTATGAAAAGATGGCACGAAAACCCGCTTTTTCAGGCCGTAACAGTTCTTCTAGGACTAATACCTGGCAGGATGATGATGATGACAGCTATATGTATATATTAAATAAATTTACATAGCTAATAAAGACATGCAGTATTTCTGATATAATGTAATGGAACGTGCTAATGAATTTAAAAACATAAGTCATCATCATCATCCAGGGATTAAGCCTGTTGGCTTGTTCCGGTTTCATGAAAGCTAGAATTGTTATTTTGCTCCAACTGATAACCCTCTTTTTCGTCGTTTTTCACTTTTGTTTTCACTTCCATTTTGTTCTGCGCGTTTTTTTTGTGACGTTAGGTATATTATCATTTGTTATTTTACTGTAGACTCTGCTGTGACCTGCTGAGGGAGTTGTCATTGTCCTTCCTGTTTGCGATACCGGGTTCGAGGTTTCGTGGATCCATGCGTCTTTTCCATCGAATTAATGCCTGGTCGTCTTGCAGCCGTTTTTCTTGTTTTAAAGGTAGGCCTTAGTAGTTTAGATAGTGCCTTGAACAATTCCAGTCATTTGAATTTGGGTCCATGAAAATCTAAACGGATAGGGTTAATGGAATTTCTGATCGAATTGTTGCTTTTACTTGGATCGTGACTCATTTGATGGATGTGAAGTTAGGGGTATGTCGAAAAATAGGTTAGAGTTGATGTTTGTTGGAGATAGAGGGTTTATAGTTGATTGGGTCTGACTTTTCTGCATGAGATATTTTATCCCTTGATGTAGCAGCCTCCTTTTGTCTGGTTATCTGAGGATTGTGCCAATTTAACTCTTGCTGTAGCAGCCTCCCTTCATCTGGTTGTCTGAGGATCTGGAAGCTTATTCATGGTTGTTGCTTCCATCACGAGATGTGCGAGGGTGTGTAGCAGGTGCTGGAAGCTTATCTATGCTGTTGTTTCCATCACAAGATGTGCAGCAGGCCCGGGAAACTTAATCTTGGTTCCATCATGCGACGTGTGGGGTATGCAAGCAGGTCCAGGCGTGAAGACTGGTACTTGGCTATCTGAAATTCTTGGTTAGTTCTGATAGAGTGGACTGGGAGAGTTGATATAGTCTACTTCTTCCGGGCAGGTGTTTAGTGCCTCGTTTTGGGTTCTCTTTAGTGTAATTGTTATTAACCATCTGGTGGATAATTTCTGACATGCAATTTGCTACATTTGCTCCTGATCTGGACCTGATTTTCCTTCTTTATATGCTTTAGAGAACCTTATGCTAGTAGTTTTATAATTGCAGTTACTATTCCTCCCTTACTTTCATTTTCCGTTTACCTGGGTACCTTTCTGTTTATCATTAAATGCTCTATTCCCTTGTTCCCTGATATTGAGCAATCAAATTGTTTTCCTTACTCTACTTATAAACTTCTGATCTTAGCTTACAATGCATATTGGATCAGCTTCATTTCCTGCAACTAGTTTTGACAGGTATTCAGGTTGGCCATTGTTCGAAATATACAGATGCTCTGATCTGATTGTCATTATTTTGACTCGTAAAGTTATATTTTACTTGCTAAATGCTTTTTACTCCATGCTGCAGTTGGGCCCCTCCTTGACATTGTACGCTCGCTAGCAACTCTGTCGGTGGTACTCACTGCCACGCGGCGTGTTATAAAACAACCATAGCCATTTTGTTTCCGACCTTTTAGATGCATCTATCACTAGAATTATTCATTAATTAGGATGCATATATATATATATATATATATATATATATTACTCAACCTGATCCCCTGTCTTTTCTAGATGTCCTGGTATTAGACTTTTATAGTTATACTTCGCCTTAAACTATCATTTTTTACATTCTTATCTTATCATACATGTTCTATTTAAAGCAAAAATGCTCTTATGTCTATAAACTATTTGCATAGTCATCTTCACGGATTATCCATGCTCTAATCATCTCTAGAGTTTCATCAATTCAGGTTTCACTGGGTTCACATATGAATGCCAGTTCGGTTAATCCTACCTTATCATTACAGTTTTGAAAAATTCTCATTGCTCTGATAATTTTCTAATTTTGCTCCCTTTTCTTATAAAGTCCTGAGTTCGACCGAGTACGCTCGTCTACACTATTTGTCGAAAGAACTTTAATTATTATCATGTAAATGCAAATACTATTTATTTTTTTCACAATATCATTATAATATTAAAATACTACTTAGTACCGACTTTTAAACTTCACAAATATACATTAATATCACACAACCTGTATTCCTGTTGGGACCTGAGTTTGAGAGCATTCCTTTCCCATTATTATTCTTCTACCTTGATGCTCTCTTGCATCTTCATTTCCATCTTATTTCGTTCCTACCTTCTAAAATAGATGACCTATTCCTCTTGTTACATCATAAAATAGATGACTTCTCTATTCAAAAATGTTTTCCCATCTCTGACAATGGTGCATTTACCCCATGTCATCCCTAACATGTTAATTTAATTGGCAATACCTGATAACTGATCTGATGAAGGTTTAACAAAATTTTACATTACTTGTTGTTTCGTAGAGACTTATTCCCTGATTGTTTCCCTATCTTACATATGGGTTTAACCTCTCGTTTTACATTATTCCTTGTTTTGTATAGACTTATTCCCTGATTGTTTCCCTATCTTACAAATATATTAACCTCTTTTTTGTCATCTCCTACTCCTTTACTTCTTCCTACCCCTTTATTTCTGCGGTTTCCTTAATTTTTATGTCATTTGGGGTCGGTTTCTAATTTCAGACTGCTTATTGTTGCTTTAACTTATCTACATTACCTTATGTGTTTAACTCCTAATTTTATGTCAATCTATCTCTCTTTGCTCTACTTGTCAGTCACACAATCGTGTGTATGTGTGTTTCCCCTACTATTGTTCTGATCGCTCTAGTGCACTAGTGTTTCTGATGTTCCTTTGCTAGCATCAGTTGTATCTCCGTTTTGTCTATTTTATATCTCTACGTGTATCTTTTCTTTCAGCTTTGTTTCTATCTCTTGTTTCCACTTGTCCCTACCACCGGTGGATTTTCTGGCATCATCATCTCCTAGGGAGGCCCCAGACATCTCGTCGGCCTGCGGCCTCAAAGACAGGGAATGGGATCCTCTCCTTGGATTGGTGGCCCGGATTTTTCTGGGCTGTGGCCTCAAAGCAAGAGGACGGATTGTTCGATCCGTGTGGACGGTGGCCCAAGTTACGCCTGCCTCCGTTTGTGCTTCCCCTTGCACTACCTGTGTCGAGTGAGCTGCGACCTCGAAGGCAGGGAATGGAATCCGTTCCTTGCATTGGTGGCCCAGATTTCTCTGAACTCCGGCCTCAAAGCAAGAGAACAGGTTGTCCCATCCGTGCCAATGGTGGGCCAAGTCCTTCCTACCCCCACCCCTCTAATTCTGCTGCTTCAGAATTTTCGTCTGCAATATCAATCTTAAGGGCCTATTGGGCTCATGGACGACGTCCTCATCGGAAAAGTGGATTTTATCCTAATCTCTTTGATGGTGTTCCCCTATTGCCCTCATCATTCCCTAACCCCGGGTATCACTGCTGTTCCTGTGGGTCTCTGTGCTTCTGTGTTTCCGTTCATTTCCTGTTCTCCGATGCCTATCTATCTAACTGTGCTGTTTTTCCATATAGTCCTTAACGTCAGTGCAAAGCCGGCGATGAAGTTGGCAAAGTATTCAGGCAATCTGCCAAATTGACGAGGGCGGAAACCTTCCCCATGCACCGGAGCTCGGTGGTAGGCAAAGAGATCTCAGGGTTATGAACTCTTTATAAGCAAAAGAACAACGTATAAATGTACACTCAATTTTAACGAATCCAAGAACTCTTTATTTTCGTAGAAATACACCTTTGTTAATACAGTTACAAGTTTTATCTAAGAGTGGAGTCGATGAAATACTTAGAGGTCCACGTGCTCGAGTCAATATTTTTAAAGTCCAAATGCTTAACGGACTATAACTTTAAATTTAACTATTTCTCGGACGAATCTAATATTAACACTGAATCGGAGATCGCGGTCTGCAGGTCTACGATGTTCCAACACTGAACACAGAGTCACTGAGAGTGATAGTTAGCGATTTTTAACTGAATCGGAGATCGCGGTCTGCAGATCTACTATGTTTCAACACTGATAGTGATAGTGCGTGTATTTTGATATAAGTTCTCGCTTATAAAGGCGGTGGCTCCTCCTACTTTTCTCGAATCCACTCCTTACAATTGAATATATATTTATGTTTTATAATATTATTTACTAGTATGTATAACATTTCTAAGAACTGGGTAAATTGATTCTTTGATATTTAATAGAAAAATGTTTATCAGTTTCTTTGTAAACTGTCAATGTTAAGAGATTATCTTTTCTAGAGGTGAATGAATGTCTTTTGTTGTCTGTACTAGCAGGTAGAAATTCTTTATCATCATTCTTAGAATTGCTTAGTAGCGTTAATTAGTTTCTAAGAATTGGTCAATAGATTTTTAATAGCTAACTAATGTTATCTTTTCTTATTAGTTGTATAGACTGCTAATTGGAATTCTTTTGACAATACCCTTTTTGTGTTCCTATATTATTTGTAAGTTGTGTAGTAGGTAGAGTTCTGACAATACCTCTTTATTTGTCATTTGTGTAGCAGGTAGCGTTTTACAGTATTTATTCTAGACGAATATAGGTGGAATTTTTACCTGGATATTTTTACTTTTCCACATACATATTTTATAGCGATATTAGTAATATATTCTATTTTCATTTTTTTATAGATTTATTTAATTTTAATAACAATTTAATATATTTCGGAACATTTTAGTTTCAGCTCCATGCATATTAGAGTTGTATCTTAGTTTATATGTCTCCTTACATATTAATCGCTACACCCAAAAGGGTCCTTAGTACTCCCCAACTTCCTTACTAGTTCGTTGGCGAAGTGTTCAGGCAATCTGCCAAATTGACGGGGGCGGAAACCTTCCCAAAAGGGTCCTTAGTCCTTCCCAACTTTTATTTATTTGTGCGATTGTTTTCTGTTTGTTTCTGTGTGATTGTCTGCCTAAACGTCTTTTCTCCAGGATTGACCTAGGTTGCAGCCCAGTCTCTTATTTCTATCCTTGAATTGTTCCGAGTGATGTGTGGGCCCAAGTATGGATAGCCTTAAAGCGAGCTAGTTTTCATTTATTTTCTTAATTATATTAAAGATCCCCGCGCGCGCGCGCGTGTGTGTCTACTTCTCAACGGGTCACTAGCCCTTACTGACATGGAACGAGGCATGGAGGTTAAGATAGCCTTGGCGCCTTTATATTCTCCACATTCTTTCCAAAGCTCGTCTATTCCAGTAAAGCCACTACCAGTAGAGTGTATTAATTGTTGTGCACTTCTCATTAAAATCATATTTAGTGTAGGTCTTGGTTTCCCAACTTTAGAAATATCACCCTCTGCTAGATCGGATAGGACACTCCACTATTAGTCAAGTATCCTAAATTCCTCCTTTTACATTTTAAAGGAATAAGTCAAATTGTTTCCGATCATTAATGCATGCATCTTACTTCCTAAAAATTCGTTCATATTTATCCTACTATTATCTGTATTTCTCATAATTTTGAGTTCTCTCTTATTTGTTCTAAGTCTCCATGTCCCATTTTCGTCCGCTTTTACTAAAAATACTTTTACATAAGTTATTTCCTAAAACACGTCACTTTCTCCTTCGTTCTGGTAACTGTTGTCACTCCTCGAGTCCTTTATGTTGTTAATAATTCCTATCATCCTCGTTGCCCTAACCGCTTTCCACTTGATCCTCATTCCTGTTGGGTTACAAGTTTTGAGGTATTCATGATGTGCTTGAGTGTTGGGATAATATTGCTTATTTTAATAAATTTATTTATTTATTTAATCATTTATTCATATATTTTCTAAAGGGTGAATGGGTTATCATTGATTTCATTTGAGGTCTGAGAACATAATCTGCTAGCACCTGTTCATTCACAACAGTCATTCAGTTTTGCTGACTTGTGGTCAAGGAGATAATTTGAAAATTGTAATTTAGTCGGCATGTAAATGGTAATTTATTATAAATTTTGTGGTCATAGCCAAACAATTGAATGTAATTTCCTTATCTGTTTTCGAAGTTCTAAACCTGATAATAATCTATGTTGAGATCCATCTGGGTGACCTAATGTTTACTTGTGGAAGTAAACACATTCCAGTGCAGTTTCTATTGCTATTCCATAGCTGCCTGCTTCCCTCAAGCTGTGACCTGATATCCTAAAATAGTGTATTATCATTTGTCGTTAAGGTCCTACATTGTTTGAGAGACATTTAGCCTACAGGCCCCTCACATTTTAAAAGTACTTACATCGAAAATAAATAAATTTTTCTCTTTATCACTATTTCCTTGATGAATTTCAACATAGCGGATGGCTACAATGTAAAGACACACTTCTGCACACATTAGCATTCTTTCATTATGGTAAGTACCCATATTATTATTTCTAAAAGCCACTATTTTCTCTATGGGTCCGTATGTACCTTAGATGAGCCCTACTTTCTAAAATTTTTATATCACTATTTTTCCTATTTCCTTGATACCATTATTACTATTATTACTGGTAGTTTTCTACTCTCGTCCTATTATTATTATCATTATTAATATGTTAATTATATAATTGTTATCTGAATTTCAAAAGTGTTTATTATTATTATTATCATCATAATTATCATAATTATTATTATTATTATTATTATTATTTTGTTATTATTGGTAGTTCGCTCTTATTTTTATTATTCTTATCGTTATTTGTCTTTTTATTGTTATTTGGTGGGTTTACACATGCATCCCTTCAATTTAAAATTGTGTGTATGTGTTTTTTGTTTGTTTGCTTAGATCAGTTGTTTAAGTATTCCCGTTATATTATTTCCAATGTTTATTATTATTATTATTATTATTATTATTATTATTATTATTATTAATATGAATTACTGGTAGTATTATCTTTTCCTCAATTAGTAATATTATTCATCGCATTAGTGTTATTTTTTTATTGTTATATCTGTATTATTCTTACACGTTTTATTTTAACTGTTCCAAAAAATGTATATCTCTCACGAATTTTATTATGGTTAATCTCATTTAAACTTAGCCACTTAGCTATCAGTTTATATTTATGCATAATTATCTCTGTCCGCATTGGTTTTTTTATTCTTATCTCTTGATTTTTAGTAGCGTAATGACCTATTATGCTAGAGGTGCTCGTCTACCATATAACATACCAGGTCACAATTCTCGTTTAAAAATCTGTATCGTAATTCATCTAATCGCCTCATGTCCTGTCTTTGTAATTTGAGGCACCGTTATTCATTTTAATCTAAAACATTTTTATTAATTTAGTTATTATTATTATTATTATTATTATTATTATTATTATTATTAATATTATTAATCTTAATCATATATTTTTACTAGATTATTCGTAGTTTTATCCATGCTTATTATTGTTGTTCTTTAATCGTTAGGTTTAATTTGAATTATTATTTAATTCGCCTGGCCCCTTTTCCCAGCTAGTTCCAAAATATCCGTTACATTTTTGTTACCACGTGGTTCCATTGAACTAATATTGGCTTGGTTTAAGTTTTTAATTTAATGGTACCGATTATTAGCTGTTTTAATATTACTATCGTGGTTGTTAAAATTAAACTTAATTGTTATTATTATGTGAGTGTTCATATTGCTGGTTATTAGTTATTAATTTCCATAATGGTTATGTCATGTGGGCTCATTAATACCTGTGCATTATTCTGTGCCTCTAAATCGACTTTTGAGGTTTGTACTCAGTCTGAATAAGTCCCTTTGAAGATCAGAGAGATCAATTACTACTCCATTTAAATCTAAGTTGGTTTATCTCTGAGTTCCTACTCAATGGAGTTATGAATATCTAATTTTTTTTTTGCACTAGCAACTTCAAAATCCATTTATCGAAATTTACTTTTTATTATTGATATTTTATGCCATGTTATTTTTGATTGGTTATAAATTGTCATTACTTTATTTTCTTTATCTCTTAACATTATTCTCTCTTAAGCGTAAGCTTAAATAACCCATCATTATTCTCTTTGCTGAGTAACATAATCAGAATTAATTTTTAGGGTTTATCTTCAGGTAGGTCCGAAAAAAAAATACGTTTCTAAGCTCCTGATATATATTAATTTATATATTTTTTTCTCGGTTGGTTTCCTTGCCCTGAATTTAAGGTATTTACGTCGTTTTATTGTAGAGGAGTAGAATTTAGAAGTACGAGTATTTAATCGGTATGCAAATGGTAATTTATTATAACTCGTGTATTTTTCATTTTTTTTTTTCCAACGTTACTCACATCGCCTCCACATTTATAAAATCCACTGCTAGCCGCCATTTTGTCCGTTCACATTGCCTTGAATCTGAATTCCCTGGGGCAACCTGTTTCTCGTTGTTCACTCGTAATTTAGGTATTTATTTAAATAAAAAATACGATTGAATTTATAATTTGCCAGCCTAATTTTGAGGAGTGATACATATTTGATGTGTAATGCTACAGTGAGATGTGCAGAAATGACTCCTTCGCCAAGGAATTCCGTTAAATGTTACATTTTCCCTGAGCTAAAAAAAAAATATGCCGTTCAGTACATTGCCTTCAATAAACTCAACGAAAATTATCGACATTTCCACAAATTAAAATATGAGATATCACCTTAAATTAACACAACACAAAATATAAAATATTCAATAAACACATAATAAAAAACTTTCCACATATAATTAAAATATCTTCAAACCACAAATATAATATAACCCTTAAAAATTAAATGTCTGCCAGTAAACAGAAATGTAAAAAAAAAATACTGTTATTCTCTCCTAACACTTAAAATATGATTGCTCGATATAAAATAACTTATTAACTTACAGTTAAATTCCTGACCTCTCTCGTGTAATTAGCTGTCAATCAATCGCCTGTTTAACTAGATAGACAAAACAAAATAGATAGAATATTCAATATGTGATTAATACTAATTGTGACGTTTATTTTCCCGATTTGAATTTTGATAAGTTAATTTTGATGTTAAGTGTTCGTTTCTTTTTCGTAAGTATAATAAAATATTATATTTACGAGATCCAGCCGACTGGCAGCCAGTGAGCGCATTCAGCGGGCAATAAAGCGCTCTAGCAAAAATGGCTGCCATATGCAGCGGAAATTTAAGGAGTTTGTTGAATGGACCGCTACATGCAGCTATACCGCCAAATTTAAATTTGTTAATTGGCTCATTACTCATTGAAATTAATCATAATACTAATTAATCACAATACTAATAGGGATATACAGAATTTAAGATTTATTTTAATGTACGTAATTTTTGAAACTGACGAATAGATCGTTTAAAATAAAATATTATTATAACGAGAAAATTTTATTTTTTTAAATTATTAATATATCAGGCGGCTCCGTGACGCAAGCGACCGCTGGTTTCTCGAGAACCTTATTTATAATGTGTATTATTAGTTTAGTCTTATTAATTTGTGTTTTAGTAAGAGTAGTTTTTTTTAACTTGATTGGTCTCGGTCACTATACGTAGATTTTGTAGTGGAGGAAACGGATCTACGGCATGTTCTTTCGGGGTTTCTCCCATTTTCCCTACCACAATTTTATTTCACCTTTCCCCATTTTCATGTCATCCATTTTGTTCATCAGATGTAGTCAGCCTGCACCCTAGTTAATTATAAACCTCTATAACCTGGTTGAGTGGCAGACAAGGCCTTAAGGCCTTAAGTCTGCCAGGTAAAATAAAGCTATTATTATTATAAATATAGGGGCTTAATCTAATCTCTGAGTTGGACACAACTTGATATTATTTTATTATATTAAAACATCACTCCTGCGAATTCCCTATGTGATGCATATCTTGCTCCTTCATCATCACATAACACTATAACCACACTAAAAGTTTGCCAGGTGGTCTGAAGGGTAAATTTTATTTAATTGTTCAGCCATTTTATTCATATAATTTCTTACATAATATTTGACACATTTAGGCCCATATTTAAATCTATGAGGAATAGGGTTTACATTAGAAAATACAGGAAATATAGGCATATGTGCAAAATTAATGTAAGTGGTGCAAGACATGGCCTAAGTACAGCAACCAAACAATTGTATAAAGGAAGGCATCATTGTATTTTTTTAAACCTCAAACATACGTCATCTTTATTTTACATTTGTTAAGGAATAGGAAAGAAAACAAAGAAGAATATACATTTATAATAATTTAAATACAGTTTTCTTAATAATTGATTAATTTAATTTTTTTGCATCATCTGAAAATATGAATTACTTATAAGAGTAACTACCATAATCTTTATGGCTAAATAAAACCAAAACATTATATCTAATTTCCAACCATATATTTGAAATTCTGTTATAACAGCAGTTAATTATAGATAACCTCTCACTCATCGTATTTAAATTAAGGCATTATTTATATAACGTCTAACATTAGCAATGCCACTTTCTTAGTAAAGTTAAGTGTTACACTAAATAGTATATCACTGAATCATTTATAATATATGACAAACATTTACCACCAAGATTAATTGTAGTATACAGTGAATAGCAATATCCCATAAGAGAGACTACATGCATTTGAATTAAAAGATATAAGACCACATTTTATTTTACGATAAATTGGAAATTAAAGTGAAAATTATTCATATCTGGTTCAAGTAATGGCTCTCAGTATCTCAATGATAGGACATAGTATATAAAGTTGGAGATTAAACAATAATGGATCAGCTGTGATTAAAATCCTATGTTGAGAGCAGATTTTTTTGTTAATACATTAACCAACTCTAGCTGTAATTTAATTTTATTCGTGCACATCACACTAGAATATTTGTATCTTCAGTGGTCAAGTTTAGATACGAAATCTAGAATATTGTAATATTTCAATTCAAGTTATGGCCGATACTTCACAAAGCTCTTTATTCAGAAAAGATTACAAACATAAGATATACATTTCATCTCTTTGTCCATTACAGAATTTTCTTATTGTTTTACACATTTAAAGAGAAAATTGGTTCGACAATCACTGTAGCACTTCCAGAAATGACCCCATGAACACAATCATAATATTCTAATTTATTTTATATAGCTTGAAAACAAAAAGTATAATTAACTTGGCACCAGGTATTGACAAGTCAAAAACACATGAAAAAGAAGAGGTTATAAATTCTTGATGTTGATAACAATCTTAAAATTATCACTGTCTTTAGTTTACTTAATATACCACTTATGTTCGTCTAAAAGGGTTAACCACCACGAATAACTCGTATATTAATGTCCAGACATAAATAATTCAAAATTTGTACATCAAACATAAATTGTTTATAGACAAAGACGCCATGTTTAAACTGAATAAACCAATCACAATGGATGCAGCGGTTTTTTCTGTCTGCAGCCTACTTTTATTTCGCTGCAATGGCTGCAAGTCCGCTAGAGCGCTTTATTGCCCACTGAATGGTATGCTGCAGATATAAAGCGCTTTGGCTACTGAATGCCCCCAGTGTTACAACCTGGATTATTATAGGTTATAGGGTAGCGTACCAAAAGGGCCATTATTCGAAAAATTGATCAGTATAATTTATTGACCTTGACTTGAGCGGTTATGAGGCTATCGGTCGTGAAAGTTCTATATTTAAAGCTAACGGGATATCCGTTGGATACGATGAAGACATCTGTACTCTGGAACATTTAAATGATCATAGAATATAGAAAAACACCATAAAACCAAAAAACAGCTTTATTTAATATACCAACATCACATGTTATTTGAAACTCCAACATCACACATGCCATATGCAACCATTCAATTAATACCTTAACCTAAAACAAGACCGTTCATTACTTGCGTGGAAATACTATTGTAACGCCATATTTGATCGCGCCGAATTTGAATCCTTTCTTACTTTCAACATGAGAGAGCTTATTTATTCAACTGCAGTTTGGCGAAATGTTTTACTTATTAAGATGTTACCTTAGTTATTTTAACTTCAACCTTTTATTTCGACCTAAGGTCTTTTTATAATATAGAAAGGTATATTTCTTATTTTTAATTAATATGTAATCAAACTGAATATTATTTTAGTTTTTATATTAAACTTATATTTTTGAAGTTAAATTGTTTATTATCCACCATATTGATAGGAATTAATAATTATACTCACACATGAAGAGGGAAGTATTCATGGTCCTAAAGGAAGCTGTAGCGAATACTTCTATCCCTGCCTACAGACTGTCCTTTATTTTCAAAATCAAGGGTATATACCTGATTTTTTTTCCATTTTCTTATTTCCAAATTTTGTACTAACCCCAGTCTTCTCTGATCCTTTCCCAATTTCTCTGAAGTTTCTATATTGCCTAAATAGTGTGGAATAAATCTGATATTTTCATGGCCAAATGGTATAAGTTGTTTGCTGCTTTATATAATCATGTTTTGCCATAGTTGACTGGCTTATATAATCTTACATAAGTGTATTTTTCATAGCCTTTCATAAGTATTTTGACACACTTGAAACTATCCTGGTGTGATTTCGAAAACCACTCATTATAATATGAACCCAGGATATTTTATTATAAAATGTTATCTATTTTTTATTACGTAAAATCCCTTTGTATGGAATTTAAGTATGATTAATTAGTATATTTAAGTGTGATTATTTATTTCCTATCTTTAGGTATGATTATTAGTATATTTCTCTAACTATGATTAATAATCAATATCTTTTATTATAATCCTTTTAGGTATGATCTATGAATCTTTACAATATGTTTCAGAGCTTCTTAGCCCCATCGTCAGTGATACCGACTGGATTTTCTCATGTTGTTGGCCTAATTCTTGATTCCTACTCTCTTTGCCTCTGGTCCAATGTTTTTACTAATGAGTTTCCTTTCTGCAGAAATTTCAAAGTTCATACTTCTTTCCTTGTTCTTCTATATATAGATTTTTCCCATATGGTGTGTTCATTTTTGTTTTCTAACTGTTTTTATAATTTTGTGTTTACATCTATTTTGTGTTTTTCTGACCAAACATGAGCAGCCACTGCAGATTTTTCTACTTCCCCCTTTTTTACATTCATTCAGAGTTCTTTAGTTTTAATGGTTACATTTCTTTTTGGGCATTCCAAGGGTAAAATCAAATCAGATCCAAAATGGTAATAGGAAACAAAATCATAGAACAGGTGAACCATCTCAATTATCTAGGATGTGGCATTTCATTTAATTATGATAATGATATAACTAATAAAATAGCAAAATTCCAGGGAATATGTGATGTGGAGTTAGTGAACCACACTACTGCTACCATTTGTGGGTAAGTTAACCACACTACTGCTACCATTTGTGGGTAAGTGAACCACACTACTGCTACCATTTGTGGGGGTTACGTTCGAGAAAGAACCCTTAAACCACGGTCTGCTAACCATTTGTGCTTTTTAAGGGGGAACACAACCACGCTATGACTACCATTTATGACGTTAAATAAGCAAACCACGTTCAGAGTAACATTAGTCCGGGATCGAGTTTTGTTAATGCTGTATTTATTAATGTGATCGTGATGTTCAAAGATGTTATCAGTAAGAAAGCAGCCTGCCTCGGGCCCATGAAAGGCAGCTATTAATTCATCTTTCTTTCCCTGATGAACATACATACAAATATAGATACTGATTACTAAATGCATACAGTGAGTGATTTTGTTACAGGATAGAGATCAACTACTATACTTGAATAATAACAAAGGGGCGTTGTATAAAAGATAACCTTTTAATATAAACAAGTTGGTTTTGAAATAAAATGATAAATTAATAACAAAAGATCATTCTTGATCAATCAATCAAGCATAGCTTGTAGAAATAACTAAATAAATAACGTACCATACATAAATGCCACACTCACACCCATGTCCAAGCTTTTAGGAATCACTTCTTCCGTACATTGCTGGACTAACTCAAAATCGACCTCTTGTCGGTCTCAATCAACTTGTCTATATATAGACCACCATCTTAATTTCCCAGCTGCATGGTGAGTTAGAATTGGATTCGACTTTTGAATCCACTTTTAAGTAATTAAACGCCACTTGCTAGGCTGATCGAATGATGATGTTCGGTAAGAGTACACTGCATATAAAGGTTCGCAAGTAGAGGGGATATGCGCTGTAGAGATGCGCGGCAAAAAGGATGAAAAGGGAAGGGGTAGCCACACGGAAAAGAGGACATTGGCATATTTCATAAATGTTCTGTAGTAGGGAGGAGAACAAAGATACCTTACTGAACCGCAAAAAGGCACTTTCGGTTCAGTGATACGATAAAATGATCACTAAATAACAAAACAACAAGAGAGACCCAATTGAAATTTTATAAAAGTTGGCAGTACTGGTACTGCTCTATGGTTCAGAAGCCTGGATACATAAAAAACAAGATCTAAGTAGGATAACGGTGGCAGAAATGAAATTTTTGAGATCTGTTAAAGGGGCACTAAGGAAGACAGAATCAAGAATACAGAAATAAGACAGGAACTTGAAATATTTGCAATAACTGATAAAATAGATACATATAGACAAAAATGGAAGCAACACATAGACAGAATGAATGAAGATAGATATCCAAAACAAATAACAAAATACAAACCTAAAGGCACCCGAGATGTGGGCAGACCTCAAAGAGATGGGCTGAAGTCAGAACGGGTCAACAGACCTATTCCATGAATGCAGATGATGATGATGATGACATTTCTTTTTGTTTCCCCTATGTGTATCTTATCACAGTCTTTACATTTTATTTGATATATTCCTGATTTTTTACCATCATCAATCTTTTCATTTTTATTAGTTTTTATTAGTTTATTTAAACTATAATCATTCTTTGGTACTAAATTAATATTAAATTTTCCAAAAATCTTCTGAAATTTGTTGTGTGCCCAAGGGTGATATGTGAATTTCCTGTATTTCTTATCTTCTGGTTTTTCTGTCTGAAGAGTGCTTTCATTCCTCAATTTTTGTTTTTTGTACTTATCAATTTTTTTTTGTGTATCATTTTTTCAATCAAACCATTTTCTTTTGCAACCTTATTTATGTGTTTCCTCTCTAACTCGTAATTTTTCTTGTTCATGAGTATATTTACCAATCTATGTACTAAGCTGTTGAAGACCGCCATTTTATGTGAAATATGGTTGAAACCTGTTGATTTTATTTAGTTATCTGTATGTGTTTCTTTTCTGTAAATGCTGAATCTATTTTCTTCTTTTCTTCATTCCTGTGTAATTTCAGATCTAAAAACAGTAATTCTTTGTTCATTTCTTTTTCTAGTGTGAATTGGATTGTTTTCTTCTGTATATTTAAAAGTTTTAAGGTATCTTCTATGTGTTTTTTTTAACAGTGGCAACAACATCATCTACATATCTACACCAAAATTTGAACATGAGAGGATGTGTTTTGGTATTTTGTTTTCAAAATGACTCATGAATAAGTTTGCCAAAAAAGGGGATAATGGGTTTCCCATTGACAGTCTTGATTTTTGTATATAGAAACCCCTGTTGTATGTAAAAAGCATTTGGTTGATGCATAGTTCAGTTAATTTTAGGTATTATTTTCTCCTTTCTTTGTCGATCTTGTTTTTGGTAAGCCATTTTTCCAATATTTCTAATGTTTCTTCTTTTGGTACCGGTACCTTAAAACTTTTAAATATACAGAAGAAAATAATCAAATTCACACTAGAAAAAGAAATGAACAAAGAATTACCATTTTTAGATCTAAAATTACACAGGAATGAAGAAAAGAAGAAAATAGAATTCAGCAATTACAGAAAAGAAACACATACAGATAACTATATAAAATCAACAGGTTTCAACCATATTTCACATAAAATGGCAATCTTCAACAGCTTAGTACATAGATTGGTAAATATACCCATGAACAAGAAAAATTACGAGTTAGAGAGGAAACACATAAATAAGGTTGCAAAAGAAAATGGTTTGAGTGAAAAAATGATACACAAAAAAAATTGATAAGTACAAAAAACAAAAATTGAGGAACGAAAGCACTCTTCAGATAGAAAAACCAAAAGATAAGAAATACAGGAAATTCACATATCACCCTTTGGCACACAACAAATTTCAGAAGATTTTTGGAAAATTTAATATTAATTTAGTACCAAAGAATGGTTATAGTTCAAATAAACTAATAAAAATGAAAAGATTGATGATGATAAAAAATCAGAAATATATCAAATAAAATGTAAAGACTGCGATAAGATACACATAGGGGGAAAAAAAAAAAAGAAATGTAACCATTAGAACTAAAGAACACACAAGGAATGTAAAAAAAGGGGAAGTAGAAAAATTTGCACTGGCTGTTCATGTTTGGTCAGAAAACACAAAAAAATGTAAACACAAAATTATAAAAATGGTTAGAAAACAAAAATGAACTCTCCATATAGGGAAAAATCTATATACAGAAAAACAAGGAAAGAATTGTGAACTTTGAAATTCCCACAGAAAGGAACCTCATTAGTAAATTCATTGGACCAGAGGCAAAGAGAGCAGGAATCAAGAATCAGGGCCGACAACATGAGAAAATTCAGTCTGTAATCGCTGACGATGGGGCTAAGAAGCTCTGAAACATATGTTCGACAAAAAAAACTCTAAGAGATATGAATGAACAAACAAAATGTTTTAATTAAATGACACTGAAGTTATGACTATAAAAAGACAACCATTCTGTTTTAAGAAAACTTCTATTCAATTTATAAGAGAGTTCTGAAATATGTTGTAATTATTAATGTCACATCTTGGGGGAGAATTGGACAGTTGAGGTGCGAATGTATCAACCAAGTAATAAAGCATAATGTGATCTGTTTGGGCATAAATTGTAAACTATCACAACACACTCTTTAATAAAATGTATACTTGCTTTTAATCAATATCTGAACGTTATGGAAGAGTACCTTGACCAATGTACCAAACATATGAACAACATGTTAACAAAAAGTTACCTCTTTGTATGACCTAATCTTCCTAAAATGTCCTATAACACTCTATAAAACACTGAATTCAAAGTATTTGCTGTATCAATAATTTTACACTTAACACTTATGTAACACCAATTAACAAATTTCATAACCTTACCCTGTGAAAATTAAAATATGCCAACAAAAATATGTGTGTACCTGAAAGAAAGATGATTACTGTGGTTAAATATGTTCCACTCATTAATCATGAATGGAAATGTTTGTCATTAACACTCATCTAATGTTGTTTGTAGGTGATAAGAAATTCATGTTAAAAGTGAGAAATAGATGCAGAGAGAAAACTTAAAAAAAAGGACATGGCAAATATTTCAAAATGGCAGTATGTATCTCTTTCTTGAGATTTATTCTTGATCTGTTTTTCAATTTGATTACCGCCTGTTTCACAGATAAGAAGTTGTAAGAATTAAGTAAGTTATATGTGATACATTATAAATATGTTTACTTAAAATATAGTATATGTCCTACATATTCTATCTCATTTATTGACCATTTTTTAAATATTTTGTGCCTCTGATCACACTTTGAAAACAGCTGCATTATCTTCAGGAAAGTGATATTTTTACACATACCTCAGATTGTCTCCTCCCAAAATAGTGTGATGCCAGGTTCAATAACTGTAGAAGCTGCACCATCGGAAGAGGAGCCTGGGGAGAAGTATCTGCTGTCACTTGTGTCATCTGGATTCTGTTTTCTGATGTTATGTCTCAATTAATAATTCTCAAACCTTAAAAAATAAAAATATATGCATCAATTAAAATAAAATATAAGTACCAAAAATGCTATTGGAATCTCCATGGCAAGACAGGCTGGCTGCTGTCCTCACATCCACATGTGCATTTACAGAGATGGACAATCATCCAACCATTATAGCTGGTTTTTTCAACCTGGAGCTACTGTTTATTACACCTACCCATGATACTGGGTGGGCACCAGTTCCATAATGACTGAGATTGTGAGAGAAAATTTCTTTCCCTATGGGAACACTAGGCAGCACATGGTCCATACCTCTGCACCAAGGCATGATGCCTTAGATCACCTCGCCATAGCAATGGACATCTGTTGGAATGCATATGAATAAAATAAGAGAAATGAAAAGACCATTGTGAGAGTAATATAGTATTTGAAATAATAATCTTCATTACTGTTAACCCTTGTTCCATTTGTTTCATCTGTTGGAGTCTTCAGAACAGATACTTTTGTTAAGACCAACCTCACGTTGTTAAAGGGAATTCGTTGTGAAGAGGAGTAAAAACCAGTAATCAAAATTTCTATTTATCTGACATTATTTTTAAAAACTATTTGGTTTTATTAAGGATAAGTTTATCTTAGATTATTCAGACTAAATTAATTTTTAAACAATTAAAGTTTGTACAGTTTACCCATCTTCTAGAATAAGTAAGAAAGATAAATTCTAAGTACAAAAATCTACCCTATCAGATGTACAGCTGGCAAGTGGTTGCTCTTTGAGCCTTTTTGCTATTACCCAAAGAAGGCAAAGTTTTGTAACAATCTTCCACTCAGCCTCTCCTAAATTAAGGAATCAAAATAATTAATTAATTAGGACGAGTATTATTATCATACATCTGTTAAATCTCTATAGGACGAAATAATCGTCGGAGATATACGAAATGTATATGCAATCAAATCGTGAGAACACGAGGGATTTGATTTTTATATAATTGAATAAAAATAAATTGAATTAAAGAAGTTGATAGAATCCCGAATAAACGACCCGTTAGTTTTTTACGGAAATAATTCGTACCGCTATTGTCAAGCGACAGGTAATTGAAGCGGCGACAAAAGAGTTGAAATTTGAAGAAATCTATTGTACTAGCGGATTACCGGAGGTTTCTTTGTAGACCAGCAATCTAAGATCTTAAACCGAGCTCTACTGACAGGTTGAGGACAAAGAATTGATGTAGAGCTTGGAAACTATAGCGTGGAGTAAACAACTCATTATAAGGAACCAGACAAACGCTATAGCACGCCAACCGAGCAAACAAGCAGGAAAAAAGTCACTGACCTAAAAGAAAGTTATATAATAAATTTAGACCGGAATTCCTCAGAGTACGAACTCATGGTAAAACTGTATTTTAGAAGGACGTAGAAACTTGGTGAAATATTGTCCAATCAAAAGACGGCGATCCCGTCTTTGGTCATAAGGAATCGTTGTCAGCCAATATAGTAAAGGGTTATACACGACAAGGTAATGACCTCATGACGACACGATTACAGAGAGAGGGTAAACGAAGTTTTCCTTATAAGTACCCAAATTATATTAAGTTAGTATTGCGGAACTCACCGAGGCAGGAGTCGGAAGAGACTCACCGACATAGTTGTTAATCGGCCATCAATTAGCAAAAAACATAACTTCAGGAATTTCACACTTAGAAACAATTCGGCCGTGATAGACCCTCAGAGATTCCATCTTGGATTCTAAATTCGTTCCTTTGGCCAATACCTTGTCCGACAATAAGTGTGTCTAGAATTATACGTGTATCCAGTGTCCACTTCGACTAATAAAGCCTATTTGTTAAAATTCTTCTTGCGCCGGCCAGCTCCTTGCTATCCCTGAAGATAAAGAACCTCAACTCTACCAATTTCCAATCTGAGCAACCTAAGTTCTCATACATGGAGAATTTCTTTCGATACTCCTGGCGCCCAAACATCCCTTATTAACCTAAAAACAGAATTACCCATAATTATTCCATCCACAGTTTTAACCTTGGTCTGACATGTTCTGATATTTATAGTTATAATGGAGAGGTTCTGTATGTACTGTTGTAGTGTAATGGTAATGAAGTGCACTGATATTAATGAGGTGTGTGTTCGAACACAAACTAGACCAAATAACTTAATTATTAAGTAAACCCCTTTTAGAACCGCATGCAAAGACATTTGTCGCATCTCAATTGCTTCCAATCACTGATGAGCTGAGTTTTCCATGTGAACATGCATTGATCGAATTAGTGAATTTCTCGCCCAATGAAGCATGAATTGACTCAATTGTTTTCTTTCCGTCAACGTTGCTAACAAAAAATACTTGTTGTCGGTGTTTTCCAAAGCATTCTTCTTGCCTGAGGCGTATTATAGCAAACAGCTGGATATATTCGTTTCTAAAATAACATTTTAAAAACAAAAAACCTGTAATTACATGGTTACAAAGCAAGACACAATAATTAAAAAGAAATAATGAGCAAAGTTTTACTGAATATGGACGCTCTAAATTTCGTAGGCCTACAATATTTTTATAATTAATTTAGGCTATTCTTTGCAAGCTGTGACACGACTTTTTTAATTACGTCATAAACTCCTGTCAAATGTTATTCTTAGGGCAGGCACGTAGCCAGGGGGGGGGCTTAAGAGGCTTCAGCCCCCCTCCGAAATTTTCAGGGGGAATGTAAATTTGTTTTCAGATTGATAAAAACATCACTGTATACAACGCAATCCATATAAAAGTTATTTTTTATTTGTTCTATTTTAATATATAACTGAATAAATGTAGCTGTATATCATTTTTATTTATTTACTTATGCTATGGTTTATCTACGACGCAAAGCGCCAACGCAAAAATTGCTCCCCACGTATTTAAATGGATGTGGTTTATCTACAACGCAAATTGCTGGCGCGAAAAAAATTGCGCTGGCATGTCGCGTCGTGTATTTGAATCTCTTGAATCCAGGACGCAATTTTCCAGCGCAAACAAAGAGTATAGAAGATATTACTCCTACTCATTGGTGTAATTGCTAAAAACAAACTAAGATTTTATGACAAAATGTCGGAAATACAGTACATGTTTTATAACTTTTTCCAATTTTAACGACGAAAGTTAGTTTTGTTGCAAATCATCGAGTTCTATACATGTTCTATACAATATGAGCATGAGGGAGTACAGAGATGTACAAAAAAAAGAGTTATTGTGGCTTTAACTTAGTCAAAAGATAAATAAAAGCTGTAAATATTGTATCTTGGGGATATTATGGATGTCTTCTATTAAATTCAACACCTCATAAAACTGCTCAGGCGAAAATCTGAAGTATTCTAAAATTTGGTATTTTCATTAACCATATGTTTATTTAAGAACTAAAGAATAATTTATTCTATAATTTTCCATACAACATTCATATGATGCTGTTACTCTAGGTACTTTTTCTGCCTTTAAACGTTTTGCAACGATACTTAAAACTTTTTTATAAATAATTTTAATATGTTTATCTATGTACACATGACTTTTCCTCTCAATTTATTTTCAAAGTTCTTTATTACAATTGAAATTGGCATACGTGAACGCTTCTGTAAAATTTGAATTAAAAAACTTGAAAAATGATGAAATTCATTATATAATGGAAATGGACAGCTAATGACAAATGAGGGAAATTTTGAGGATGTGCCTGAATCCAAATACCTAGGAACAATAATCACAAATAAGAATGAGATGCACAAAGAAATTAAACATAGGCTCAATTAGCATTTGCTAATAGATTTGAAGTACTGGGATATTCCGATGACAATGTGGCAAACGAAGAAGAAACTGATATAAATAAAGAATGGGAGGCTATAAGAGATACTATTAAATTGTCAGCATCAGAAAGCATTGGTTGTTTAAAAAAGAGGCAAAACAAGAAATGGTTTGATGAGGAATGTGCCGACATTGTAAAGAAAAGAAAGCTAGCAAAAATGAAATGGTTACATGAGCCAAATGAGGTAAATTTAGAGAAATTGGGTAGTATTAGACGGGAAACCACCAAGCTACTAAAGAGTAAAAAGAGGGAATATTTGAGAGAGAAGATTAATGATCTTGAAATGAATGCAAAAAATAGGAACATTAGAGAATTATATCAGGGAATTAGTATAGAGAAGAAAGGATTTCAGGCTAGAACAAACATAATTCGGAATGAAAATGGGGATATGATTGCAGATTCCAGGAGTATATTAAATAGATGGAAAAGTTACTTTACCCTTTTGAACGCCATGCCCGGCGTGTGCCGGTGAAAGTGTGTGTACAGCGGTACGCCACGCCCGGAAGGCTCCGGTTTTCAATATTATTACTTTAAATATTTTTTTCCCCAAATTTTTACTTCAATAAACTTAAATTATTGTTCGTTCTGTGTTTATACATCCTTTCTTAGCAATACTTTGCACATCCCTTACAGAATAACGGTACAGGCTGGTTGTAAATCGGTTTTCTAAAGGAGGGTGTACATTCATGTTTCAAGGCTTTTTTTTTTGCTATGGAATATTGCAATTCAGGATTTTCTCTTCATTTATTTTATTTTTAGTTGAAAAGATACCTGACCAAGGGGTAGGTCGTGCTGTGGAATACAGTGATTCATGTCTCGAAGTTGACGAAAATACAATACCCGAGTTTATTGTGTCAGTTTTATCAGAAGATGAGAGTGACAGTAACAGTTCATCAAATGGTTATTCTTTTGACGAATGTGATAGTAGTCCTGTTTCTAAGAGAATATTATTACAATCTAAGCCTGTAAATAGTAAAGCAAGTGATGTAGACCTAAATGAACAGAGTGAGACTGACAGAGGTGGGCGTGTCGCGCCAAAAGAAACACGTGGCATAGAACAGCTGTTTACTGGAATTGATTCGAACCCAGGACCATAAAAAATGTTCAACAATATTTAATATTATAAGTGTTTAGTGATAATACCATCAAAATTATTCAGTAGAATAAATGTTTTAGTGATAGTGATAACAAATTTCAATAAAGACACCGTGCTGAATTCGAACCTGGGATCTTTACAAGTGGAAGCAACACTACCTAACCTTCAAATAAATCTATAATAGTGAGTTTAAATTAAATTTACCATGGCATGTAGATAGTTAAATATACTTTATATAGGTTTATATTATATAGTATGGCGTAGTACTTTAAATTTAAAAAACCTGGCACCCACAGCCCAGCTGGCAAAAGGAAAACTCGGCAGTCAAAAGGTTAATCAGCTATTAAATGTACATACAGAACAGGACATTGAGGAGGATAATTTACAGACAGCAGAAATGCTAGTCGCAGAGCCAAGTGCATTAGAGGTTGAAATGGCGATTCAAAAATTGAAGATGTATAAAGCATCAGGTTCAGATGAGATCCCAGCAGAACTGATAAAATCAGGGGGAGAAAAATTGATGGACAAGATATGCTGGTTGCTTAGTATGATTTGGGAAAAAGAAGCTCTTCCAGATGAATGGAAGGAGTCAATTATCGTATCAATTTATAAGAAAGGAGATAAAACTGATTGCAACAACTACAGGGGCATCTCATTACTTTCAACTTCGTACAAAATTCTAACAAATATATTAGTAAGCAGACTTACTCCCTATATTGATGACATTCTAGGAGATCATCAATGTGCATTTAGAAGAAACAGGTCTACAACAGATCAGATTTTTAGTATAAGACATATTTTAGAAAAGAAATGGGAATATAATGGTACTGTACATCAACTGTATGTAGACTTCAAAAAAGCATATGATTCAATTAAGAGAGAGAAGTTATATAGTATCCTGCTGGAGTTCGGAATTCCTAAAAAGTTAGTTAGACTTATACGAATGTGTCTAAATGGCACAAAGAGTAGGGTGCGTGTAGGCAAACAGTTTTCGGACAGTTTTGAAATCCAGAATGGGTTGAAGCAAGGAGATGCACTATCTCCTCTACTATTTAACTTTGTACTAGAGCATGCCATTAAGTCTTTAGAGAATGAGGAAGGCTTATAACTCAATGGTATTAATAAGCTGTTAGTTTATGCTGATGATGTAGTATTGTTGGCCGATAGCGAGGAGATACTAAAGGACAACACACACACACACTATTGAGTAACACTAAGAAATTAGGACTGGAAGTACATATCAATAAAACTAAATATATGATCACACGTAGAAATTCATTATATAATGGAAATTGACAGCTAATGACAAATGAGGGAAATTTTGAGGAAGTGCCTGAATTCAAATACCTAGGAACAATGATCACAAATAGGAATGAGATGCACAAAGAAATTAGACATAGGCTCAATTCTGGAAATGCATGCTATTATGCATTGCAGAGACTCTTAATGTCCCAACTCCTTTCAAAAAACGTTAAACTGAAAATATATAAAACTATTATTCTACCAGTTATATTATATGGGTGCGAAACATGGACTCTTACTTTAAGAGAGGAAAGGAGATTACAAGTATTTGAGAATAAAGTACTTAGGAAAATTTTTGGACCAAAGATAGATGAACAGACAGGTGAATGGAGAAGACTACATAAAAATGAACTACATGGTCTTTATAGGAAGCCAGATATATTAAGAACAGTTAAGTCTCGTAGACTGCGATGGGCAGGACATGTTGCACGTATGGGGAATGAAAGACTTGCATGGAAGCTTCTTGTAGGAAAGCCAGAGGGAAAACGCCCAGTTGGTAGACCAAGAATGAGGTGGGAGAATAACATTAACTATGATTTGTGGGAAGAAGATTATACAGGGAATGATTGGAAAGCATTAGCTCAGGATAGGGATGTATGGAGAGCTTATGTCCGTGCGGCCATGAACCTACGGGTTCGATAGTGCCAGTGAGTAAGTAAGAACGCTTATAAAATTTAATCTACTAGATGGCAGGACATATGTGTGAATGACCAACATTTGCATTTAATTCCAAACCATATTTTAAGAAATAAATGTTCAATCACTTCATTTTGTTTGGTTCCGATAGGTCAATTTAGTGTGCATCAGATTAGTTTATAGTTTACTAAATAGTATGTATGTAATTTATTTCATTACGTTATGCAGGGACAGGTTTATGTACATTAATTTTTGTAAACACATTTGGAAATTTATTATGAACGTTGGTCATTTTGATTTCCCATATATGTGGTGCCATCTGGCGATAATTCCATAAACATAAGCGCTGTACCGTATGCGCTCCATGCGAAACGCCGAGTGTAACGCGAGATTGCGTAACGTCGGGCGCGACACGCTGTATAATAAACCGTAGCATTAAATGGATTCATATCACTAAGCCAAGAACGAAAATAAGGAGAGCTGCCCTGCGAATGGCTTTTTGTTTTGTTATAGACGTGAGGTTGGCAGGTATGGTAGTTATCTTTGCTCTTTACGAACCCGCATCTACCAATAACAGAGCAGTTCTGGACGTTTCGCCAACCAGAGCGTCACAACAGAACAGCTGAGAACTACACTGCTCAAAAAAATTAGGGGATATTGTAGAATAACCTATTAAGACTATATTTTTAGGAACAGTATTAGATGCAATCACTTTCTATTACTCCAAAAGAATGTCAACAAGAGTTTGAAGTCATTACGTAACCTCTGTACCACACCAGATGTCAAAGAGATCCTGATTAGGAATATGGCAAACAAACAAAGCAACATTAACATGGGTGAAAATGTTTCTTTAGTATGGTGTATGGTCTTTTCGAACGGCCAGCACTGCCTGTATGGCATTGATGCAATGAGGTTAGTAATCAGTTCTTGGGGGATACGTGGCCACTCTTCCATAAGAGCAATGTGCAGCTCTGGAACAGTTGTGGGAGGTGCTGGTCTGCCTGCAATGCACTTGTCTAATGCATCCCACACATGCTCAATCGGATTTAAGTCCGGGGAGGAAGCTGGCCATTGCATACGCTCGATACCCTCCACTTCCAGCATGTCGTCCACCAAGCCAGCTCTGTGGGGTCGTGCATTATCGTCCATAAAAAGAAAAGAATCACCAATGGCATCAGCATAAGGCACGACAAAAGGTCGGAGAATCTCATCTCTATACTTTACCGCAGTCAAAGTACCACCTTGGATAACGTAGAGGTCCGTACGTTCGCCACTACTTACTCCTGCCTACACCATCAATCCACCGCCACCATAAGGGGATCTTTCACGTACAAAAGCTGGATTGTTTCGTGTCCCTTTTTCTCTCCAGATGAATACACGCCGACTATCACATTCCATGTTGAATTGCGACTCATCAGAAAAAAAGAACTGATCTCCATTCAGCATGCCTCCACCCATGATGTTCCTCCGCCCAGTTTCTGCGATCTCTACGGTGTTGTGGAGTTAACCTGGTACACACCATAGGCCTACGGGCCTAGAGCCCACTTCCATGCAGTCGATTAGGGACAGTTTGAGTTGACACCCTGCGTCCTGTTGCTGTTTGAAGTGCATTTCGCAGTTGAGTTGCATTCTGCTGTCTATTCTGACGGGCTGTTAACAAGAGGTAACGGTCATCCCTTGCTGTTGTTGCCCTTGGTCGACCTTGTCCGGCTCTTCTGTGAACAGTATGTTCTTTGAAAATGATTCCAAAGACTGGAAATCACGCTTTGAGACACCCCAATGGCTTGTGCCACCTCTTGTTGTGTCTGTCCAGCTTCCATCCTGCCTATGGCCCTCCAAGCCATTGGTTCAGGTAAATCACGTTGTCGAGGCATCACTGTCCCTAAGGCAAGTCATTCACTAACTGAAAACTGGACTGGATTTAAAAACAGCAACAAAACATTCACCCCCACACCACCCTTTCACATCAACAGTACAGACACTGCCCTGGTACCGAGGTTACGTAACAACTTCAAACTCTTATTTACATTATCTTGGAATAATAGAAAGTGATTGCATCTAATACTATTCCAAAAAACATAGTCTTAATAGGTTATTCTACAATATCCCCTAATTTTTTTGAGCAGTGTATTTAGATGTAAACAGCTGTGTTAATTCCAGCCTCGTGCGCAACGTTTCATTACACAACCACAAGACAACGAGGAATTCGCGGCAATGACTGTGACTCTATTTGTCTAAATCATATGGTGTTTAGGTTGTAAAAGAGATGATTTTGACTTAAGTCTTGCTCTATACTTTTCATTATGAAAACATTTTACAATATTAGTCATGTTTTTGATTCCTTTGTTTCCCTATCAAGATGAAACGAAGTCAAACGAACATAACTTCATTCTTCAAAAAACCTAGAGAGGAAAATATTTTTTCTACAGGTAAGTTTTACTCGGAACAATAATAATGTAGGCCTATTGTTTTTTTAAATAGGCTACATGGTTGTAAGTTTACGATGAATATCTGTACAGTAAGTTTTGAAAACTAATATTAAAATATATTTATATTTATACTGACTTTTTTTACTTGTACTGTTTACACCATTAAAATTCTCTGGAAATCCTTTGATATTTTCTGTACGTAATTTATTTTAAGTATACATTTTTAAATAAATAGTTTCATGTTCGTGTAAAAACACATGAACACAAAAAAAAAACTCAATGAAAAACGGTTATATACTGTATGTTTATTTTAAAAACTTGATAGCTCATTTACATTGAACTTGGTCAAACTTATAGCTCATTTCTATTGCACTTTGTAAAATTTTAAGTTAAGTACAATCTTGAATAATAGAACTTTCTAGCCCGGCTTATTAAAAAGAACAACACAAGTAAGTTTTTTTGTAACTGATTTTGTATCAGCTATATTTAAAATAAATAATAGTTTTAAAAAAGTAAAACAACACGCTTCATTAAAAAACCGAACTAAAAAAATGAAAAATAATTTTAATTTCCAACACGCTTGGGATAAAATTAAAGTGGTCAACAAAAAAATCATCTCCAACACATATAGAATAAAACTAGAGTTATCAACAAAAAGAAAATTATTTTACCATCAAAAGGGTGGGGTGCTCTATATCAATTAATATATTCGATAATAAACCGATATTGGTAAAAGTAAAGTCTCTAAGAAGAAAATGTAAAAATATAAAAGCACCCCACGCTTTTCATGATAAAATTATTTTCTTTTTGTTGATAACTCTAGTTTTATTTGATATGTGTTGGAGATGATTTTTTTGTTGACCACTTTAATTTTATCCCAAGCGTGTTGGAAATTAAAATTATTTTAAATTTTTTAGTTCGGTTTTCTAATAAAGCGTGTTCTTTTAGTTTTTTAAAACTATTATTTATTTTTTATTTTTTACTTTTAATATTTTACAGAATAAGATAAAAATGTAAATATCTTTAAATTCGATACTATTGTAGTATGAGCTAAAAGCAATACTCTTCTAACAAAATCCTCCCAGCCGGATTTGAACCACCGACCTATGGATTACTGAAATTATATACCACTCGTGTTCACCGCTCTAACAACTGAGCTCTTACAACGATTGACTAAAAAGTCAACAAGTCCGCAACCTATTATAACAGTTTTAATTTTTTTGATTTTCTGATGATTCTGGCCAGGATTTTAGAAACAAAATATGAAATTATTGTATTGTCACGGGTCCTTTACAAGTATACAAAGTTTCAAGTCGATGCAGTGTTTCTAAGTGGGTGAAAATCATGTTCAAAAGTTCCGTTACATAGATACAAAGACACTTTTTTTTATTTTCTGATGATTATGATCAGGATTTTAGAAAAACATGAAATTATTGTATTGTCACGGGTCCTTTACAAGTATACAAAGTTTCAAGTCGATCCGATGATTTTAAGTGGGTGAAAATCTCTTTGAAAGATTCCGTTACAGGTCAAGCTAATATAAAGTGTGTAAAAAACACTGTGTTGGCCGTGACAAATACAATTTACCATCCCTCACTCTTTCCCGTTTGTTTATTATCCATTAGACAACTAATGCATTTGTTTGGATTTCAGGTGCGGATTATTCCACTCCTTCCAAAAGCAATGCAATAGCTGCATCAGATGCACACTTCTCAATTCAAGAAAAAGTAGTCATCATCATCATCATCATGAACAAATTCGTTTTAGGCCATGTGGCCTGTACGGTAAACCTAGCGAAGATGGTCTTGATCTTTCCACCGATGTTTTGGTCTTCCTTGGTCCCTATGTCCAGTTGGGGTATATTGGAATGCCAATTTTGGAAGTCTATTTCTTGCCATTCTTCTCAGATGATTTTTCCATTCTTGTTGGTATCTTTGGATATCTTCATTTAAACTTGCTACTCCAAGTTTTCCTCTGATAGTAGTGTTCCTTTGGTGATCCAGTCTATTAACTCCTAACAATGATCGTAAGAAGCGCATTTGGCTTACTTGAAGTTTATGAGAGTTTCTTTTATTTAGAATCCAAATTTCACTTCCGTATTTTAGAGCAGCTTTTGATGTGACGTTAGAAGAAAAAGTAGTAAAATCCTTAAACAGTGATAAAATCTCAGATATTTCTACAACTTGTGTGTCTACATGGCACACAGAGTCTTTTGACATAGGAGATATTCAAAGAGACTGTCTAGATGACAACACAAAGAAAAACGTTCTACAGTCAGTGCTTCTTCCAAAATAGCCCTACGTATTTCCTTCAACAGAAGGTAAAAATAAAAAAAAGACGATTCCAGGAAAATTGTATTACAGACCCTACTCCACTACAGAGTATCACAAGGCTTGTGTTGTTTATGCAGAAGAGTTCAATAAGATCATGTCAGGAAAACAAATGGATGTTGTTTTTCAGATTGACACACAACATGCAAGGGAAAATGAGGAAAATAGATGTGCACTAATACCGATAATTGAAACAATACTCTTTTGTGCTGAGCAAGAGCTGCCTCTTAGAGGAGATGTAGACAGTGGGCCCCTCTCCTTAGAAAAACCAGACAAAAATATGGGAAATTTCGTGCTTTCTTACGTTTCAGAGCATGTTCTGGAGACGAAAATCTGAGAAGGCATGTCATCAATTGTGGCAAGAATGCTACATACATAAGCCCCAAGATACAGAATGCTCAAATTTAGTTACAGAAGAGATTGTTTCTAGAGTCAGCAAGTCTGATTGCTTCGCAATACTGTCTGATGAAACTATGGATGTTTTGGTAACGGAGCAGCTTTCATCACGTCTTCGCTATGTAGACTTAAAAGACGACTTACCTATAGTCGAGAAGATTTTGTAGGATTTTTACCAATATATAACCAATCAGCAGAAAATGTTACAAAATTTATCTTGGAAAAATGTTACAAGTTGAAATTAGATATGAACAAGTTTGTAGGGCAAGGCTACGACGGAGTTGCCGCTATGGCTGGTCATCTAACTGGAGTTCAAACTAGGATTCAAGAAAAATATTCCAAAGCAATGTACTTCCATTGTGCTAGCCATCTAGCCATCAACTGAACCTTGCTTTGAGTGACATGTTTTCAAACTCTTCTGTCAGAAATTGTCTCGGAACAATAAAAGAAATACAATTTTTTTTTCAGAAACAATACAAATACTAACAATGTTTTTAAGGTAAACATCAGGGGTTTAATGTGCCAGAAACTAAAAAAAAAGGCTGACACGATTGTATGAGACTCGTTTCATTGAAAGACATGACAGTGTATTGACATTTATTGAGCTATTTCAGCCAATTGTAGTTAGTTTAGAAGAAATTGCTGAGAAACCATTGAAAATCTCTTCTTCAGCTTCAAACTTTTTGGTTGCAATTGAAAAAAGTTATTTTATTGCCAGTCTGTTTGTTTGTAAAAAACTCTTTAGCTCATGTCAATCATTCTTCAGGAAAAAAAGTTTGGACATGGCATCAGCTATGAACGATGCCAAGACATTGTTGAAATCTCTAGAAATTTTGAGAAAAGATGCAAAAAATAAGTTTACAGAACTATTTGCCTCATCAAAATCACTGTCTGAAAAAATATTTCATTGTGACTTGACAGTTCCTCGGTTAAGTTCAAGACAAATGAATCCAGTAAATCCAGATACTAACTAGGTAGAAGATTATTTTTGAGTAACAGTATACATACCATGTGTTGAATCACTTCTACAGAACATAACAGACAGATTTATATCAAATGAAGATATTTTAACCAGTTTCCAAGTTCTCCTTCCTGGATTCACAGATCCCGACAAAGTAAATCATTTCGAAAAACTGTCAGAGTACTTTGATGATAATATATCACTTGCTGCTATTAAAGCAGAATACACATTGTGGTATAATTTAACACCATCAATTAAGAAAGGTAGCGAAGTACTTAAAGTCTTGGAAATGTGTGACAAAACATATTTTCGGTCAATCAATTTCCTTCTGACAGTGTTAGCTACCCTACCAGTAACAACATACAGTGTGGAAATATATTTTTCAACCATGAAAAGAGTGAAAAGTGTGTCTAGAAGTTTGATGACAGATCAAAGACTGAGTGCACTAGCGATGATTTCCATTCATCGGGACATCGGGATAAAGTGATCGATAAAATGGCTGGGGAGAAGAAAAGAAGATTGTTGCTGTAAATTAAAATGGGGTCACGAAGCTTACAAAAAGAACATGACTATCTAATGAACAATGTTTACAACTTTGATTTTCAATTTATAGTAATCTGCCAAGAATTTTATAAAACGTAAATAAATAAACTGAAATGTTTATTTAAACTGTTATTGTTATTCATTCCATCATACTCATCTTTTTTCTACACATTGGGTTTTATTAGGTTGAATTCTCTCTCACTCTGACTCAGCCTCCCCCTCAAAATGAAAATCCTGGCTACATGCCTGTCTTAGGGTTTCATTTTTTAAATTATTTCCCACCATTTAAATTATTTTTACATTTTTTCTAACGATTATTTCAATTTATTTAATTTAATTTATTTTTTAACATCCATTAGAGCGTCATATATGCTTTACGACGTGTCCAGATAACAATCTGTACATAAACAACAATATAAAATATAACACATACATACATACATACATAAATATATAATGAAACTAATTTACATTGCAATTAAAACACCATAATACCAAAGGGGCAGCACTTTCACAAGAAAGGATAGCGACACAATTCCAATCAAATATTAATTTAGGTATTCACCCATACTTAATGGTACGTAAGACAATAAAATGTTCTTTACAGCAAGTTTAAATTGTTTAACATTGTTTAACATTGTTTAACATTGGAAGGGAGATGATTAATACCTCTATGTGATAGGCTGTTAATACTTCTGGAAGCCTGTGACAATTTAGGTGTATACTATTAGATGTTCTAGTGATATGTTCATGTAAATCTGAATTTATTATGAAGAGTTTTAAAATTTTATGAATAAAGCAAACTGAGTCTAAAATGTAAATACAAGGAACCGGTAATATTTTTAGTTCTTTTAAGAATTTCTTACTTTCTGTTCGGAATGGTGCTTTCTTCGTGATTTTAATCATTCTTTTTTGTAATTTGAGTAGATTTTGGTGATGATCCCCATAGTATTATACCATATGTTAACTGTGAATGTATGTATCCAAAATATACAGTTTTTAATACTTCCTCTGGTAATATTCTAGTGAGGACGCGAATCGCATAGCTTAATCGGTTAAGTTTTTCAGATAAGTGTTGTATATGGCATTCCCATGACAGATTGGAATCAATCCATACACCTAGAAATTTGGCACAATTTCCTTTTTTTTATTAAGGCGTCATTAAGCATAATGTTGATGGGGTTATTCAGATTTTGTTGATTGAAACACATATATGCTGTTTTGTTTGCGTTTAATTTGAGTTTATTGTTTATTAGCCATTGTCCTAGATTTGTTGATGTTTTATCTATCTTCAGTTATAGATCATTATTGTGAACGTCGCTGAGTATGATGTTTGTGTCATCTGCAAATAATATAGTTTTGGCTTCGGGCATAATTATGGGAAGGTCATTAATATATATAAGAAAAAGGATTGGACCCTGAATTGATCCTTGGGGTACCCCATGTTCCACAGATGTTGAGTTTGATCGGATATTGTTAATTTCAACTATTTGTGTTATGTGAAATAAACCATTTTTCTGCCAGTCCTCTAATACCAAATGTATTTAGTTTTCCGATTAAAATTTCATGGTTAACCATATGAAATGCTTTACTAAGATCTAGAAAAAGCCCTATTGTAATATTTAATTCTATGTATTTGTGAAAATCCTCAAATAGAAATTCCTAACCATTGTCACAAAATTAATAGACGAAATTACGACATTATGACTTTTATGTTTGATTATTACTATTATAATTGTTATTCCGTGTGAGGTTTATGCCTAAACTAAAAAGAAATCTAAGTAAATAATTTAATATGGTACGGCTATTCAAATATTTAACATAATTTTTATATTTTTAGGTTCGGCCTACACAGGAAATTTGGTTAATAAATAATCGATTAAAATACCCTTATACCTTCAGTCATATATATTTTTAAATGCTTCAAAAATTGTGTATTGTCACAATAGGTCATACTTAAAAGGAAAATAATAATAAAAAACTATTAATTATTAATCGCAATTAAAGAAAACTATGAAACATTGATCATAATTGAAGGACTATACGAATTAATCATGTTCTGTGAAATAAACCATTTTACTGCCAGTCCCCTAATACCAAATGTATTTAGTTTTCTGATTAAAATTTCATGGTTAACCATGTGAAATGTTTTACTAAGATCTAGAAAAAGCCCTATTGTAATATTTAATTCTATGTATTTGTGAAAATCCTCAAATAAAAATTCCTAACCATTGTCACAAAATTAATAGACGAAATTACGACATTATGATTTTATGTTTGATTATTACTATTATAATTGTTATTCCGTGTGAGGTTTATGCCTAAACTAAAAAGAAATCTAAGTAAATAATTTAATATGGTACGGCTATTCAAATATTTAACATAATTTTTATAGTTTTAGGTTAGGCCTACACAGGAGATTTGGTTAATAAATAATCGATTATAAATACACTTATACCTTCAGTCATACATATTTTTAAATGTTTCAAAAATTGTGTATTGTCACAATAGGTCATACTTAAAAGGAAAATAATAATAAAAACTATTAATTATTAATCGTAATTAAAGAAAACTATGAAACATTAATCATAATTGAAGGAATATACGAATTAATCATACCCAAAGTTATGTAAGAAATAAACACACCTAAATACACTAATTAATCATACTTAAATCCATGCAAAGGGCTTTAAACAAATAAAAAAACAGATAGAATTTTATAATAAAATATCCTGGATTCACATGAGGGTTGTCAAAACCATACCAGGATATATTTCAAGTGTGTCAACATGTTTTTAGAAAACTATGAAAACACACTTACGAAAGCTTATATAACCCAGTAAACAATTATACCTTTTGGCAGTCACACTTATATAAGTTTATATAACCCTGTAAACGAAATATACCTTTTGGCTATGAAATGACCAGAATTATTTCCACCTTAGGCAATTTAGAAAGTTCAAGGGAAGATGGAAAATACTCAGAGAAAACAGGGTTTCCTACAAAATTTGGAAATGAGAAAGTGGGAAAAAATCAGATATATACTCGCAAATTTTAGCCAAAAAGTCAGTCTGGAGGCAGGGACTGAAGTATTCACTACAGCTTCATTTAGGACCATGAATACTTTCCTCTTCACGTGTGAGTATAATTAATTATTTCCCCAAATATGGTGGATAAATATCAACTTAACTATAAAACTATAAAATTTAACAAAAAAACACTGAAAATAATATATTAATTTAGTTGGTAATATAAAATATGCCTTTCTATTATAATTTATAGTCTAGCAATAAAAAGACCTAAGGTCGAAATAAAAGTTAAAATTAAATAACTAACTTAATAGCTAAAACATTTAGACAAATTACAGTAAGCTATCTCGTGATTATAGAAAGGAAAGATTCAAATTCGGCGTGCTCAAATCTGGTCATATAAATGTTCCAGAGTACAGATGTCTTCATCCTATCCAACGGATGTCCCGTTAGTTTGTAATTATAGCGCTTTCACTGTCACGACCGATAGCCTACCGCTCGGGTCAAAGTCAATAATAAAATATTCAACAATTTTAAATTAATATCCCTTATGGGACGCTACCCTAAGACCTATAATAATCCAGGTTGTAACATGTATCATATTTATAACTCATAAATTGGGCCCGGATTTTATGTAATATCAAATTAAGAAATATGTACATAAAATATGTAACCAAATATTGTGATACATGTAAATAAATATGTAATAATGCAATTGTATTGGTTTGGACATATACAAAGAATGTCAAATAATTGTTTATCAAAACAGCTGCTTCATTATAGGCCTCTAGGCCGAAGAAATGTAGGAAGACCAAAACGTCGTTGGAAGGACGACCTGCGCCTGCACCGGGGAGCGGAACGGGCCAACAGGCCCATACCTTGAAGAAGAAGAAGAAGAAGATGATGATGATAATGCAATTATATGTAAAATCCAAAATGTTATATCTTTGCTATAAAAAAGAAGTGCACATAGTCAAATATCTATGTTAATTTTTAATCATTTCGCTTCTGCTACAAAGTACGGCACTGGTGCACAAGTGTCAACCATTCAAGCATTTAAGCCACATTGGATCGGTGGGGTCCACAATTAATTACTGTATACTTTTCCAAATGTTCTGTTGCCATGCACAGTCCTCTGTCTGACAATAGGTATTTGTAAATTGAAAAAGATCGCTCAACTTCGCAAGAAGTCAACGGTGCATATTTATAGAGAGGGATTGTGCTAGGAATAATATTTTCAGGGGGTTCTACATTTTCACCATTAAATAAGCGAGAAAGAGTAACAAGAGTTGGGTATCCAGGGTTCTTGTTTAGCACAGACTGCAGTTTAGTGGAAACCACACCACCCACTTCGCCGGGTACAACACTAACCTTTTGAACTGCATTTTCCATTATTTACACAGCTTCTTGGAGAGGCATACCTGAAGTTTCCAATTTCTTGATACTGTTGGGAAGCCAACTGAAGTGATTTGCGATGTATGAAACTGAACTGAGCACTTTAGAACTGTTGAATGCTAACAAGGATTCACTCACACACACACTGCAGGATCAGAAGAAAAGTTCTCAATCACTGACTTCACAGCTTCGAAGTGCTTACTGTAGAAAATTACAGCTTCGATCCATGTTGCCCACCTTGTTATCGCTGGCTCTGGAGACAGAGGTACATCAGGTAGCTGCTCCTTGTAGCGTTGTACACGATAAGGACATTTTAAGAAAACCTTTATTTCGTTGCTGATATCAGTGTATTTACTTCTGGGAATTCATGTCTAACTGTCTTTGCCATTCGTTGCAATGCATTAGCCATACATGTAACATGCACTAAGTTTGGATAAAATACAGTAAGCGATTTCCCCGCTTTTAACATGTATGGGGTTGCAACTGTGTACATCAGAAGAACACTCTCTTCTTTTGTGCCATCTAGCCATAGTAATTTAAGCCCATCATTAATGAATCTAGCTGTACTGAAATAACTTTTTCGGTACGTAACAACTACGTCATCGTGTCTTCCCTCTACAGTGATGTTATAGAACAGTGCCAAATTTCGGTCTTCGTTGTCCTCTCTCCTACGAACCTCCCCCTCTTTTCCTTCTGCGCTGCGTGTGACTGCGCAACTTCACCTCGTTATCGAAAGCCTCAAATAAGCTGTGCAAGCTAGTATCAAGGTCGTCATCAACTTTGGGATCATCGTAGTCAGTTCGACTGTAGCTCGAGTGAGCTGTTTGGTTTCATCAGTCCCACAAGCCAGAGTAAGGCAACCGGACTGTGGACCCTCGGCTTGACTGGATTGTGTGCGTGTATGTATGTTGAATATTATTATTACTATTATTATTATTATTATTATTATTATTGTTTTTTCTAAATCCATAAACATTGGAATTGTTGATGACCGAGTTGTTAATTTATATTATTTCATTCATATATTTTCTTTCAAATTACATAATGGTCAAGAAGATCAATTTTTGTTAAATTAATTATATTTCTAAGGTCTGACTAATGATTTTCATTTAAAGTTATTTTTAGTTAACGTATGTTTACTAATTGTGTAGCTAGTCATGATATTTGGTGTTTCATATTGATACCTATTCTGAAGCTTTCTCAAGCCAAGTTAATCCCCCTTTTCCTTCTAGCTTGCACGATTATAATACTGTTTAGCATTCAGTACTATATGTTAAGTAATTTACAAAGGAAAGGTGGATTAATCTTTGCCTTATATCGGCCCGGGAAAAGGATTGTTGAGATTGTCACCCAAAACTTTCAAACTCAATGTTTAAAAGGGTAGGATTGCGGCGCATAGCAATTGTTGAACTATTTGTTACCTCCAAAGGTTTTGATGCAGCTTCAGAGTCCATCTTGCCCACAGTTAGATTAGCGATGAAACGGCCTGCAGCATCCGTCGTCATATCAGCAGAAATCCATATAGGTGAGTTACCTATGTCAATCCTGATTTTTTCTAATATGTCAACATAACAAGAATCCAAGTAATTCTTCCTGAGAGTGGACTCATCGAGAACGTTGCGGTTGCAGTAGTTTTGTAAGAAATGTTTAAATTCAGGTACCAGGTATGTTCCCTGCAACCAACGCCATATACGGTTCTTTATAAAATTCACTATTAGATGATGTAGGCTGTCCCTGCAACTTTGTAAATAGTATCTGTTTCCTTGAAGAAACTCGTTTATTTTTAATACGCAGATTGCTTCGTAAATGTTGTTCAATTTGAGATTTCATCGTACACCCAAACATGTTTAACACAAGTTTGACAGAGGACTGTTTTACCATCAGTGCTTAAAGCACTGTCAACAGAAATCCACGTTTTTAGCTTTGAAGACAACGAAGACGCAAACGGTGCCATGGTTAAATTAAATGCAACTGATTGTTATAAATTCTGAATCGTTTGAGAACATGTTTAAAACGAGTCATTGTTCTCCGCACCGAACTCGTACAATTTAGCTTTAAATGCAACGGAAATGAATAGGATTGACGACAATGCATGAGAAGCACAATAATAAAAATTACGATTGTTTTTACTTTCTTGCTATGTAATGAAAATTAATGAGATTGACGAAAATTTATAATAATTCCGCAAAAAAAATATTAAAATATGTAAAATTATGTACTATGGTGTGAAGTATGTATTATAGCTTGAAATATGTAAAAATGTGTAATTTAAAACTTTGGAATAAGGGTCTCTTCAGTGTAATTCGTCGTCATTTTAGCTTTTTTTATAATTACATACACAGCAACAGAATAAGTAATTACATAAAATCGGGCTTACTCAAAAATATGTTATTGTCTAATAACTAATCACTGGCATTATCAAACCCAGATATTTATGGCTGCACGGACATAAGCTCTCCATACATCCATATCCTGAGCCAATGGTTTCCAGTCATTCCTTGTATAATTCACCTTTCTTAAATCATAGTTACTGTTATATTAGTTTCCATGCTCCTATTTTATTCCCCATGCCCTACATATCGCAGTCTATGAAAGTTAACCATTCTCATTACATTTGGTTTCCCATAAATATCATGTGTAGCTTTCTGCTATTAGTCTTCTCCATTCACCTGTCTGTTCATCTCTTTTTGATTTAAAGTTTTTCCTAAGAACTTTATTATCAGGTCACCTAATAATAATGCATCATCAATATATACGAACAATGTATTAATACCATTTTAATTATATCTCTTCTTTTATCATCTAGAGATTGTATTACCTGCTCTAGTACAAAATTGATTAGCAGAGGAGACACAGCATCGGCTTGCCTTAAACCATTATAGTTTATATTTGTTATTTTTTAAAAATAAAATATATTGATAATACTAGAATCTACTATAGTTATGCCTAGAGTCACAAATAGATGTTAAAATTTAATAAATTATTTATCACAGAATTAGAAAAAAGTATTTTATCACAAATGGTTTTTAAATGAGATTTTCTGAGTGCTAAATTACACAAGCCTGCATTTTAAAACTTTTTCTTAGATGATTTACTTAAAATAGGTGTTTTAAATCAATTTTTTAACCTGATTCCAAAAATTATTTCATTTCACGGCAGGTTTTTACACAAAATAAGAATTTATATTTCACGATTTTAACTACTATATGCACAAATATATTCAAACTTCATTTCACACAAGATAAGTTTTTGTTAAAAACACATGTTAAAAATACTGCAAAGAACTGACCTAATAATTTCATGACTACCTTGTAACAAAACAGAAAGTAAATGGTGTTCCATTCATTTTGAAACCGTATCAAAACAGAAAGCAATTGGTGTTCCATTAATTTTGAAACCTTCTCTTTTTTTACTTCCTTGAAGTTCCTTCATTTTTAGTCTCCTTCTTCAACATCCAACAGTAGTCGGCCATCATAGTTTCATTCCATGTTCCCTGGTACCTCCTCTCTATCTTTTTAATATCCTGGCGAAAACGTTCAATTTGCTCTTCACTATAATGTCCCAGATTTTCGGGAAAGTAGTCAATATGGGAATATAGAAAGTGAACTTTCACACTCATGTTACAACCCAACTTTTTGAAATTCTCCAACATTTTTCCACAATTGCCTTGTAATTAGGAACTTTTTTATTCCCTAGAAAGTTTTCAATAACAAATCGGAAAGCGGTCCATGCTTCTTTTTTTCTCTCTCATTCATTGTTTTTTCAAAATCTTCATCCTTCATCAGTTACTTTATTTGTGGACCAACAAAAATTCCAGCTTTCAATTTTTCTTGTGTGATGGACGGAAATTTCTTACAAAGGTACTTGAAGCAAAGCCGATCCTGTGGTAGAGCTCTTACAAACTGCTTCATCAAGCCCAATTTGATGTGTAATGGTGGATGCATGACTTTTTGAGGGTTTACAAATGGTTCATGTAGGAAATTTATAGTTCCAGGCACAAAATATCTCCACTCTGGCCAAATTTTCACACACTAATGTTTTTGCTTTGTCCGATTGTCCCATTCACATAGAAAGCATAGTATTTTTGTGAAACCAGCTTGTTTCCCTAATAGTATTCCTATAACTTAAAATTCCCCGCAGATTAGCCACCTGTGTTACTCATTCTGGATACTTGTTAATAGCAATTTCCTGTTCTCGAATGTCTCCTTGATCTGAACTGAATGAGCAATAGGAATGGATCCATACACATTCCCATTATGCAGTAACACATCTTTGAGACTCCTCTTAGATGAGTCTATAAAAAGTCTCCATTAAGTAGGATCATGCTCAATGTCATAGAAGTGAGAAGTGCATTAACTTGTTTATGTTATTGCAGTAAACCAAGCAATCATTCTGTGAGAATAAAGGAACTAGTTCTTTTTCTCTGTGTCTCTGCCATGTGTAATGTATTCCTGGTTCCAGAAGATTCTTACTTTTAACCCGTGAGACAAATGGTTCTGCAGATTCCTTTGGCAAATTCAGATCACGAACTAGATCATTAAGGTCACTTTGAGAAAATCGTTTTAGAGTAAAGCTGTCCTCAAGCTGATAAACATCATCAGCATCGTCGTCAGTGATTGCATCAAGTTCACTTTCAACATCATCTTCTGTCAGATTCTCTAAACAGTTGGAGGAAGAGAAACAGGCAACTCTTCTCCATATGGAACTGGCCTAATGGCTGAAGGAATGCTTGGATATACAATTTGGTTCTCATTTTTTTAATTGTACCCCTGAACATTAAGCAAACAGAAATAACAGTCATTACGGTGGTCTTTAGGCTCCCTCCACACCATAAGAATCGCAAACGGCATGCATGTTTTCTTTCCTTTTGTCCAGTATCTTAACCTCTCAACGCAATAGTGGCAAAAATAGCAAAATTGCGGCGCCCACGCCTTATCCTGTCACTTTAAAATAAGCATAGTAAGTTTTTTTCACAAAGTTTTTAATATCCGTTCTTTGCTTAAGCATTGTATATTTTTTTTACAAATATAGCAGAAAACGTTAGAATTGTTCACACACTTGCGTCTAGACATTGTCATACTTGTAGTCACACTAGAGAGATAAAATGAGAACTGCATTCATAATGCGAGTGTCTGAGATGAACAGTACTTCCAATGTCAGCCAATAACAACCTCAGCAATTGTTGTGCCAACCTAAAGGATTAGAAAATGAATTGACAAATTTCCCTCCAACAATACTCATTACCTTCTGGCACATATTATACTCTCACCAATAAATATTTGAAAACAGATTAGGTCCATTGTGAAATAACTGTACGTAATAGAAGAAAACTAAGAACAGTTCTGGAATCAGCATACAAAAGTGAACCAATACTACTTATTAGTTTCCAGTCATATGATATCATGCAGACTAGTGTCATCATTCTCTTTCTTGTATGCGAATGTTATGAATTTGAAAATGATGTATCTGAAGCAGATTTGCTCTGTTTGTATAATTATTATATTTGGGCAGATCCTTGAAACGTTGGATTGAGACCGTAACATACCCCTAGGTCTATCACATGAAAGGAAGAAGAAGAAGAAGAATTATGCTGTACATAAGTATAATATGGCACACTGCATATTAGTAGCACTGTTTAATAATGTCCGTCGCCGTGGCGTAGTCGGTAGAGTCCCTACCTTCCACTCTGGCGACCCGGGCTCGATTCCTGGCGGGGTAGGGGATTTTAAATCTCCACCTTGGGTCTGGGTGTGTGTGTCCTGTACTTGTGTCTATGTGATAATTAAAGAAGGTAAAACAAACAGGTAAAAAAAGAAGGAGGTAAAACAAGAAGGAAAACCAGTATAAACGAAAAAATAATATATATATATATATATATATTGTTGTTGTTGTATTGTTTTCAAATGGTTGGAGCTTGGTTTACACCATTAGTCCTCTTGATTCCCAATAAGTCCTGCAAATATATTTTCATTAATCAACTACTCTTATGTTAGGTCAGATGGTAACACACCTGCCTGTTGATCTGCAAATCTGAGTTTAAAACCTGATGCGATAGTATTTTTTTGAGATATTAAAACCGCATATATCAAGTATATTCACAAGATTTGTGTGGGTAGTTCTGCGTATAGCCATGCAGTTTTACACATGATGCATTGGTGCATGTTCAAATCACCATAAGAGCAGACTTTTTTTTTGCAATAATCTTTTCCAATATGGGACTGGTGCCCACCCAACTTTGTTGGAATTTGGGTAGCTACAATAAGTAGCAGTTCCAGGTAGAGAGAATCAGCTATAATGACTGGCGACCTGATATGCTGAACCTGATATGCTCACCCTAATATTGGCTAGATGATCATCCACCTCTGCGATTTACATATGAGGATGTGAAGCCAGCAGGCAGGTCAAGGGCCTTCTAGACCTCTCGTGCCATGGAACTGGAGATTAGATACTAAGTATCTGGATTAACTGTATGTGCTAATATACTGTACTGTTGTTTGATAGGGATATTAACCCAGTGTTACATAAATGCAATATTTCCAAAGATGTTTATGTCTGCTGAAATAAAATCATACAGAGTCTATCTACTAACTTGTGTAAATTTAAAAAGTATATATATATATATATATCTTATTGCAATATTTCACAGAGTTATAATGCAATTGAAAAAGTTTAGGCTCTCTATGTTATCAAATATTAGACTATGAAATAGATTTTTTAGCAATGTTGTGATTTTTTTATATTGGGATATAATGAAATATCCCTATCAATCATTAACCCATGAATGACGATTCTTTATCAAAATTAATTGCCATAGATTATTTTGCGAAATGTACACACATACATATTATGAAAGCCTCTAAAAATTGAAAAATGGCATAAACTAATTTCTTAAATATGTTAAATTATCATTACAGAGTACTATCCTCGTTAAAATAAACTTTGTTATCATGATGAACAAAATTGTTAGTTTAGGCTATCGTTTGATACTATTTATTTTAATAAAAACATATTAAATATTCGTATTATCGCCCATTAAAACCTAAGTAAAATGCTGTTATGTACTTCATCTTTAATTAATTGACAAACAAAAGTGCCAATAATGCCTAAGTTATAACTTATTATAATTACATACGAAAAATAGAAATATCATTAGTTCATTTAATTAAAGATTATTTTTTAACCAAGTTTTGTATGTATTATTAGGCCTAACCTCAAAATGTTTACGACATATTTCAAGAAACATACAATATTAACACATTATTTTTTTGAAACAAGAGACATATAAGTCGCAACAGACAATGACATATATATTTTACGAAATTAAGAAAAAAAAACATTGAATCAGTCATAATTTCATGCTTGAAAGCGCAAAGTCACCTGCCCAGGTAGCTTACGGGATTCCCACTTGAATTGGCAATTATTATTGCATGAACAAATTCTTGAGTACGGAAAACGTCTTATGATGGGACTTACTCAATTGTCTATATCTGAGTACGACTTTTACGCACGAATGCGTTCATAGATACGAGCCTTAATGTTACTTCCTATTGTATTTTTTAAAACAGTGCTTTTTTAGGAGAGAGGAAATATAATTTTTCGTGCCTCCTGTTTTTTTTTTACTGTTTTAGTAATCAGCAGATTCATTAATATATTATGCCATGACTTTATCATTATTTACGTTTATATTACGGTTGTAAGCAGAAAGATCATCTAATATCCAGGAGAGGCTTCAGGACTTCATTTGTAACAAAATGTTCTGTCATAATTTTCCATTGTTTGGTTGAAGTCGAAAAAAAAAAACAATTCTTGGATAAACTGAAAGTATGTTAGTGCTTCAGAGACACATTCAACAGCCTGAACATCTACTAAATTGAGCGAATATGCCGCACATGGAACAAAAATTACAAATTCACATTTAGCTTTTATTGTTGACTGAACACTAGCCATATTTGATGCATTATCATAACTCTGCCCCCGGCAATCTTTTATACAAATATCAACGCTTTCAAAAAAGTTTAAAATGATATCTGCAATGTAATGTGTATTATACGAGTATTCATCCATTGGCAAAAATTGCAGAAATCTCAATAGGCTCTCCATCTTTTACATATCTGTCGATGAAGGTCAGTTGGGAGAGATCTGGTGTAGAATCCACACTAATAGAGTAGTATTTTGCTAACTTTAGTTCGTTAATAATTGTTTTTAAATCTTGCTGTTCCATTAAATGAATGCATTCATTACAAATATTTGCAGACAGACAAATATGATGTATTTCCTTTTCCACATTTTCCGCAATTTCGTACATGATCAGCAAGAAAAGGATCAAATTCACTAATCAGTTCTAAGCATCCCAAATAATCCCCGTTATTCTGAGAACCCAATATCTCATTATCACCACGAAAAGCAAGACCGCTTGAAGCCAAATATTTCTCTATTGCAACAATTCTTCTAAGTACATTCTTCTAATAATTGACTTGTGTATTATATAGGGACAGCAACTCACTGTCAACTCATCCAGTAGTTTTGTTTCTTGCTACATAATTCATCATTAATTGCCTGCGTTCTCATGATACATTAATAAGTTATTTACATGCTTCCAATCTTTATCCATTTGGAGAACTCAAATTATGTCCAATATACGTGGTAGTATTAAATAGTCGGAAGCAATTATAGTACACAGATTTCTTCAATGGTGAATAAAGCAGCCATTTTCTTTCTAAATACTCACCATTCATCAATTTACGGGTGAAAATTGTTTTAGTCAAGTATGTAATTTTTGTTTTACCGCTTGAATCTGGAAAACTTGTAGAAGTTTCGGAGAAGACAATTTTTATTTTGGAAAACTCTGGCCTTTTTTGAATCCAAATATCGCTTACTTCTTCCATTAAAGTTTCATTACAGTATGTACCAGGATCTGGAGCTACATTTTCCAAGCTTGTAGTTATTAACTCAGAATTATCTCTCCAGTCCATCCGAGGCTTGTTGTGAGAATTGAAAGCAACTCTAAAGTACTACCCGACGGGATAAAGTGATGGGGTTTCCATTCATGCAGCATTTACTCTGCAAGTGATGTTATGGTTATACCGCCAATACTCGGTCCCTAGAGCCTCATCTGTTATAAGCAGGTTGCACCACGGGCAGGTTGAGGTTAGGTTTTGGATAGGAGAGGTTTTAGAATGCACTTCACTATCCCATGCTCATTTGCGACGAATGGGTTCAGATAGAGTTCTCAAGGTCATGCTTCATTATTGTCCAACAGGGAAGAGTTCCCTGGGGCGTCCAAGGAAACGCTGGATACAAAATTCATCAGTGAGAGTAACAGACTATAGGCCTAGACTTGGTTGGATGAAGAAGAAGAATAAGTAGTTATTAACTCACAGTAGCTTGAAGTGGATGGTTCAACATATAATGTGTGTTCGTCATTTTTGTCACATGTAAGCTTTTTTCCCCAATGATATTCAGAAGTATTTTGATCTTGAGGTGATGAGGGTAAATAAATAATCAATCAGCCAATTTGTTTCTTCAACCGTAAAAATGAAGTGAGCCTAGGAAGCTTTTTTGGTTATTTCTTTTTGAGCGGCAACTTTTTTATTTTTTGTGAACCACTTAATATGTTTTTTTTCAACATTATGAATGATTTATAAATGAACACATTACCAATTATATTATCTTAATTAATTTGTATTAAAAAAACAAACGATGTGTAGGCATTGTTTAGACTGGGCAAGCTCGACTTTGCAATCGGAGTAGAATGTTTAGGTGACTGCTAGATGGTGTAATTTAGCCATTTATGCTACGACACACACAAGTCGCCAATTATGGTATGGGTGAATTCCAGAACAAGCAAATGGGTGGCGCTGTATCACAGGAGAACAAGAGGAGATTAATTATAATCTTGAGCGTAGCGTAGTGTAAGTGAACATATCACGGGGGCCCTAGGCACGGGCTCCCTGTGTCCTTATGATAAAGATGGTAACGACTTCAATCATACATCTATAAGCTCATACATTGTGGTCCAAAGCCAGTGGTGTGTATTGGATACTTTTTCAGGGTAAGCAAATTGAACAGATGCCAGAAACTTTTTTTTTTACTCAAAGATCGTATTTTCCGTTTCGAAATTCATGGAGAGGAAATGAGCTTATTTTGGATTTTGGCACTTACTCCCTTTTCAATTTAATTCCCTCTAAATTTTTAATTACATTTATGTGTTATATAGATGTATTTTAGTGACTAAAATGGAATTACCGTAAAACAGAGAATTTACTTGTCGAAAATGTTCGCATTCAAATGTTCTAATAATAATAATAATAATAAATAATAATTACTGAATCTATAATTTATTTGGCCCATTATGGTGCCAAAAATTTGTACGTACATTTGTCTGTATTTTGTTTTGGTGTCAAAAGCTTCACCTGAAGTTCGTTGTTTTTTTTGTTCAAATTAATCCCGTTTGTTTTCTAGGATTTTTTATTATTTTAATCTATTTATGCAGTAATCAATACCGTGAAATTTTGCTTTCAGTATATCAAATAAACTGTCAGTTACAAGGAAAATATTAATAATATAAATTTGAAATACAAATCTTGCAGTATGATTAAAAATCCATATGCAGCAATATAAATTTCCTGATCCCAATATTCTCTTCTGGATTCATAAATTTTCCAAAAATAGAAGTTAGCACATTCCGATACACATGTTGTACCGGAGCTCGGTGGTAGGCAAGAGATCTCAGGGTTATGAACTCTTTATAATCAAAAGAACAAGTATAAATGTACACTCAATTTTAACGAATCCAAGAAACTGTTTATTTACGGAGAAATACACTTTTGATAATACAGTTTTATCTATGAGTGGAGTCGATGAAATACTTAGAGGTCCACGTGCTCGAATCAATATTTTCAAAGTCCAAATGCTTAACGGACTATAACTTTAAATTTAACTATTTCTCGGACGAATCTAATATTTAAACTGAATCGGAGATCGCGGTCTGCAGGTCTACGATGTTCCAACACTGAACACAGAGTCACTGATAGTGATTATGAGAGTATTTTCATATAAGTTCTCGCTTATAAAGGCGGTGGCTCCTCCCACTTTCCTCGAATCCACTCCTTACAATTGAATATATATTTCTGTTACAAAAATATTTTTTACTAGTATGTATAACGTTTCTAAGAACTGGGTAAATTGGTTCTTTGATATTTAATAGATAAATGTTTATCAGTTTCTTTGTAAACTGTCAATGTTAAGAGATTATATTTTCTAGAGGTGAATGAATGTCTTTTGTTGTCTGTACTAGGCAGGTAGTAATTCTTTATCATAAATTCTTGGAATTGCTTAGTAACGTTAATTGGTTTCTAAGAATTGGGTCAATAGATTTTTAATATTTTTAATAGATAACTAATGTTATATTTTCTTAAAGAATGAATATTTCTTATTAGTTGTATAGACTGCTAATTGGAATTAGTTATATTCTTTTGACAATACCCTTTTTGTGTTCTTATATTATTTGTAAGTTGTGTAGTAGGTAGAGTTCTGACAATACCTCTTTATTTGTCATTTGTACAGCAGGTAGCGTTTTATAGTATTTTATTCTAGACAAATGTACGTGGAATTTTTACCTGGATATATTTCTACTTTTCCACATACATATTTTATAGCGATATTAGTAATATATTCTATTTTCATTATTTATAGATTTATTTAATTTTAATAACAATTTAATATATTTCGGAACATTTTAGTTTCAGATCCATGCATATTAGAGTTGTATCTTCGTTTATATGTCTCCTATCATATTAATCGCTACAATGTACTGTTCCAACCAAAGGAGAACTGTAATTTTACCGCGTCGGAGGCACTCTTTCCAACTATTTCTTTATTTCTTCATCAAGAGCCCTGTTCTTTTGGTTGATTTTGAAAAGAAAGCAGCTAGTCCATTCAAAGTAAGGAACAAAACGCATTCTTTAATGATGGTCACGGATTAGAATAATACTAAATGAACGAAAATTGCATTTGGAAAAGTGTTTTTCACTTTCGATTGCAGTCCATTCAACTGACTTGCCATGGCAGATGCTCCATCATAACTTTGTGCAACAAGTTCCTTCTAAAATCCGAAATCATAAATCAGTTGAAGCACTATCTTGTATAATGCCTCAACTGTTCTATTATCAGAAACGTTAATGGATCGTAAAAATCGTTCATGTACTTGGCCACCGACGATGACGTACCGAAACACAGGAGATAGCTAAGAAATTACTTATGTCGTTGCCTCATCTAGAACAATACAAATATTATTTTATTCATTGATCTCCCTCTTTGATCTGTCCATTAGTACGTTCGGTATGGACGGATTAGATCATTTTGGATTAAATTTGACATTCCTGTAAATGTCATAGAATATTCTAAATGGTGCTTCAGTTTTTCGTCATATTCACCGAGTAATTTCACGAGTTCAACGTAATTGTATTTATTGATAGAGTCGCGTCATATCTCTACTATGACAAAAAAAAACTAATGCGCTTTGTCCACTGTCTAGCCAGACTGATTATGAGCTTCCATATTTTGAACACTGCTGTACGCAAAAAAAAAAAAGAAAAAAAAAGTGCTTACCTTCCAGCCATTCATATGTACATTCCATTATTGAAATGATGTTCATATATTTATACTATAATAATATTATCTTAATTATACTAATACTTCAATACAGACACGACAATTGCTGTTGAGAATTGTAGGACCACAAGCTTAATTAAAAATGTAATAATTATGATTTAAAATAAGTTTCCACTACTCGCCAAGTCCCGCACATTTTAATCTGCAGGACCACAGATAACTCAACGAAAACTTACGACGACACACGAGCACATCCGAGCGGCTACTAGCTTATCTTGTGGAGCAATAGTGGTTTATAGGCGAGGAGCTGGATGGAACAAATTGACTACACAAATAATGACCACGTCACTAATATTATTTTTTAATTGAATTGAAATTTTATGTTAATCAGTATTGATTATTTCAATTATGTTTCTCATTTTTTTATTTTTTAGTCCTGGGTAAACAATGCGTACCTTGCGTCTATTGAATACACGCCACTGTCCAAAGTAGAACTTAAAATATAGTCACTGTTTAAGAATCTGGTCACTTTCACTTTTGTTAGCTGTACCTTATAATATGTAGAATTTAGGATATAAATGAATAATTATTTTAACTTCGAAAAATTAATTATTTTTCGTATCAAGTATTGATGAAAGTATGACTTTTTTTACTATTTTACTGAATCTGGTACAGGAGCTTGATGATATAGCGAGTAAAGCATTCTCAAAATTTCAAAGTCCACCTCAAGAAGTTCCTGAGAAAAGTGTAATAGGGTGATTTTAAAGAATTATCTATAAATGAATTCAAACTGAATTCAAAATTCTCTGTAAATCATGTTCCTATACCACCATGTACTGATAACTTTGATTACAAGGTTTGAAATTTATACACAAGATAGGACTGGCTATTCAAGATCTTTGGGAGACAATTTATGAGAAGATGTCTGATGATTGTGATGGAATTTTCAAATTGGAATTGTGTATATTATGAATAGGAAAGGAAACGTAGTTTTAAGGAAATAAATATTTAATCATGGAATATTTCCGTAACGTCAAGAAATTAATACAATTAAATATTATAAAAAAGGTATAGGAAGTATTGGTTTTAAATTTCTAAAACCACATTTAAACTTTACCAGGATGTGCATAAATAGTCCCAGATACCAAAGTTATATTTAACTAGATCAAAATTACAGTTAGTTGGCATAGAATTCTGCTGAAACCAGAGTAGAGAGAAATGGGGTTGAATACTATACAAGGCTGGAGAATAAACAGTTAAATTAGAGTATTAAAGTCTGGTCAATACAGGACTTGGGGTCTGTTCGTGAGAGGACCAGCGAGATGGGTGAGTGCACTATATTCTTAATAAGTTTTTAAATTGTCTCAGACATGATTCAAAGGTTAAATTTCAAGTCATAATTAAGTACTTTAAAGAAACCTGCAAATGGAAACTAAGTTAATATTTGAGGATCATGATTTTGGTAAAGTCTCTCTCTCTCTCTCTTTCTCTCTCTCTCTCTCTCTCTCTCTCTCTCTCTCTCTCTCTCAGCGTATCAGAAATTCTATATAATAGTAAAGTTAGTTTAATTATCTTACATTGTATGATTTATTTTTTAGAATTAAAATATAGAGGTTAAGATTTATTTATTAATTATAGTGTTCTCAACTCTCCCTTTTATATAATCTTCCACATAATGTTTAGCTCGGCGGAACTCCAGTAAGTATAAAATGGACACACTACCCAAGTCCTCCGAAGAATACGTGTTCCAAATTTCCATTAAGCCCTTTGATGGATCAGACCTTAATTACCCATAATTATACCCCAAATTACAACACTGGCGCCAGAGGCAGGATGAGGTTTATTATTTTAGAAAGAAACAAACCCTTTTATTTTCAAATTGGGTCTTAGAATACAGTTTAAATAAAGTTGACATACTAAATTTTTAGGTTAAAATGTGGCAGATCACTTAGTATTAGATTTTTAAGTAGACCATTAATAAGGTATTATGTAAATTAGGTACAATGAGCAATTAATAATTAATTAATTAACTATTTTAAGTATTAATTACTGTCAATTAATCAAATCGGTGCAGGAAATTTCATTCCAGTGGATATATGCATTTAATTTAAATAATTACGCATGAGAGAGAGAGAGAGAGAGAGAGAGAGAGAGAGAGAGAGAGAGGAGGAGAGAGAGGAGAGAGAGAGAGAGAGAGAGAGAGAGACAGACAGACAGACAGACAGACAGACAGACAGACAGACAGACAGGGATGTACCGCACGGAAAAAATACGAGATTTGGGATAATATGGCTTTTGAACAACCATTCCTTGTAAGAACATGTTAGATGGCAGCGTAACACGGAGTAACGGAACCTATACGCATAGTAGACCATATACGAGTGTCTCAGTGTCATAGGTGCCTAACCCACAATTTAAAAATTATGATTTTCCCTGTAATTGCACTAGAAATAATCATCTCTGTCAGAGTCACATCTGCCTATAACATTTTTGTGTTAATTTTAACTCATCCATAATGTTATAGGCAGATGTGGCTCTGACAGAGATGATTATTTGTAGTGTTATTACAGGGAAAATCATAATTTTTTAAATTGTGGGTTAGGCACCTATGGCACTGAGGCATTCATTATGTATATTTTTGTTTTTGCAATTTATAATTAGTAGGAGAGCATATTAGGGACGGAAATTAGTTATTATAATTATGATTATAGGTTTTGGGCTAAATAGAATGGATGGAAATATTCGAAGTTTTGAGGACGTATCCACTTTGTCAGCAGAACAGTTGACCTCGTGGGAAGTGACGGCATGTTGGGAAGATTTACAAGATTATTATTTTTCTATGGTGTTAATGTCCAGACTAATCACTCTTTCCATAATGATTACGAATAATCTGGCCATTGACTAATTCCATGGCTAATTATTTCACATAACATTGTATAACAAAATTGTTTTAAAATGTTTCGGATTATTAAAAAGGAATTCCCAAAATCAGGGTTACTCAGACGTACCAACATACCAACAAGGAATTTATGGACAGAATATTAAGTTTAACTCAGACTAATTTAGGAATCAGAAGATAGGAATTTATTTTTCTTTTTTCTTTTTTGCGAACGAATCGTTTCTGCATGTTTAGCCTCTTAATAGAGTTAGGCCGCGAAAGAATCCCTCATAGTAATGCAAGTAAACTGTGAGTCGTCCCTTGTCAGGTTGGCAATATTCTAAATTTCAAATCGTACTGATTCGATTAAATAAATATCAAAATTATGTTTCGCAAAGTTCTCCAAAGAAAATAATAAAAATAATAAATCTACGAAAATTATTAGTAGTGTATTAACAAGAAAGAAGTCTCGGGTTCGAACTCAGGGAACTAGCTTTCTAGAATCTCAATATGGCGTCTAGTAGTGAAAATTGGATAGCGGTAAAGTTAGAAGGAAATTCCTGTGAAACTCGAACGATTGGAATATATCTATAACGAGGTAATCTAACTGTTCCTTAGAATGATAGGGTATGTAGTGGGAACTTAATATTTCACCCATATAACTCAGAAATTGTACAACTTTAGGAAATAAATTACAATAAGAGAAAATGAAGTAAATCAAATGATCCACTCTTCTAATGAAGCTATACGTAATATATGTTCCATAGGATAAATAGAATAAGGTATTTAGCTAGCGAAACTAATGTTCAGATAAATGGTGATTTTTATGCATGATTTAAACATAATGATTCGATAACCAATTACTAATTAAGGAAGTATGTAAATAAATGGAAATTCAGCCGTTCGAAGATGATCAGGGTAATTGAACTCTCCAAACCTTTTTTTTAAAATAAATTAACATATTACCCTTAAAAGTTGCAAAATTAATACAGACATTTAAACCAAATAAAATTACCAACAAAATAATGCAACAACGACACAAGCTGTACATTGTCTCCAATCTGATATAGAAACAGCCGTAGCAAACCGAGAAGGAAAGCTACATGCTATATTTATTGACTATTCCAAGGCCTTCGACACAATAAATAGAACCATCCTAATGAAGAAATTGGAAAACGCTATAGTTCTAAAACACTACCTACTACCGCCTATTAGATACCTTCTCACCAACAACTGGGTGGAAATAAGTGATGGTATAGACAAATCAAACTTGATACAAGCAAACTGTTGGGGTACTACTGGGAAACCCACTAAGCCCCTTGCTGTTAATTTTAGCTACAGCGGACATCATAAAGGCGATAAAACCTGACAACGTAAACCTGATTATGTACGCAGATGACATGGTATTGATCTCAACTGCGGATAGTGACCTGCAGAAAACCTTCAACCAATTAACGGACTGGGCAAAAGAAAATGAACTGACACTAAATGAAGAGAAAACAGTCTCCATGACCTTTGAAAAGGGGACAGACGAGGCATTTTCTACATTGATGAAAGAAAACACTAAAATCAATAACTAGTTCGCATATCTGGGAGTCACTTTCCAAACACAGGGAAGCGTGTTTACACACCATGTAAATGACAGAGTAGATGCTGCGATGAGAGCCATAAGCGACATTAAATCAATAAGCAGACACTCATTAGAAACAGCCCTACAACTTTTTGAACTTAAAGTTGATCCCGTTGCAACATATGGGTTAGAGAATATATGGGTCCATTTAAAGAAAAAAATAGAGAAACATAAAGCCACATACCTAAAAAGTGTGCTCTGTCTCTCCAAATACACACCCTCGTGACTTGAATATAAACTCTCCAGAGAACCATTCTACATAGAAGAGCTCAAGCTGAAATTCCTACTATCAATGACACCAGCTTACCAGGACCTCCTGCAATAACTCCACGAGAAGAAACGCAAAATGTGGGAACAATTATACATTACTGACGCCATGACAAACCGCGAATGGACTCAGGGCGGATATGAATTCCGCCACACAGTGACCAGACTCGCTGTGCATGGATTTCACCAAAAGCTGTGCAGCAACCAGAGATTTCACGAGCCCGGCCCGGACTGCGTGTGTGCAAGATGTGGTGAAAGTGCGAGAGATATCATGTGCTAAACTGTAGGATGAGATCAGAATCGTTGGTGAAACAGCAGTTACTAAGAACAATCTTCTTTGCACGTTGTGCGCATTTTATATTTATTATTATTATAAACAATGTAAATGTTTAAACAATAAATGCAGGTATTCAGGTGATTAAAGTTATAGCACTTTAATATGGTAAATTAAATTCAGGCCATTGCCTAGAGAAAAAGTTCGGCAGATCGGAAATACTGATAGAGACTTCATTGGAATGTGTTTACTTCCCGAAGGGAAATTAGGCCATCCAGAAGTGTCTTAAGATGGTTGTTACCAGTTTATAAATTTAGAAAGTTTACATAGGGAAAATACACTCGATTATTTGACTTATACCACGGAATTTGTAGATATGAAGTACTTACATATCGACCAATTAAACATTTTCCGAATTAACAATACATTTAAATGAATAAATAAGTGAAAAAAAAAGAAATTTTCGTAATGTGACTATTCAGGCATCCGTTAATTAATTTGCGGACTTCAAACAAGATTTTAATACACTAACAAAATACTCTTGGATTTAAGAGAACTTGTAAAATCGGTATATTAATGCAGAATATAACGGATAATTTAATACAAATATGAAAACTACAACTTATTATGCCGGTATTTGAGAATATAAGATCCGTAGTATGGTAAAAATATACTTGTGCGAACATCAAACGATAATAATATAATTTCACCTAACCATAAAATTGTATCAGGACCTTAGAAGCGATGGATCTTCATAAATATAAACCACTAAAAACAATTCTGCTCTAAATTTATACATGATACTCAGCAAAAGAATAACAATGGGTTATGTAATTTTATACTTACGTAGTAAGTAGTAGACTTATATAAAATTATCTCTTAAAATAATGTTAAGAAAATAAACAAAATAAACTGCTAGCCAAATTATAAACAACAACAAAATAAATAAATAACATAAAATAAAACTCAATTATAAATAGTAAAATCAAATAAGAAGGGATTTCTAGATGAATATATGGAATGGCTAGTGCGAAAAATGTTAGAATATGTAGTCATAATCCCATTGTGTGGAACTTAAGAAATAAGATGAATTGGATTTAAATAAGGATAGTGATTGACAGTGCCCGACATTCAAATGACTTATTTAACCTGATTTGAAACTCCAAATATAAAACTTAGAGAGACATGATAATTCGAAAGTATTAATGATATTACAAGGAAAGTATTTATGTTGGACCAGTTGGATTGTAACAAAAATTGGAGGATATGTTGAATGAAGGATACTGAACACCGTGATATTAGTCATTTCACTGCAAATTCAATAGCATGCATAATATTTAATAGGGAATAAGGAACAAGTAAAAAATAAATAAAGGCTTGGCATTGGTACATGACAGAATAAATAAGTAAAACATTCGGAAAAAATAAAATAAACAAATAAAAATAGAAAATTATAGTGTGGTGAACGAGGGAAGAACAAAAAAGGGACATGGAGAGAGAGGTTAACTAACGAAATAAATACTGCAACGGAGCGGCACGGTTACTTGAAGAGCAGCGCACCGGAGTGTGAATTTTTTTTTTTTTTTTTTTTTTTTTTTTTACTCCCGCAGTTGAGTATTTGTACAGTATATACGATTTGTTTCTATCTTAATATCTTAATATATAAAAATTACGTGTCACGTTGTTTCTCCGCGATGGAATCTTAAATTACTGAACCGATTTTAATAAAATTTTGCACACTGTGTGCTGTTTGATCCAACTTGAGACCTACGGTTGTTTATAACTAAATTTATATTCGCTTTATTTTTATTGCAAATTATTTGTATATTATTTAACAAAGAGTTATAATTATCTGTGAGTTCCATACGATTCTAACAGATGACGGTGTAAGGTAATTGGTTTATTATTTAACCAGGTGGCTGTGCTATTTGTTGCAACCGCGAATTTCAATTGAATTACAAATATTGATTATTTCATAATTTAAGTGTGTTTGTGATTATTTTATTTTCAATGTATTGATAATAATATTAATTTCGTGGCCAAGCGGTTAAGGTAGGAAGCCTTGGCGTAGAGCTACGGGACTTGCGCTGGTTCGAGTCTCCATGGGGGAAGAAATTTTCTCATGGTATTTCGGCCATTATGGGACCGGTGCCCACCCAGCATCGTGAGGCTACAATAAGTAGCGGCTCCAGGTTGAGGAACCAGCTATAACGGCTGGGGGACTCGACATGCTTAACCATATGTCACCCCTACACTGGCTGTTGATCATCTACCTCTGTGATTGACACATGTGGATGTAAAGGGCCAGCAGCCGGCTGGTAAAAGGGCAACCGCTGAAAAGTGGAAAGACCCTCAATCGGGGGGGGGGGTAAGTATTAGTTTTAAGTAATCTGGCTGAAAGACAGCAACTTAATTTAAATTTAACGGTACCGAGAAGGGACATTGAACAATATGGCGAATCAGTTCTAGAGACCATGAATGATAAGATATCAAGTGAATTTCCGCAAATTGGTATAGGCATATGTGAGATAAATCTTACATTTAAGAAGAATATCAATTTGAAAACATATAAAGGTCCTAAGTAACGGAATAACAGAATTGTAAGTAAGTCTGTTGGTTATAATAATATACCTAATATTACAGAAACAATCTCTATGCTTCAATTAAATGAAAAACAAGATGACTATAATATATCACACGATTCTAACAGATGGCGGCTTAAGGTAATTGGTTTATTATTTAACCAGGTGGCTGTGCTTTTTGTTGCAATCGCGAATTTCAATTGAATTACAAATATTGATTATTTCATAATTTAAGTGTGTTTGTGTTTATTTTATTTTCAGTATATTGATAATAATATTAATTTCGTGTGTAAGTATTAGTTTTAAGTAATCTGGCTGAAATACAGCAACTTAATTTAATTTAACTGGACCGAGAAGGGACATTGAACAATATGGCGAATCAGTTCTAGAGACCATGAATGATAAGATATCAAGTGAATTTCCGCAAATTGATATAGGTATATGTGACATAAATCTTACATTTAAGAAGAATGCCAATTTAAAAACATATGAAGGTCCTAAGGAACGGAATAACAGAATTGTAAGTAAGTCTGTTGGTTATAATAATATACCTAATATTACAGAAACAATCTCCATGCCTCAATTAAATGAAAAACAAGATGACTATAATATATCACAAGATGATATTACTATACAGAGACTTCTTGATGATGATGATGATGGTGATGAGAATCCAAACTGCCAACAAGTTCATAGAAAAAAACGAAAGTATAATGAAATCAGCAAGCCTCCTCAAAATATTCCATCAATAAATGTATATAATCGTTATGATACACTTATGGATGATACATAAATTCATCTCAATCAACAAAACCACTTCCACATAAACCACCACCCATATTTATACCGGGTGTTGTTAACGTACCATAACTAAAAATTGTGTAATACAAACACTTTCTGATTTAGATTTCTCACTTAGTTTACTACATCATTTAACGTATACCTTAGCCACAGGAACGCGTGGCCGGGACTTCTATATATATAAAACAAAGTCGGATTGGTTACACTATTTATAACTCAAGAACGGCTGGACCGATGTTTATGATCTTCGATTTGTTGGATTTGTTTCCGCCCCGAATAGCAGATAACTATTAAAACATCGGAAAAATTAACGTAAAAATATTTAAAGGCGATACGACGTTCGCCGGGCCAGCTAGTTTAAATATAGAAACTCAATACATTGAAAGTACAGTAGAATATTTGATTCATTATTTATTAATTAGCATATTTATGGTGTAAATTAATATTTTTTAGGACATAACAGTATTGTAGCAGGGATACTATATACTTACTACACATACAGGTTAATTGTTCACGGAACTTTATTTCTAAATCTGTAAGTAGCTATAAAGTTCTTCTCTCTGAGGTGGACTGTATATTTAGGAGTTACTGTGACACAAAGAATTAAACATATGAAAATAAAACTATATTTCAACTAGATATACATTAAGGTTACCACGTGCTGACGTCGTGTTCAGTTCTCTCGCAACTCACTCACACAGAGCGCACCACAAGACACGACTGCTCTCTACGAGCCACACACACACAAGAACGATACGTAGACAACGCTGTTCAATCCATGACAAGACTCAGGTTAGCCAACACTGACATATCTCGCTAACCACTCAAGGCAGCCAACCTGAGGCGTCAACATACTCCCCCCTTTGAGAGATCTCACGATTTAACACATCGGTGAATCTCTCAACACAACTGGGTAAGGCGACAAGTTTCACAATTGCTCGTCGAAATAATCCAGTTTTAGTCCTAATGGCGACCACTCGTACCACACCGTCGATCCCAGGGTGAAGCTGTTGGATCACACCAGTTTTCCATACCAGAGGTGGTAAGTTGTCGTCCCGAAGGATCACAAGATCACCGACAGCTGGGCACCATCTTCCGGCAGACATCCATTTCCTCCTTTGCTGAAGCGACTGCAGGTATTGTCTGGACCACTGTTGCCAGAAAGACCTGTAGAGAGCCTGAACTAACTTCCATTTTGCATCATAGGAAAGGGGACAGTTGGCTATATTAGGAGAGATAGTACTAGTTAATAGTCTACCTACCAGGAAGTGACTTGGAGTTAGGTACATTTCTTCATGGGATTCACTGGGCGTGCAGATAGGTCTAGAATTTAGTACAGACTCGATCTGACACAACAAAGTACACAATTCTTCAAAACTAAGAATAGTTTTACCAATAGTCTTTTTCATAAGGGATTTAACCGATTTTATTCCTGCCTCCCAAAGTCCACCAAAATGGGAACTAGAAGGAGGAATAAATCTCCATTCAATGTTCATATTTGCTATGTTCTCGGTAATAACATTCGCATGTTTCTTTACAAAATTTAATAACTCGTTATTGGCCCCAACAAAATTTGAACCATTATCACTCAATATGAGACAAGGGCGTCCTCTGCGGGCAACAAATCTATAGAGGGCAGCAATAAAGTCCTTAGTAGTAAGGCTCCTGACAACTTCTAAATGAATGACCTTAGTTACTAAACATACAAAAAGTGCTATGTAAGCCTTGAATTTCACCTTAGATCTTGGGTTGTCTCCTTTATTACAATTGGACCTCCGTAGTCCAAACCTACCTTAACAAAGGGAAGACTTTGCTCTACTCTATACTCAGGAAGTTGTCTCATCATCTGACTAGTTCGGGGTGGTTTAACTCTGAAACATTTGTAGCAGGACTTAATTACCCCACGAATAGTATTCCTACCACGAGGTATCCAATAACGGGTGCGCAGTGAACACAGAACTGCTTGAGCACCGGAGTGAAGTAACATCTCATGTTCATGCTTCACTAACAGTTTAGTCACAATATTTTTAGCTGGTAATATGATTGGATGTTTCTCATCAAATGTCAACTGAGAATTCTCAAGACGGCCACCAACTCTGAGAAGACCATTTTTATCCAGGAATGGGTTAAGTGATCTCAAGTCACTTGAAGAATCTACTTGTTTCTTGGAAGTTAACTCGTGGATTTCCCTCTTGTATTCAATGGCTTGAATGCGATTCACCACCATTAGTTCCGTTTGTTTCAACTCGACTGAAGACAAGGAACCGGAATATAATTTGTCTCTATTACGAGTATTATGGATGAATCTCAGTACATATCCATATACTCGTTTCAGTTTGAGAAATGAAGAGTACTTCTCAAATTTAGGCACTTGTACCTTAGACATCAGTACCCGAATTTGTGTCTTCAATTCTGAGTCCACTCTAGTTGGCGATTCACTGTTAACGAAATCAGTATAAGTCGGAGCGACTTCATGGAGCCATTCAGGTCCCTTCCACCAAACATTCAAAGATGACAATTCTGAAGGACTGACACCTCTTGATAAATGATCAGCAGGATTACACAGAGTAGATACGTGTCTCAATTCTGAGCTTCTAGTTAGAGACTGTATTTCGGAAACTCTGTTTGCAACGAAGGTTTTCCAAGTAGATGGGGTTTTTTGTAACCAACACAGGACGATTGTACTGTCAGTCCAATAATACGTAGCAAATGGTACAGAAAGTTTTAAAGACTCAATGACCTTGGACATCAAATTAGCAAGTAACAACGCGGCGCAGAGTTCCAAACGAGCAATAGTCTGTTGCTTCAATGGTGCAACTCTGGACTTAGAACACAACAAATGCACTGATACTTGATTGTTTTGAGATACATTACGAATATAAATACAGGCGCCGTATGCAGATTCTGAAGCATCACAGAAGCCATGTATTTCCACACATTTTGCATTAACATAGGGCATTACATTTCTAGGAACACGAATCTTATTAACACACACAAATCATTACAGATTTCCAACCAATGTTGTACTATAGAAGAAGATTGTTCCAATAGCTCATCCCATTCTACCTTTAACTGCCAAAGAGCTTGGATGATGAGTTTACACTTCACTACCACACACCCCAAGAGACCAAGCGGATCAAATATTGAAGCTACAGTGGAAAGAATGTTTCTCTTGGTGATCCTTCCTTGATCTGGATTGATCTTGATCTGAATTTGGAATCATCAGAAGAAGGATGCCATATGATACCTAAAGTTTTGACTGCTTCCTCTTTAGTAAGATTACAAGGAGTTAGAGTTTCTCTGTCTTCTTCTGGAACATTAACAAGAGCGTTTGGACAATTTGACTTCCATTTTCTTAAATGAAATTGGGCACTATCTAGCACAGAAGACACTTTACTTTGTAATTCTTGTGCACCTTCCACGGTATCCGAACCACAAATGAAATCGTCCATATAAAAACAAGACTGTATGGCATCAGAAGCGATAGGATGTGATTCCTTACATTGCTTAGCTAATTCAAGCAAACATCTTGTTGCTAGAAACGACGCTGGAGCAGTGCCATAGGTCACTGTAGTAAGACGATACTCCCTTAAGGCCTCATCAGGTGACTCACGCCAGATGATGCGTTGCAAGTCCCTGTCGTCGGGGTGCACCAATATGCAACGATACATTTTTGCTATGTCGGCAGATAGCGCAACCTGATAAGTACGAAACCTCATGACAGTAGACAACAGTTCTGGTTGTATAGACGGTCCAACCATGAGCGTAGAATTCAAGGAAACTCCATTAGAAGATTCGCAACTTCCATCGAAAACTACTCGTAATTTGGTCGTTGTACTAGACTCTTTAATTACGCAATGATGCGGTAAGTAAAAAGTACTCTTGTATCCTTCTAAGGGTGGTGCAAGCTCCATGTGTCCTAGATCGCTGTACTCTCTCATAAATCCGACATAGTGTTCTTTTAATTGAGAATGTTTATCAAGCTTACTCTCAATGTGCTTAAATCTCTTAATAGCAGTATGCTTAGATTCAGCGAACGAAGGAACATCAGGACGTATAGGTAACTTCACAATAAAACGACCAGATTCATCTCTTTGGACGTTTTCAACGAAATGTTGTTCACACGCTTTCTCTTCTGGACTAAGAACGGGGTTTTGCAGTTCGTCTAGCTGCCAGAACCTTTCCAGTTTTTTATCCAGAGAATCAAGTTTCACAAAATTTACCGAACGAGTATCTACTCTTTTCTTAATACAAAGTTCAGGAAAGGCACCTGAAAATATGTAACCAAACTCTGTTTTGATCAACGTGGAGTATCCCTTCCTTCTCAACGTCTCAGAACAAACAATATCATGGTACACGTCTGCGCCGAGAAGAAGTTCAATCGTGGCAGGTTTATTAAAGTTTGGATCACTCAACACAATGTTAGAAGGAATATTCCAGTTTGAATGATCAATCTCGGTGCCAGGACATTGAGATGTGATATTATCTACGACAGCACAATTCAAGTTCAACCTATAGTTAGACACTCTGGACAATAATAGCACCTTACAAGTAAGACTGACTGGAGAGACATCTGAGTCTCCAATACCTACAATAGGAAGTTTGCACGATTGGGTTGCAAGACCTAACTTGCTCAACAGATTTGTAGTCATAAAAGATAACTGGCTGGCAGAGTCCAGTAACGCTCTAACCTTAACTAACCGCCCTGATTTATCTTTCACATTAACACAGGCAGTGCTAAGAAGTACGTTTGAGCCTAGCCCGGAGGTTATCTTCATAGCAGTGGGAGACACAATAGCTGGATGCTCAACATTAGGCTTTCTTTCAAAATGTATTAGAGTATTGTGTTTGCGTTGACATTTGGAACAAGGTTTCTCTTTACAAAATCTCGCTGTATGCCCTTTTGAAAAGCAATTATAACATAATCTAATCTGACCAACTAAATGTACTCTTTCATCTACTGTTAATTGGTTGAATTCCTCACAATCTGATAAATTATGTTTATTTGATTTGCAATTATGGCAATATCTTGATTTGTTGTCATTAGCAATATGGAAAGATTTGACTTTAGGCTTTACATCTGGTTTCTCATTACTACAATGTTTTTACATTCACTGAGCTCCAAGGTTGAGCTTTTCTCTCCAAAAATTCCATAAAATCGACTAAGCTAGGGATATCCGTAGCACCATGTTTAGCTTCCCACTCTGACCTATGAATACCTTTCATTTTACTCGATATAATTTCCTGCAACATTAGATCTGATAACAGAACATCACTCTGAAGATTTTCTATGGCATTAATATTGCCCTTTACTTGGTTAAGTACCTTCCTATACTCTGCAGCAGTACCTGTACTACAAGAAGGTAAGCTGAGTAAGCACTTAACATGCTGAGACAATATCATGCGTCTGTTGTCGTACCTTTGCTGAATTAACTTCCCGTCCGTACCAAAATTGCCTTCAGTTTATCGCTAAATTACTGAGTAATTGCCTAGGTTCGCCTTCAAGTGACGATAATAAATAATGAAGCCTTTGAACATTATCTAAGTTAGTATTGTTAATCACAAGGGACTCAAAAGTATTCTTAAACGAGAGGTATTCAGTCAATTCTCCTTGGAAATGGGGAATCTGAATAGCCGGTAACTTAAAACTACAACTCGATCTACTAGATGCACGTGAATCATCAAAACCATGACTATCTGTGGGTTTTTGAAGCCTTTCTATTAAATCCTGAACCTTGCCACACAACTCATAATATTCATTTTCAAAATCCTCATGATCCCTTGCATGATCCTGACCTGGCTTTGAATCTACTTCAAGCTCTAAGAAATTCTTAACTGCCTCAAACTGTTCCCAAATATCTCCTAGTTCATTTTGTCTAGCTACTAATGTGTTTAGGGAAATGGTTTCGCTATTAATATAATTTTCCAAATTAGTAAGGCTTCTTTTAAGAATGCCTCGCTTTTGGATAGCCTTTGTCTCACTTTCAAATGACATTTTGATAAATAACCAATTACCGAACAATATGACACTTTGTTCTCAAATATCAAGTCTACGTATATGGAATGAGGTGGGACATTAACTCTAAGATAGGAGATACAAGCATGCAATAGTAACTTAGCTTTCAGGTCTCTACTGAGATTTCCAATCGACCAGACATCTGTGGTACTCTAGAATGTGCCACCACGCTACTAGAAGGTCACAGCACCGTTGATATCAAAGGATAGCTCACTCGAAGACAATTCACTATCAAAATGATATTTCCTTGCACTGGAACTAGACTTCTCGAAGCTCGAAGTTCTGCAAGGGGGTCGCGGTCCACTAGTTGATCACGGCAACACCACGTGGTAACGCTTTCACTGTTCTTTGTTTAATATAGTTCTTCACGTAAGTAATACCTTTTGTGTCACAATATTACGACTTTTCACAAGGCGACTGTTACATCCGGCCCGGAGGACCAAAAATATGTAGCAGGGATAATATATACTTACTACACATACAGGTTAATTGTTCACGGAACTTTATTTCTAAACCTGTAAGTAGCTATAAAGTTCTTCTCTCTGAGGTGGACTGTATATTTAGGAGTTACTGTGACACAAAGAATTAAACATATGAAAATAAAACTATATTTCAACTAGATAAACATTAAGGTTACCACGTGCTGACGTCGTGTTCAGTTCTCTCACAACTCACTCACACAGAGCGCACCACAAGACACGACTGCTCTCTACGAGCCACACACACACAAGAACGATACGTAGACAACGCTGTTCAATCCATGACAAGACTCAGGTTAGCCAACACTGACATATCTCGCTAACCACTCAAGGCAGCCAACCTGAGGCGTCAACAAGTATATTTACACGTAAATGTGTACATTGAGCCAATAAAATATTTCATCAAAAGAATAAAATGGACATAATAAATCCATTTTACGTCTTAACTACGTTAGAATCTATAGTTCAGGAAACATTTGAAAAACACGAAGAACCTGAATTGAACAATGACCAATTTACGTATTTTGTGGCAGAAATTATAGAAAAAAAGATTGGAATGGGATAGAGGACGTTAGTGAAAATACTTTAGATTTAGAAGACTATGCTACTTGCAGTCAGAAGGTCACATAGGCTGGATGTTCTAAAGACTTTGAAATTGCCAACGAATCCAGTAAGGAATGTGACAATTCAAGTTGCTTTGAGCCGTCTCCTATTAAAAAACCTAAACGTCCTAACGTACTGTCTGTCTATTCTCAAGAAACTTTGGAAAACATTTAGGAATATAGGATGTGAGGGAAATCTGGCCCGAAGTCCTATTCACAAATAATAAAAAATGACCATCATTAATTAATAACCGAAATGTAAGAACAGTTTTGAATTATATAGAAAATAAAACATCTTATCTAGCTTCACAATTAAAGAACAGGGACCCCTACAAAATCGCCCAAAATAAAGACTACATCCTTAAAAAGTTTTGAGATTCTCGGGATCGGGGATTGACAGTGCACTATAGGCATTTACAATCGTGGGATCTTTTTCGAGCGAAGGAATTGGTTTTGAATGAATTTAAAGCTTCAAATACATTCATTTCAAATTTAAAAAAAGAAAACAATATTTCTTGAAGAAAAATTACCAAATTTGTCACTGTCAAGGGTATTGAAAACGAAACTCAAACTATTGAAAATGCAAATAAATTTGTAAGAGACGTTAATCAGACCATTCAAGAAAACTGCATACCAAGAAAGAATGTGTGGAACTGTGACCAAAGTCAATTTAATTCTGTTGCTACAGTTCAAAACCCATGAAACTGCACACGATAGATGTTCTTATTTCAATGTGTGGGCAACTTGGGAAGAGGTTATACCTCTGTTTTCAAGAACCTACTAGAAACAAATTTCGGCCCAAAGTTCAGAAGAAGGTATAACAGAATACACTTCCAAATGTGTATGTCGACTGCAGTGCCAGTGGAAAAATGACAAAAGAACATTTGAAAACATCCTTAAAACATATTTTTAGTGAAAACATTGAAATGGTCCGGGCATATGGAAGAACGATTGCTACAGGACTGTTTACCCGATAAAAATGTAAGGCTGAAAATGATTCCTGTAGGCGCCACCAAATATATACAACCACTTTATTATTTATTTTTTTCCATCAATATAAGATCTATGTGCGATGACTCGAAGAACATGTGCATCTAAAATAAGATGGTGACGTGAAAATATCTGATAGATTATTTATTATAAAACTGAATTTCCTTGTATATAGTCAACTGTCAGCAGAAATTTACGAAATATGCGTATTTATGCATGGGAAAAGTCTTGCTATAACACGGACCATTGTGTAACGAGATTCACAAATGTGATTGAAAATGCATTTGATATTGGTTTTAGTGAATGTGCCACATATAACTGCACCACGATTGCCATCATCAGATGTTCATGGTGTTCGCAAAAACTTTCTAAAATAATTTAATCGAAGACCCTCATTATCACCATTGATGGAGGTGACGTGTCTTAAGTAGATCGAACGGAAGAGGGGCATGGGAACTCAGTCCAAACCAGAGAGAACTATGACCCATCAAACGCGGATGAGAGTAGGATAGACGTGAATGGATTTTCAGGAATGTCATGCTCAGGAAGGGCTCTCCGAAGTGCGTTCTTAATAATCTGGTATCATAATAATATCTTTGGATAGGTAGCGTGCCGAGGAGTACAGATATATATATGAATTCATGAAGTGAAGTCAGGACTTCTAGTAAGAATTCAGGACACATATTCTTTAACATAAAAGAAAGCCAATGACACTGTTTACAAACCACTTTAATATAACTATGAATAAAATCTAGAAACGCAAATGCAAATGTATATGAGAACAGGTTAACCACTAATTTAACATTAGTGTCAGTACATATGAAAAACGCATGATAGAACTTGACAATAATAGTAGGGAATTTGGAAGACCCAGTTAATATTAAATTGGCTCAAGAAAGAAATATAAACTCAGTTTTTACCCGCATCCTTTAACGTATTCATCTTTAGGTCTTAAGTTTTGTTATAATTTTAATTGAACATTCCTGAGAGAATTCAAAACTCTACTTACGTAATCGGCTCTGTAGAGCGCTGACGTGTCACCGGGACGCAGCCCGGGACCTCATTGTCCGATCGCTGCAGACGAGCTGATCCTGTTCTTTGAAACGCGTAGTTTATATATATATATGTATATATATATATATATATATATATAATTTTTCTAAGTTTTTTCCCCCCATAATATTTTCCCCAGATTAGAGTTTATCTCGTCTGTGTTTCGCAACAATCGGGCTGCATTAACATTGGTATGTTTGTTTTTAAAACTTCCCTGTCTCATAAAGTAAGCTAACTTATTCCCTTGTTCAACCCTACATTAACATTGGTATGTTTGTTTTTAACACTTCCTTGTCTCATAAAATAAGCTAACTTATTTCCTTGCTCAACCCTCCATTAACATTGGTATGTTTCAAAGAGTTGATCGTCATCTCTACATAACTTGCCTTTCAAAGGTTTGTTTTTAAAACCTCCCAGTCTCACGAAATAAGCCAAACCACTTCCCTGTTCCTTATAATTTAATGTCGCTTCCGCCTACTTATATCATTAAATTTAGTTTTATTATATTAATTAAATATTTTTAATCATTTCTCCTATTAGGCAATACTCAATTTAAATTTTACGCTAATTACAGTGATGTTGTTCTGACGGTTTTTAGTCTCGTTATAACATTCTCCCCTCCCCAAAGTCTACTGTGGGGTGAAAACCCTGACAGGAGACATCTTTATTGTTTGTGAAAAGTGACCTCAATATGCCTGGTAAGTAAAATAGTTATTAATATCCTTATTAATATTTTTTGTATCATTAGATTTAGAGAATGTATTATTATCTATCGTCTCTAAAGGAGGTTAAGTCTTTTGTTGTTTTGTAATTGATGCTCCCAATTCACATATGGTTCCTATTTTCCTGTTGAATCTATAAAAAAAATGTTGACTAATCTGAGATTATTTTTAACCCTGTAATCATGTATACAAACATAAATGTGGAGGCAACCAAATTCCCGATTTTGAGCCTTTCGTGTAAGCACGATCTTGTTTCCAAAATCGTGTTTTCCTTTCAAGTTACTGCCTTACGCATAGTTAGTATTTTTATTTACTTGCTTACTTATGGTTTCGTATGTGAAAATCGGTTCCCTTGTAAAAATAGGAAACTGTTGGTATCCATTCCATAACTTGCTCTATGAATTTTCATACATCGCTCTATCGAAATGTTATTAAACATTTCGTATTACTTGAGTTAAAATTCCCTTATTACTCAGTTTTTAGAGAAAAATCGTTTCCTGTGTCAGTGATATAATCATAGGGCACATGTTATTGAATGTTTTCCCAATAGTGTGTCTTAACCTAGGTATAATCTTAACTTCAAAAGTTAATTTTTTTGTAAAGTGTTCTAATCTCGATTAAATGTATCATATCTCACTTCTGTTCTAATGTCTCGTTGCAACATAACAGGAATAAAATCAGATGAAAATGCAGACTATTTTTAAAACACCGTATGTATAAAAACAATTTCATAGGGGAGAACACCCGCAATTTTTTCCGGCTAGTTCACTTTTGTTCTCAAAATGCTTCACAGTTCATGGTTGTCATGGGTGAGCGTATTCTATATCTCGACAGCTGGAGTGATGGTACGTCAACTTTGAATTCGTAGGAGAGAACACCCGCACTTTTCACCTACTAGTTCCCTTTTGTATTCAAATTGGTCCGCAGTTCATGGTTATCATGGCGAGTGTATTCTATGTCTTGGCATCTGGAGCGGTGGTAGGTCAATTCTGCTACGTAAGCCACATTAGTTGTCCGGTATTTGGAGGTGTTCTTTCTGTCTAGGTGCACCCCACATTTGATGATTTTGAGAAATGCTTCAGCAGATTAGATGAATGTTGGTTGAGTAGGGTAATCACCCTGTAGATACTTTTCAATTTTGTTAGTGGGATGACGGAACTCTGAGGAAGGTTTGATAGGACATATTATTGCTCAATCCGTTGTTGATCACAGGAAAAATAAGAGTATGACAGGACTTAACCCTTAAGTTGGCAAAACACAAAGTTATTTTGTTTGTTATTTGAATGTGGCGGACCGCAGTGAAAACGCAATCTTGTGTAACTGTTATTATTAGGTATATTGTATAATTTAACACACGTTTAAGTGGTTTATTTTTTCTTCTGATTTATTTAAATATTAAATTAATTAAATCAACTGATGTATCCAAATATATACATTACGAATTTAAGGGTTAGAAAGGGTTGGTTTGATCGGCAGAGTCAAGGGCAGTATGACGGCTCCTTCAGCAGCACAATCAGGGGCATAAATGCAGCGTCTTTCGTGCTCTTTACACCGAAGTGAGTTCGATAGAAATCCTTCCATGTTCTGTTGAGACCTTGATGTAATACTGTAGCGTATGGTATGAATATGAAGTCTCCTCGAGGCTCAGGTTCATGTCCCAATGGTGGAGTAGTATCTAATGTTGTTGGTGAATCGTTGCTCCCCAGTCATCCCCTGTTATCTTTTCCTCAATCCCTTGTAATTTTCTTTTAGATATTTTCATTTACTTTAACTTGTAAGTAGAGTTTGTCTTTATAGAATTTCAGGAATGTTGTTTCAGCTCAGGTCAGATGTACTTAACCTGACCCGGCCACATACGTAAATCCCTAGCATGTACTGTAAAAAAAATACTTCAATTTCTTAAGTTTTGGAAATCCAAAAGAAAAAAAAGAAAATAAAACAAATCCTCTAAAACCTGAGCAATCATTATCATATATTATCAACTTTTCATCCAGCTATTTGCTTGGAATTCTGAGTTATATATAATAGGAGATTCTCCATGGTACTTTACCTTGTCGTGGTGGAGTGGCTTGCGTGCTTAAATGATCCTGAGAGCTATGCCGGCGGTAGCATTCCTGCCGATAAGGTTACCCATGCCGGACTGGTCGAAGGTGATAAGCCAGACGAAAAAAGTACCTTGGTCGAAAGAGCGACGATCTTTCACCGTAAAAATACAACCGTCAAGAAATGCGGACATGGGTTCAACTGGGGTTAAAATTTTCTGGACGTCAAATAGTCCCCCATTCGGTTCTCCGGGCGGGGACTACTTCAGGGAACCCATGCCAAAGGCTCAAACACAGGGACATGTTCCTAGGAATATGGAATGTTAGGAATTTATATAATAGCGGGACACTTGAGATACTAACGCGGGAATTAGATAAATCGCCCTTGGATATAGTCGCTTTACAGGAAGTTAGGTGGCCAGGAGAAGGTAGTCAGGAATCAGGAAGCTTTGTATTATACTACGGGGGGCAGAAATACCTGCATTTGGAACGGGTTTTTTAGTCAGAAGGGTGATCCTATCCGCTATCCGAGATATTAAGTTTGTTAGTGATAGGATATCTTACATAATTCTAAAGGGTAAACAACATGATTTTATAATTGTAAATGTACATGCCCCCACAGAAGATAAAGATGACAAGATCAAGGATGAGTTCTACGAAGAATTAGAATGCGTATTTGATACCCTTTCACGATATCATACGAAAATTGTCTTAGGAGATTTTAATGCAAAAGTGGAGCGGGAAGATATATTCAAACCAACAATAGGCAAATTCAGTCTTCATGAAGATAGTAACGACAATGGGGTTAGATTAGTCACCTTTGCCACATCAAAGAATCTCATTGTTAAGAGCACAACATTTCAGCATAAGGATATTCATAAATACACCTGGACGTCTCCAGATGGAGAAACTCGGAACCAGATAGACCATGTATTAGTGGACAAACGCTGGCACAGTATCATCATTGATGTTACATCAGTTAGAGGGACAGACTGCAATTTGGATCATCTGGTCAGAGTGAAAATCAGAAAATGGCTATCGCTAATGAGAGGAACAAATGCTAAAGATAATTCTGTAAAATTTGAATTAAAAAACTTGAAAAATGATGAAATGCTGCAAAAACATCAAATCAAAATTGCTAATAGATTTGAAGTACTGGAAACTTCAGATGACAATGTGGCAAATGAAGAAGAAACTGATATAAATAAAGAATGGGAGGCTATAAGAGATACTATTAAATTGTCAGCATCAGAAAGCATTGGTTGTTTAAAAAAGAGGCAAAACAAGAAATGGTTTGATGAGGAATGTGCCGACATTGTAAAGAAAAGAAAGCTAGCAAAAAAGAAATGGTTACACGAGGCAAATGAGGTAAATTTAGAGCAATTGGGTAGTATTACACGGGAAACCACCAAGTTACTAAAGAGCAAAAAAGAGGGAATATTTGAGAGAGAAGATTAATGATCTTGAAATGAACGCAAAAAATAGGAACATTAGAGAATTATATCAGGGAATTAGTATAGAGAACAAAGGGTTTCAGGCTACAACAAACATAATTCGGAATGAAAATGGCGATATGATTGCAGATTCCAGGAGTATATTAAATAGATAGAAAAGTTACTTTAATCAGCTATTAAATGTACATACAGAACAGGACATTGAGGAGCATAATTTACAGACAGCAGAAATGCTAGTCGCAGAACCAAGTGCATGAAATGGCGATTGAAAAATTGAAGATGTATAAAGCATCAGGTTCAGATGAGATTCCAGCAGAACTGATAAAATCAGGGGGAGAAAAATTGATGGACAAGATATGCTGGTTGCTTAGTATGATTTAGGAAAAAGAAGCTATTCCAGATGAATGGAAAGAATCAATTATCGTACCAAATTATAAGAAAGGAGATAAAACTGATTGCAACAACTACAGGGGCATCTCATTACTTTCAACTTCATGCAAAATTCTAACAAATATATTAGTCAGCAGACTTGCTCCCTACATTCATGACATTCTAGGAGATCATCAATGTGCATTTAGAAGAAACAAGTCTAGAACAGATCAGATTTTTAATATAAGACAGATTTTAGAAAAGAAATGGGAATATAATGATACTGTACATCAACTATACGTAGACTTCAAAAAAAGCATATGATTCAATTAAGAGGGAGAAGTTATATAGTATCCTGCTGGAGTTTGGAATTCCTAAAAAGTTAGTTAGACTTATATGAATGTGTCTAAATGGCACAAAGAGTAGGGTGCGTGTAGGCAAACAGTTTTCGGACACTTTTGAAATCCAGAATGGGTTGAAGCAAGGAGATGCACTATAGCCTGTACTATTTAATTTTGTAGTAGAGCATGCCATTAAATCTTTAGAGAATGAGGATGGCTTACAACTCAATGGTATTAATAAGTCGTTAGTTTATGCTGATGATGTAGTACTATTGGCCGATAGCGAGGAGATACTAAAGGACAACACGCACACACTATTGAGTAACACTAAGAAATTAGGACTTGCAGTAAACATCAATAAATCTAAATATATGGTCACACGTAGAAATACATTATATAATGGTAATGGACAGCTAATGACAAATGAGGGAAATTTTGAGGAAATGGCTGAATTCAAATACCTAGGAACAATAATCACAAATAGGAATGAGATACAGAAGGAAATTAAACATAGGCTCAATTCTGAAATTGCGTGTTATTATGCATTGCAGAGACTCCTGATATCCCAACTCCTTTCGAAAGACGTTAAACTGAAAATATATAAAACTGTTTTTCTACCAGTTATATTATATGGGTGCGAAACATGGACTCTTACTTTAAGGGAGGAAAGGAGATTTCGAATATTTGAGAATAAGATACTTAGGAGAATTTTTGGACCAAAGAGAGATGAACAAACGGATGAATGGAGAAGACTACATAACAATGAACTACATGGTCTTTATAGGAAGCCAGATATAATAAGAACCTTTAAGTCTCTTAGACTGCGATGGGCAGGACATGATGCACGTATGGGGAATGAAAGACTTGCATGGAAGCTCCTTGTAGGAAAGCCAGAGGGAAAATTCCCAGTTGGTAGACCAAGAATGAGGTGGGAGAATATAATTAACTAAGATTTGAGGGAAGTAGATTATACAGGGAATGATTGGAAAGCATTAGCTCAGAATAGGGATGTATGGAGAGCTTATGTCCGCGCGGCAATGAACCTACGGGTTCGACAGTGCCAGTAAGTAAGTAAGTAAGTTTATATAAATGGGGTCCCTTTATATATATATATATCATCATCATCATAGTACATTCACGAATTTAGGCCATTTGTTGACCTGTTTCGACATCAAGAGAAACACCATCCAAGAGTCTTTTGAGTGGACGTCCTGGTCTTCTTCTTCCTGCAGGTTGATATTAACATTTGTTTGAGTATTCTGCGATCTTCCATTCGATGAACATGTTGCATCCATTTTGACTTATAATCATAAATTTTGTTTTCTAAAGGTTCCATGTGTAGTTCTTCTAAGATGTCTTCATTTTTTTGTGATATAGTAGTGTGTATCCTGCAGCCCTCCGAAGGTATCTCATTTCAGCAGCTCTAAGTCTCTGTATATCCTATATATATATATATATACAAAACTTACTTTCTTTTGACATCTATTTTCCATTCCTTTTAGTAAAAGGAGATAGTCCCAAATTTTTGGTAGAGCAGCTTATTTCTGACCGTAGGGCTCGTATGCTAACAACTTAGATATTCGTAAAAAAATGTAAACAGGGACTTTGAGTGGGTCCTGGTTTCACGTTCCTGACAGAATTTCGAGTTACTTGACTTTCACTTTGTTTTCATGTTCTGCACATAAGGGGTTAGAATCTTTAATTATGTGAAGATCCGATTTTAATATGGATATTTCTGCTTTCCCCCGTTTTAAACAATTTCCTTATCCTTCTTAGGGGTACTTCTCAAAATACTGAATACATATAAAAATTACTTTAAATGTCACTTAAACGAATCTTCCTTCATTGACATTTCACAAAATATAATTTTTTTTTATCTATTACTCTAGAATTCTGTCTGGATAATTATGCTAAATTCTAACTTCTGCTTGAAAGTTTCCGCACTTGTTTATCGCATTTACAGCTGTAAGACTCCCGATTTTAGCTAACTCCTTGACTTACAATGTTATATCGCGATCTTCTAGAGTCTTCTGTCGACGGTATGATACGAGTTGCATCAACCAATAAATTTGAAAATCCCGATATCATTAAAATTTTAATTATTTTCCAAAAAGTGAGATTAATCCGAGAAGTGGGTGTAGTGGCATGTCAACTCATTGCTGATTTTTTTTTCATAATTCTCCATTCTTTACCGCTTTTCACCTGCCTTATTCGTATATAAACGTGTTCACTATATTAGCCCTTGTTTATAAGCATTTCGGGTTATTTTCCACTACACCTATTTCTTTAGCTAATATTACTAATATCGGGGGGGGGCGTCTTTTCCAACTTAGAAATTCCCTACTCGTCCTCTGGTCCTCTGTCTAACAACTCGTCTACTTTTTCCTATGCAATGGTCTACTATTGTAATTTCTATCCCTGTGATTTCTTGTTTTCCCATTTAATTCTGTGTTTCCTTGTTTTCTCATTTTCCTATTTACTTGTCCTTACCCCGGGGTTTCCTTGTTTTGCAGTTAGGCCCTAGACCTTTCCTCGATCGATGGCCTCTTAGACCTTACCCGACCTTGGTGGCTCAAATTTCTTCGAGCGATGGCCTCAAGGGCAGGAAAGCATTATCTTTGACTTTTTAAATTGTGGCTCGATTCCGGTCTGCCTCATTCCCTACTCTAATATCTCTGTCAAGCCGGTAACCTCAACGAACGCGCCCTCATTGATCCTGGTTTGAGCTTAACCCTGACCTTGGTGGCTCAAATTTCTTCGAGCGACGGCCTCAAGGCAGGGAAAAGGGTTGTCCCCAATCATTTTCAATGGTGGTTCGTTTCGAAGGGATACTTGAGCGAGATATCCCGGTCATAGATATTTCTCTCTCTCTCTCTCTCTCTCTCTCTCTCCTCTCTCTCTCTCTCTCTCTCTCTCTCTCTCTTACTCTCTCTCTATTTCCCTCTGTACATTCCAGTGGCAGGCCATAACCAGTAGGACATAGTACATTGTGGCGTAATTTTCACTAAATATTATTGATTATACCCTTTGCTTTCTCACATGGAAATGTTTTATATCCCCACTAGATCGTTTTTAAGAGCACCTTACTACAGTCTTGTCTTTTAAATCTCATAATTCTAAGTTGGAAAAAGAATTTAGATACTCAAATATTTCATGATCACTCCTGTACACTTTTAATATTGAAAATACTGTGATACATATCCTCACATTACCCTTGATCTGCTATTTATGCACCTTCCTCTCAGTATGCACTAAGTCCCCATGTCTTTCTTTCATGCGCCCTTCGCGCGTCATAACTATCACTAATTGACTATAACTCTTCGTCATTTATTCCTAATGTGTCTGAAATTCTTGTGGCTGGTATACAGCTTCCTCCAGTCCCCTATCTGCTGTTTAGTTTTCCTCGAACTAACACGTTACTTTTCCTATGGTTATCAGGTCAAAATGCAGCTTGAACACTAATTATATCTTATGTGAAGCATCCTACAACCTACCAATTTGGGTTTACTTATTGGCTACGAAAAAATGTTCTGGATTTCGGAGCAGTTGTGAGCCTACCATATTTCCATGTGTCAGCTTTACCATCTAGGGATAATTTCTTTGTTTAATTTTATAATACTGTAGTCATTCTTATCATGGTTATTTTTGGAGATATTCTTACATTGTTGATTTATCTTATCATTATTATCATCATAATTATTATTATTATTATTATTATTATTATTATTATTATTACTGTTAATATTAGTGATGTGATTATTAATATTACATATATTTTTCTAGGGTTATATGCGTCCCAGAGAAGGTCGGGCCTATGCATTTCCTATGATAATTATTATTACGGTTGAGAGGTATTTTAGACGGGATTGGCTTAATTATATGGGCCCAAGATAAGGTAGATTTTGCATCGGACTAGTTGGGTTCAGGTTTTCGATAGAACAAGGATTTATATCTCGGGAATCCGTGATGAAGGATATTCACTGGGCAAAACAGTAGACTCCATGTGTTCAATTAAATTGGATGATGCACTTTTATTGTCACTAAGGCATACACTTGTATTTGACGACGACTTGACACGAAGGCTGTTGGTGGCCGGATACGTATATTTATTATACACTGCACGTGTTTAAATAATTATTCGTAACTCTAAAAAAGTGCGCTCTGAATGATAGCGCCAAAACTTAGACAAAGCGATGTGTCTCCTTGTTTATGCCCCAAAATTTAGAGGATTTTTCTTTGTTCATTAGACTCAAAATTGATAGTGTGATAGCCGGAAATTATAATTATCAAAAGGGCGTTATTACAGAAATTAATTATTCCCCTATAAATATTTGGTATTATAATTATTAGGGATTTTTAGAGAATTATTTAATTATAAATGCATAATCGATGGACGTGTACCAATCACGTATCGGCACGAAAGGATATTCTTACAACCGCTTCCACTTCAGGTGAAAGCGACCCACTTGAACTATAAAAAAACTAGGGGTTGAAACCCCTAGATCATCTGGTCGGTGACTAGCGATTTCTCTAGCCCGTACGTATCTCAACGCAGTTGTAGCCAGCTCTACTCGGATGTCACCTTTAATAGTCATTTGTAAGTCTGCTTCTTTATTTTGACTTAACATAAATAATATGTCTTATACATTTGGTTTGCTGGAATAAACTCAGTTTTCTAACTTAGTCGGTCAAAGAAATTTAACTTATTAAATATATTTTATTACTTGCTCAGGCTCATTAAGTATTCAATTGAGGCAATTTTCTTGTTTGATTCTGGTTTAGTGTAGGACATTTAAAGATAGAATATTGTTTAACTCTTTAATTAATTTCTATTGTGGTTTTTGTTTATCTTGTTTTAATTATTGTTTTAATCTGTTTCTTTTAAATATAGTATTATTGTTAAAATATTAAATTTATTTCTGTGTATAGCAACCTGGCTTTTGTTATTCTACTGAATAATTATCCAAATCTTAGGCGACTAATGTTAACCCGTCTCTAGTTTGCCGCAGGCCATTTGATATAATACGCTACCATGGTTTTGAAGAGACGTGGCATTAGAATATTGTTGGCAGCGGGTGAATACATCTTTCCTTTTGGAAAAACAAATTAGGAGTTCGAATCCGAGAATAACAAAAGCCAAGTCATATAAATAAAGTAAGAAAATATTATCTTAAGAATATATCGGTGTGGCAGACGAGAAACGGTAAACACTTTCATGGTATTGTCATAAATGTATAAATAATCTATTGTTTTGGGGAGTGACACAATTTTAGAACTTGATATTTGAGTGATATAATCTTTGTTATTTGTACCGTTGTACCTCGAGAAGTTTATTCAATACGAAGTTGATTATATCTTTATGTGTTGAGACGTGTGTTTATTTTGTTTTCTCCCCTAAGTAAGCAATGGCGGTCACAATTCAAGATCATCAAAGATTAGCACAAACTGTCGCACAATTGACCCAAAAGTTAGAAGCACAGGAAAGTATTAAAATTATGTTAGAGGAGATATTCCAAGAATTACCCAAAGACAAAAACGCCGCATTAGTTAATAATTTACCCGAATGGAAAGGGGAAGTCGGAAGTAAACCTGTTAAGGATTTTTTAGAACAAGTCGACTCATATGCAAAGGTTAGCAATTGGTCGGACGAGGGTAAGGTGTTGATAGTAAAGGCGAAAGTAACTGGATTGGCAAAACAATTCATAAACACGGACAGTACGCTAAGGAGCGACACTTGTTCATATGAATTTTTAAAACAGCGGCTCATTGACAGATTTCCTATTAGAAAGGAGGATTCCAAAGTAAAATTAATGCATGTATCACAACATAGGGAGGAATCGGTATTAGATTTTTCCAGCAGATGTAGCAATTAGGAGAACAGACCCTAATGCAAGTAACGGATCCTGGAGCTCAAATCATGTGGAGGGAACAAGTAGAGAAAATTGTGTTAGGAGCTTTCGTAAGAGGCCTAAAGCTGGATATTAAGCGCACCACTCAAAGTGCACCCTCCGCGTGATTTAGAAGAAGCTACTGAAACCGCTATCCGATTTGAAGAGATAGAACGCACTAAAAATGGGAGAGTAAGGGACCTGTGTTTTTATCCGGTACCACCAAATGCTATAATTGTGGTAGGTTAGGCCATGTACAGAGAGGTTGCAGATCTAGAAATAGAGCCGGAGCCCCGATTCAAAACAGACTTCCCCCGCACGGAAATTTACATACGCAGAAGGAACGTGGAACATCACGAGGACCGGGTTCGAGACCCGGCTCCCAGGGAAATTTACTTGGATCCTGTTATGCCTATGGAGAGGTGGGTCATATGGCAAGAAACTGCCCTATAAATCAAAATTCCCCAAACTCCAACGGTTCGATGAGGGCGTTCCGACCATCGAACCCCAGACCCTCCCGCCAGTAAGAATTTTTCGAGTTAACTCTGTAACTCGGGAACTATTACTAGCTGGAGAAGTAGAGGGACAGGCTTGTACATTTTTAGTCGATTCAGACGCAGGATTAAGCATCATTAAGCCAGGAATTAGTAAATCAGAGATCACCCCTAACTCAACAGTTACATGTGGAGTGACAGGCAGGCAGTTAGAGAATCAAGGCTCGCAACAAGTCACTTTAAATTTAGAGGACGTCACTATTACGGCTGAGTTCATAGTTGTCCATATTCCCGGGAAATTCGATAGGGTCATTGGACTAAATGTACTGCTGGACCTAGGAGTAATGGTTAATTTAAAAGAAGGCACATTTCAAATAGGACACCAACACTATCCACTTCTTGATTTCTCTCCCACGACAGGCGTTATGACCCAAGACGAAGATAGGGGATTGGAAGAGACTGATCACCTCGAACCTGATCCTATGACTCATGACAAGACTGACCTGCCTGATAAAGAGAGAGAGAGAGAGAGACAGAAAGGGAAGGGTGGAACATAGTAACCCAAGGAATGGTGAGCATTGTACCTCGTTCCCTTCGTTGCATTATGGCCCGGATAGAAACACAAAATCAACAGATCATACCCAGATTCCTAGTTGTAGAACCAAAGGACCTAAATGGAATAAAACAGTTGTATATAGGGAGAACACTTACGTCAGTCTTTCGGAATTATAAACGGAGATGTGCTGAGGAGGGGGCACAGGACGCTGTAGGCCTCCGGAGGGAACTCGGTACTGCCTGGTAGAAGTAGTAAATACGGGAAATGAGGAGTTCACATTGAATAAAAACATAGCAATTGGAATAGGACATTGCCTGATGCCATCGTGCGAAACAGATCACGCTAAGACGGTCATGCTGGATTATTCTAGTACCCAATAGAGTATCACAGAGGTCAATAAGGAAAAGGACGTGGAAAGTAGTGGGATAGAGCGTTGCCTGATGTCATCATGCGAAACAGACTACGCTAAGACGGTCATGCAGGATCACTCTATGGCCCGAGAGTATACAGGCAATTATGGATCTTTACAAGAGAGGAAGACCGTGGTCGGCCGACCGGGTAAAACAAAGTTAGAGGGAAACGCGAGAGAAATTAGTATGAACCCAGGCAGAACTATTCTAAGAGAGAAAGTAAGAGACATCCCGATAACTGTAAACGAGACGCAAGCAGCAGGGAGAAACCAGAACCCGAGAAATCTGCCAATGATCTGTGAAAACGTAGGAAGGGACATTTCACGCACGGCAAAACAATCCAAGGCTCAAGAATGACTCGATTGGGAGACCGGAAATCACACAGAATTACTCCAGGAAGTAAAGGGAGAATTATCCAGAAAGTAGCCCATTTGTCTCCCGAAGAAAAACAAGAAATTTTGCCCGTATTAATGCAAAATTCGGACTTTTTCTTGTATGAAAAAGGAGGAATTTTGCCCTGTACAGACATCGGATATCATGAAATAAACACTGGTGACGCACTACCCATTCTAAGGAATCCCTATAGGGTGCTCTTTTCTCTTATGGACGAAATGAAGAAAGAATTAGATTTATTAGAAAATCAAGGAGTGATAACCCCAGCCTTTAGTACATGGACTGCCCCTGTAATATTGATTAAAAAGAAACAATTGAACCCGGATGGGAGCCCAAAATTACGATGGTCTGTGACTATAGAGCATTGAAGCATTGAACATTGTTACGCTACTTCCAAATTACACTGTACCAGACATAAAAGCTAATTTAGCCCAACTATCCGGAAATAGATATTTCACGGTCCTAGCTGTAGAAAGTGCCTATTATAATATCCCTATCAAGCCGGATGATAGTCACAAAACCGTTATCATTACCCCTTTCGGGTCCTATGTTTATAATTGGCACCCAATGGGATTATGTGGTGTCCCTATGACCTGGTCAAGAATTTTAGATCAGTTATTAATACGTTTAGGATATCTACGACCCCTAGTCTATCTGGATGACCTGCTGTTAGTCTCACCTACAGCCCAAAAACACGCAGAACAAATGTCGAAAGTATTCGAAAGAGTGAGAAATGCTAAATTCAATTTAAGTCGGGATAAATGTGAATTTGCTCAACGAGAGGCTAAATATCTAGGCCATGTTGTTGGTGAATTAGGCGTTCAACCCGATCCTGTGAAAGTAAATGTATAGAAAAATTTCCTATTCCAAAAAACCCCACCCCGTAGGCGCTCCCATAGACAAGAACGACAGACCCCAGAGGAAACGGACTCGGATCCGGAAGTGTGGGTACCACCTTCGAAACCCCGCCAACAGGTAGAGGGCGTACCAGCCCCCTGAGAAAGTGAGTTGGATCCAAACCCTAAACCAACAATCTCAACTATGCCTATACCAGACGAATTAACTACTGATAAGTCCGATGATCAATTACCCCCTTGCCGTAATTTGAGACCCCGACCTCTTAATAGACCCCAGCGTCTAAACGTAAATACTTCTTATTACAGGCTTGGTCCTACGAGGCCTGGCGAAAGCAGCTTAGACGAACAATCCGGAAACTGAAATAAAGCTAGATAAAGGATTCGTATTTTAATACGAGCAAGATGTGCTCGTAACTGGTAGCTACTGGGACTTTGTATTGCGACTCGACATCGCATATTATCAGCAGGTAACAGACCAAATGCTTTTTTTTTGTTTAGATGAGCTGATTAGTATAGTGTCAAAGCAAGACCCAGGAAAGGTAGAGACCATTTTCGAACTCAAGCAAATAAAGCAAATTATGACATCAGTTTCGGCGAACGTAGACACATTCATTCACTTATTAATTACCGACAGACCCAGGAGAGGCCTGTTGAACATTGGAGGCAAACTTTTAGGAAATCTTTTCGGCGTAGCTACAGACGATAGATTGCACACAATTAGTCATATTATAGAAAACCTCCAATATGACGGCAGGAATTTAATACATAACGCTCAAGAGCAACTAAGTTATTTACATCAGGTTCAAAGCCAACTTAAAGGCAATACGGAGGCCCTAAACAAAATGATTAATACCATCGGAAAAATTTACAAAGAAGTTGAGGACACCCGAAATTATTTGAATCATACTTTAGCCTCGTTGGCTTTAGAAATTACTAATAAGGTTGGACAAGCCCGTGAATTAAGGGAACTAGAGTTAGTAGCGCTACAATTGTAGTCGGACGTATTTAGAATCCAAGAGGGATTATACGGTAGTAGCAACAGGCAAATTAGCCCCTACTCTAATCTCATCACAACAATTACTATAATGAATCGGATCTCTACGCGTCTACCCGAAGACACGACATTGATAGTTCCACCTATCTTAAACAATATGTTTCTCCTATCCGATACCGTCATCGCGAACGCTTACGCCACAGCACATGACATCAAAATTATAGTACAGGCCCTCTTAAAAGGATCAAATCGAGTAATGAATTTATATACCGCTCATGCCTTGCCGATATATAATAAAGCATTAGATAGGTACATCCAAGTAGGGGGGAACTGGGTTTATGGCTGTTTCAATAAACCGACAATATTATAATATGTTAAGCCAAACAGCAGTTGATAAGTGCAGACGTGGATACTGGGTAATTTGTCCCGCGGATCAACCTCTCTATGATACCCAGACCCCATCATGTTTGAGCGCCCTATTCTTCAATCGAGAAGAGGAAGCCCATCGGCTATGCCAAAAATATATTTTAGTTCAGGACATCACCCCATCTGGATTCGGCATAAGAAGACGGAGAAGTGGGTATATACTCTTCCCAGTCCCATGAAACTGACTGACACCTGCCACGGCCCACAAGGAGAAATTTCGCGCCAACTATACCTAAATGGAACAGGTATATTACGTCAAGCTCCAGGATGTCAAATATATGCACATGGATTTACATTGTTACCTATTATGCACAGAAAAATGGAGGTCCCTCTTTCCTCTCAGCATTATATTATCCCAGAATTGCCCAACCTATTGACCCAAAAGCAAACCGAAATCCTAATCCAAACTCCATCTTCAGATATCCAAGAGGCTCTACAACACATTACCGACCGCCTCCACTCTGTCCCTACCCTTACCCCTCCGCAGAAGACAAGTCTAAATTATCTTATCCAACACCTACAAACGAATAAGGAAAAACATAATACTAAAATATGGCTAACTGTGTTGTCAGCAATACTTGTAACGATATTAATCACAACGGTAGTTTTTCAGCCTTGCACCATGAGACTCCTAAGGTTCGGTATCAGTGTTTTTACGCCCGACGTACGCAACAACGCACCTCTTCTGGACCCAATACAGAACTACCCGCTAGCACAAATTGGGAATGCAGTACCTGCGCCGGAACCCGACGCAATTCAACTACCTGGGTTGTATCCAGATCTCGTCGTCAACTAAACTATGCCCTAATGGAATAGGGCCACGTATACGAGAGGCTACGCCACGTCAAAGGGAAGTCCATGTTGATTCTATATATGTAATTTTGTTTTGTTTGCACTTGACCCTAATATCCACTGAAAAACAAAGACTTATATAAATATATGAAGTAGAATACCGACGATTTCATACTCAGACCAATTGTATTCTTGTATCCATAGAAGCACTATGATAAAATTGTAAGAGCCAAAGCAAATGACAAACTAGCTAAGCCACGGTTTTTCGAAGCTCACAAAAGGCTTTCTTCAAAAACCTTATTGTGACTTCTTGCGAGAGAAGGATCTGTTAAGGTACGTACACACCTGCGCGCCGCAAACACGAACGGCGCGCGCGCCGCACCATGTTCGTCAGATTTGGACGGGGTTTTAAGGTGCGCGCGTCTCTCACCACGATCCACTCATTGTCGGTTTTTTCCACGAACACTTTGATGGTTCGCTGTTTATATTTGGACGGGTACCTGTGAGGTTCGTTGTTTTCGGTGTGCACCTATTATTTGAATATGGAGTGGTAAGAGGAAAACATGTTAAAACTTATTGATATTTATAGAAGCAAGCAATTATTGTGGGATCCTCAACATAAGGATCATTTTTAAAAATCATTGAAAGGAGATGCCTGTTTTTTTTCAATGTTATGTGTTTTTTTTTTCGTGTGTGCTGTAATTGTATGAATAAATTAAAATTATTTAGAAAACATTATTTATTTAAGACGTTCATTTCATAATATTATGTATGAAGTATCACAAAACAATACAATATATAAACACATTTATTACTAATTATTTATTTATTTCTTCAAAGACTCCAAAGAGCAAGATTGCTCATGTTAAGGGGCAATATACAAAAAATAATGGCCATAAAACAATTAACAATAAAAACAAGAAAACAAATTCAGGCATAAGTTTAAGTAATACAAACTACTACAGATGCACAGTATATATATATATATATATATATACATATAAATACAATATTTAAACAGGATAATATTAATAATAATAAAATTAACAAAATTAATTAAAAAAGCAATGAGAAATTTTTTTTAATACAATTATAAAAATGTTTAACATTCGTGAAATGTTGATATTCAATAGGTAAGTTATTGTAATGGTTGATTAATGCATAACGAATCCCTTTATACCTTTTTTTTTTTTTTTTGAGAAACTAGTATCTTTGTGCAATAAAGTACCTCTAGTACAATAATCATGTACATCTTTATTAAAAATTAAGGCCATGTTATGGTGAGATAGATTCTTAATAATTTTAAACATATATATACAAATCATATATTTTTAAATTCCTTTAATGCTATAATATTTGAACAAGTATAAATAAAGTTATAATATGTAATAAGTAATAAGCGTGACCAGACGTCCCGATTTTGGCGGGACAGTCCCGATTTTTAACAATTTGTCCCGCGTCCCGCGGCATTTTAAAAAAAGTCCCTATTTTTTGGGAAAGAATGCAAGACAAGCGGGAGAACGGAAAGGGAATATACGGTTTTCGCCGCCCATGTAGCTATTTCACCAGGATATGAGTTTTATATTATTTTTGTTAATTTTGTAATGTTAAACTTTAATAATAACAAATCATTGTTGAGAACTGCTTATCAAAGTTAACATGTGTTGATTCGACCACCATTGTTTGGTAAATAAAGTGCGGACAAAAAAAATCGCAATTGAGTGTTGAGACTTCGAAAGTTATTTTATGTGAAGTATAATTTAACAAATTCTTGTGAAAAAATTCATGACCTTTTAAACAACGACAGCAATCTACTTAAAAAATCACTCAAATGAGAAATATGCCAAAGAATAAAATAATACTGGTACTATACATAATTTTGTAATGTATTACATTTGTAAATTATACTTATGTTTATATTATTTTTGCGTTCTATAAAATTTTTGTTGCTCCATAGAGTATCTTTACATTTTATAATCAAATAAGACCAACATATTTTTTCATATTTCATAATATTTTGGCGAAATGTTCATATTTTAGTAAACATTTAATATTCCTTCATATTCTTCAATTTTTTAAAATAAAATTTCAATAACTGATTAAAAACATGTTTGAAGTGATTGTAGAGACATGGTTGGTTACACCTGCTCTGCAAAATGTCTACTGAAGGTTTGTGGGTTTCCTATGGATCGCAGGAGGTTCGTTGAAATTAATCATTTCGACGAACATAACACGCGCCGTGCGCGCGCGGCGCGCGCGCCGTTCGTGTTCGCGGCGCGCATATGTGTACGTACCTTTATGCCCCAAAATTTAGAGGATTTTTCTGTGTTTATTAGACTCAAAATAGATAGTGTGATTGCCGGAAATTATAGTTATCAAAAGGGCGTTATTAAAAAAATTAATTATTCCCCTATAAATATTTGGTATTATAATTATTAGGGCTTTTCAGACAATTATTTAATTATAAATGCATATTTGATGGACGTGTACCAATCACGTATCGGCACGAAAGGATATTCTTACAACCGCTTCCACGTCAGGTGAAAGCGACCCACTTGAACTATATAAAAATTAGGGGTTGAAACCCCTAGATCATCTCGTCGGTGGCTAGCGATCTCTCTAGCCCGTACGTATCTCAACGCAGTTGTAACCAGCTCTACTTGGATGTCGCCTTTAATAGTCATTTGTAAGTCTGCTTCTTTATTTTGACTTAACGTAATAATAATAATAATAATAATAATAATAATAATAATAATAATAATAATAATAATAATAATAATAATAATAGGAATAAGAATAATAATTATAATAGCTTTATTTTAATAATAATAATAATAATAATAATAATAATAATAGCTTTATTTTAATAATAATAATAATAACAACAACAATAGCTTTATTTTACCTGGCAGAGTTAAGGCCTTAAGGCCTTGTCTACCACTTAACCAGGTTTAAAAAAATACAAACAAAAAAAAGTCTTAAATCTAAATTACAATATATATATAAACGATTACAAGTTATGAATACAATACAATTAGTATTTATAATGTATTTTGATTTACTCTAAATTTAACGAATTAAATATATAATATGTACAAGATATATAAAAAACGAGGAAAAGATTAATGACATAGTATAAAATTAAATAAATAGAGAAAAATTAATTATTAGACAACAGGTAACTGTATGAGCATGACTTAAAGGTGCCAAGTGTGCGGCAACCCCTGATATCTTGAGGAAGGACATTAATAATACAGGGTGATTACAAATGATTGGAGCGATTTCATGATTTTATGGTAGCTGTAGTATTCGACATATTTTCACGAACTTTTACAGATACATAGAGCAACTTCCCAGGTTTTTTTTGAGATGTTACAGGTGCTCCATATGCTCCCCCTTGGTGATTCTGCAGATATCAAGTCTGTAATCAAGTTCGTCCCATACTCGACGTAACATGTCCCTATTAATTTGTTCAAAGGCATTGATTATGCGAGCTCGCAGTTCTGGTAAGTCTACTGGTAAAGGAGGCACAAACACTGAATCTTTCACATACCCCCAAACAAAAAAATCGCACGGCGTCAAATCGGGGGAGCGTGGAGGCCATGACAACAATTTCTGATCATTCTCTCCACTGCGACCGATCCATCGGTTTGGCAATCTCATGTTTAAAAATTCACGAACATCGTGATGGAAGTGTGGTGGAGCACCATCCTGCTGGTAGATGAAGGTCTCACTGTCGGTCGTCAGCTGCGGCATGAGCCAATTTTCCAGCATGTCCAGGTACACGTGTCCTGTAACGTTCTGCTCGCAGAAGAAAAAAGGGCCATAAACTTTGAACTGAGAAACCGCACAGAACACACTAACTTTTGGGGAGTCGCGAATGTGCTGCACAATAACGCGGGGATTTTCTGTGCCCCAGATTCGCACATTGTGTTTGTTCACTTTGCCATTCACAAAGAATGTTGCTTCGTCACTGAAGACAAGTTTCTCACAAAAACCATCCTCATCCATAAACTGCTGCATTTGTGTACAAAATTCAAACCGACTCACTTTGTCAATGGGCGTAAGGGCTTGTAGAAATTGCAAGTGGTAAGGTTTATGCTTCAATCTTTTCCGCAAGATCTTCCAAACGGTCGGTTGTGGAATGTTCAGCTCTCTGCTCGCTTTTCGTGTTGATTTCTGTGGGCTACGTGTGAAACTCATCCGCACACTCTCAACCTTTTCTTCACTCACTGAAGGACGACCCGTTGATTTCCTTTTACAGAGGCATCCTGTAGCTTTAAATTGCGCATACCATCGCCGAATGGAGTTGGCACTCGGTGCATCTTTCTCGAACTTCGTTCTGAAGTGTCGTTGCACAGTTATCACAGATTGAGTTGAATGAAATTCAAGCACAGCATATGCTTTCTCCTCGCCTGTCGCCATCTTTGATAACTGCTGCGCTCTCTCGGTTTAAAGCTGAAACACGGCTGCGAGAGAAAACAAAAAAAAACCTTATGAGTTTTTATACATAACTTTAAAGTTCTGTGAAGATATGTCAAATAAGATCGCTACAATAAAATCATGAAATCGCTCCAATCATTTGTAATCACCGTGTATGTCTTATACATTTGGTTTTCTGGAATAAACTCAGTTTTCTGACATAGTCGGTCAAAGAAATTTAACTTATTAAAGATATTTTATTATTTGCTCAGGCTCATTAAGTATTCAATTGAGACATTTTTTTTTGTTTTATTCTGGTTTAGTGTAGTAAATTTAAAGATAGTATATTGTTTAACTCTTTAATTAATTTCTATTGTGGTTTTTGTTTATCTTGTATTAATTATTGTTTTAATCTGTTTCTTTTAAATATAGTATTATTGTTAAAATATTAGCAACCTGGCTTTTGTTATTCTACTGAATAATTATCCAAATCTTAGGTGACTAATGTTAACCCGTGTCTAGTTTGCCGCAGGCCATTTGATATAATACGGTACTATTGTTTTGAAGAGACGTAGCCTTAACACTGCTGTACTGATACTCGCGCTTTTAGCTTTAACTTACGCGAAGCGATGTGCTTGCTGACTGGCACACTCGCTACTAACTTAATTTTTGCTAAGTAAGAATGTTTATTTTCTCTGAGTGAGCCGGCATCCGTCCCTTCCACCAAAAGTCTTAACGTCTGACAAAAAGTTAATATGTTACAACAATTTTGATTTGTAATCGTATCTTGAGGGCGTTGTCGGGTGTGTTAAACTTAAGCGTTTGTGGTCTTATCCCCTCCCTTTATTTTATATGAGTGCTAATATCAAATTTCCAGGGTTGTCCATATGAGAGTAATATTAGTAGGGCGGATTTCGTTTGTCGGCATCTATCTTATGCCGCCAAAGAAGACACCTGAGGTTAGCGCACATGTTCTAGTTAAATTAGTTTGTGATGTTTTTTTTTCCGTAGCTTCCCTAGGAAAATCCGGTCACTTATTCGCTTATTGTACGTAGTTCTTGGATTTGGTTATTGTATTTACAAGTGAATAATAGCGCAGTATTGTAAGTCCCTTCTATAAAGGAAACTGCAAAATCTTTCTCCATTGTATAAGGGCTTACCGTTCCATTGTATGTTGTTTACTAGTGTGGTTCGCCACAATAGCAAAGATACAGGTCTATGGCCGAGCGCTAATCACTTGGTACTAGTGTTTTATTTATTGCATATGAAATTATTTTATGGTAGGTTATATCATTTTTATTTTGTTACCAATAAATTCCTATTTTAATTCCATTTCATTTTAATATAAATATGCCCTACTTCTGATAATAATTACAAGTTAATTAATTATTCACCCTTTATAAAAGTCCTTATTTTTCTGTGTAAAGGAGGCTGAGTGAATGACTGGGTGCACGGTTAAGTTTCGTACTATTATTATTACATTATAGTTATTATTGTTATTCAGGTTATTATTATTGCTGTTATTAGTATTTTACCAAAGAGAAAGGTTGGGCCATATACTGTAATGTCCTTATCATCGGTGTCGTTTATTGTCGCACTTCTTTAGTTTGCAAAAATAATTTAATTTCAGTTTTCTTATTCAGATTTTAAATTGTCAAATCTGTTCTGCCCTATTATTTTGGGTGTTGGTATTGGTGTTCAGAGTTCGAGGGGTTACCAAAATGTCCACCTTATCTGTCTGTCTGTCTATCTATCTAACTATAATTTAGTTAGCTTTTTGAAAAAAAATCCCCATAAGTGTTTTCGTTTGTTTTCGATGAGTACAAGAATGAGCCTTTTCGCCCTGAAAGGGGGGCCCTGGGGGATTATTTTATCTCTTAAATATGTATCTTATCGTTAATAATCTCAGACAATGAATTGATAGCCAGTGTGCGACTAGACATCTTTGAGGGTCATCTCTTCAAGAATATTTGTGGGTGATTTCACTATTCGCTTCTATTATTCCAGTATGTCTTCAACACTGGAGGGGAATCAAATAATTCATATTCTCTTTTTGTAATTTAGAGAGATAATTATTTTTTCCTAAATTTCCAACCGTATGTACACTCTAAAAAGGTTCACGTAATCATTTTATCACAAAAAAATAAAGGAAAATAAATCATGCTCAGGTTATGTTAATAACTCCCTAAGCTATCTATTAAATACTTATCTTAAATCAATACTTATGATCTCTCTTTCTTGAAAACAAATGGTAAAGAAAAAATCTACTAAAATCTTCAAAATCATTAAAAACGTTACAGCTGATATTACTTTTGACAATTTTGGATAGCAACTATGTTACAATAAGTTTTATAAGTTCTATCTCCTAATGGGTATGTTTAAAAAAATATTTGGTCGATTGGCTAAACAATTCAGCTACCCCGGAAACATTACGCACTGGTAGCGCTCTGGAAGTCCTGTTCTCCGGTAAGATAACGTTAAAGGGAAGGTTAACTCAGTAATAAATCAGCCACACAAATTCCTGAATAGCAATGGTTAAATTCTGACTTCTTGAATGCAAGTGCAAGTTATGACATTCATTCAAGATTGGTATTCGTAATATGTAATTCCTTGTGAGACCGAGGAGGCGAAAAAAGAGTAATTATTGATTATTTGCTAAATTAGTCGATATATTAAATACTAGATCAAGAATGATAAATTAATTTTATTTCAATAGTTCAGTCACTTAAATCAAATATTAAGAAGATTCTATTATAGTGATTTAAATATTCCTTCACAGGCGTTTAAATTTTACAAAATACAGTCTAAAATGGGTTCGCAACCTTATCAGGAATATTATTAAACCTGATTGTAACACCGCCGGGCACCAGTGTTATGCTCTAGAAGGGCTCTCAGAAATGCGTTCTTAATAATCTGGTATCATAATATATTTGGATAGGTAGCGGGCCGAGGAGAACAAATATATATAGGAAGTCTTGAAGTGAAATCAGGACTTCTAGTAAGAATTCAGGACACATATTCTTTAACATAAAATAAAGCCAATGACACTGGTTAGAAACCACTTTAATATAACTATGAATAAAATCTAGAAATACGAAAAGCAAATGTATATGAGAACAGGTTAACCACTAATTTAACATATTATCAGTACATATAAAAATGCGTAAGATAGAATTTGATAATCCATCCATAGTAATTGTGCCCGAAGGTAGGTCCTTCACTGCAATCATAGCATTTTCATGCTATGCTTGCAACTTTACTAGGGAATTGTGTAAGTGTGGTAGCTTCCCGTTGCTTTCCACACCGGTGAAGGATGATGATGATAATGATAATGGTAAGAATGATAATGAAAAGGATGATGGCCATATGATTTCGGGGACCGTTTGGACTTAAAGTTTTCCTGACATTTGTCTTACAGGTGAGGAAAAACCCCGACAAAATCCTCACCCAGAAAAACTGCCCCGACCGGGGATCGAACCCGGGCCCGCTGGGTGACAAGGCAGCACGCTACCTCGATACCACAGCGGTGGACAACTTGATAATAATAATATTAGGGAATTTGGAAGCACCAGTTAATATTAAATTGGCTCAAGAAAGAAAGTTAAACTCAGTTTTTACCCGCATCCTTTAACGTATTCATCTTTTGGTCTTAAGTTTTGTTATAATTTTAATTGAACATTCCTGAGAGAATTCAAAACTGTACTTATGTAATCGGCCCTGTAGGGCGCTGACGTGGTCGCCGGGACGCAGCCCGTGATCTCACTGTCCGATCGCTGCCGACGAGCTGATCCTGTTCTTTGAATCGTGCAGTTTATATATATATATATATATATATATATATATAGCAAGTCTCTCCTGATCTGTGTGCCTCATTCCTTGTCAGTAAGGTTTAGTGATCAGTTTGAGAGCAGGCACATACGCACGTGGATTTGAAATTGTATTAAGTTAGTAAATGAAAACTAGATAGCTTTAAGGCTCTCCATACTTCGGCCCACACATCACTCGAAACAATTCAAGGATAGATAGGAGAATAGACTGCAACCTAAGTCAATCTTGGCTAAATAACGTGAAATACACTTCAGAAATGGGATGTCACAAACCTACAATACGGAACTTGATTTGAGGAAGCGGTAGTAGGACTTGGGCCTCCTTTGGCGAGGTTGGTGGCGATTCCCTTTTCCTTGAGGCGATTCGCTCGACTAACGTCGAGCCCCCTTAGATGCGGACGGACCCCCCTCGTCATTGAAGCGATTAGTTCAACTATACCGGCTTGGAAGACAACTAGCACGAACAACATAGGAAGCAATCGCACAAGTAGATGAAAGGAGGAAAGGACTAAGGACCCTTTTGGGGAGGGTTTCCACCGTCGTCATTTTGGCAGATGCCTGAACACTTCATCAACTTGCCGGGAGAAAGAAGCAATCGCACAAGTAGATAAAAGTTGGGAAGGACTAACGGAACTTTTGGGGATGGTTTTCACCCTCGTCATTTTGGCAGATGCCTGAACACTTCATCAACTTACCGGGAGAAGTAGTGAGAAGGTTAGGAATTGTGCAAGTCCAGAGGTGAGACACCCCCGAAAGGAAATGATCTGGAAGCACAGACTTTTCCTTGATGATCCAGAGGCACTGAAACGTCCTCTTGGGTATCTAGAGGTACTGGCTCAATAGCCTTGCCGGCTTGGCAAGAACGTTAGCAACCATCCCGAACAACAGCACGGACAGAGAGATAGGCATTAGAGAACCAGCATCTTACATAGATACTGAGATGGTAAATGATAGCGATACCCGGGATTAGGAAGCGAGGTGAGCAAGAAACGAACCCTGTCTAGGAGAATAGGATCCAATCCACTTTTCGACGCAGTAGTGTTCGGTGAGGCACCAAAAGGCTACCTAATATGATGATGAAGTCAAATTTCTGAGGGAGCAGAATTAAAGATTGGGTGTCAGGAGGGACTTGCGCCACCATTAGCATGGATGGAACAACTCGTTCTCTTTCCTTGAGGCCGCAGCCCAGAGAAATCCGGGTCACCAAGGCGAGAGACGAATTCCTTTCCCTGTCTCCGAGGCCGCAGACCGACGACTTCGCTGGCCCACCCGACACAGGTAGTGCAATGGGAAGCGCAAAGAGAGGTGGACGGGGATAGGGACCCTGTTGATGGAGTTCGGATTTCTCTGCTTTCGTCTTAAGGCAGATGCCCCTCGATAGTCAGGACCCGAAGGCGGAGGAAAAGATCCCAGCCTACATCGATTCGGAGGTCCGAAAACTTATCTAGGACCTCCGTGGAAGATGATGATGCCAGAAAATCCACCGCTGGCAGGAACAAGTGGTAGGAACGAATGGTAGATATAAGCGCTAAGAAAATAACACGTAGAGGTAAGATATGGTCAAGACGAGTTAGACAAGAAATGTTAGCAAAGAAACAACCAATACAAAGGCACTAGAGGTAACAGAATAGAGAAGTGGAAAAGCATATACATACATGATTGTGTGATTGACAAGTAGAGCGAAGAGAGACAGATTGACCTATTAAGTGTAAAGAAGTTAATCAAACAGCGTAAAGAGAATACGAAGCGGAAATAGGAAGGAGAAGAAGTTCTGAGTGGAAGAATGACGACCGCCAATAAAAAGAACCCCGTAGAATACGAAGCGGATATAGGAAGGAGAAGAAGTTCTCAGTCAAAGAATAACGACCCCAATAAAATGATAACGCACATGTACCAAAAATGAAGGACATCATGAGAGGTTACACACATAGATGTGGTAGGGAAAGTAACAATCAAGGAATAAATTAGAAACGAAACGGAAAATAACGTGAAATTTTTAATTTCATCATACCAGCAATGAGAACTTGCCATTTAAACTAACATGTCAGGTGATGACAATGAGTAATATACACCCTTGTCAGAAATTAGAGGGTAAAACATTATGACATGAATTCAGGCTACATAATATCACTGAACATTTATAAATTTAAGTCGGCAATGATTAAGATTGCTTAATAAACCATCCGGTAATAGAGTCCTTTCGACAGGAAGTGAAGACGAGCGCACTCTGTCGAAGATAAGGATTATATTGCAGCATGGAGTTATTAATTTAGCAAGCAAGATAAAACTTTACGGATTGGAATAATGCCAGTAAGATCAAATTATCTTATAATTAAAACAATGTAAAATAAAAAACCTGAATCCCTGTCCAGACAAAGTTGCAATGCAATAAAGTCTAAATCCAAATACAATTTAAGACTAGGAAAAGGTAGATTTAATGAGTAGAGATGCCACCTAATTCAGAATATAGGGAGTGAAATAAGATGCAAAGGAGCATCAATAATAGAAAAAAAGGATTAGGAAAAATAAATATGGAATGCTCGCAACTCAGGAACCTAGGAAAACGATGACAGAAATTCAGGATGCGTGATATTCATGTGTAATTATAAAGTTTAAATCCGGTATTGGTTAAGTTTTGCAGTTACATGATAAAACATGTAGTATATAAAGTTCTTTCGATTGATGTCAAGGCGAGAGCACTCTGTCGAAATCAGGACTCTATTGTGAGGTATGGAATTAGATAAACCTTTAGAGCAAGGCAAATATTTACGGGCTAGGACGAATAACGGTAAGATTAACCGATCTGGGAAAATGAAATAATGTGAACATAAAAACCTGAATTGCTGTCCAAATACAAGTGCAAGAGGAAAATTAAAGAGAAGATATTAGGGCATTGATAATTCTTGATATTTAACACGCAAAGATGTCCTAGGCATAAGAGCATTCTTTTTCATATCCAGTTTGAGATCTAGCTAACACCAAAAGAGAAAACAAGGATAAATCTTGGTCTAGGAGGAAGTTGGTGGTCATAGGATTAATTCTAAAAACTCCTATTTTCCTGTTGTTTGTACCATTGAGGTTATATACATCCATGAATAACAATTAGAGGGATTTGGAGCTACGGAAATATAATATAAAAATGTACATGGTTGTTCAAAATCTCAGGACATTTATGTGGGGAAAACAAATTTAGCTAAGAGACGAGGAATTCATAAAATACAGGGCGATATCATTCCCAAGGACCCCAGTAGTACCATTTGAATAATTTCAAGAATCCCAACGGAACGTATTAAGAATACATGGTGTAGGCTCAGAGTAATTAAATAAGTACTGGCCAAAAAACAGAGAAATCAAGAAGAATTAAAGAAAAAAGAGAGAAAACCACAAAAAAGGAACCGTATTGGTACAAGAAGAACAACTTCGCACATGCTAGGATAGATCATTCACCAACCCCATGGAACTCAACTGGTCTGAAGAAAAAAAACGAAGGATGGTTATTCATCAATGACATCACCTCCACACCACTGTCAACTTGAGAGCAAGCTCATCCGGATCAGCTGATAACAGAACAGCTGCGAACATCATAGCCTATGTGGGTACAACCTTACTACAACAGAGACATAAGTATACAACATCGAAAGTGGCCACCAAAACAGCACGATGCGGCCATGAGAGACCAAGTAAATACCTTGAGCATGCCAAACCAAACCTCTGATGACCCTGGACCATACAAATTCCTAACCTATATGCGACATAAGATAAATATGGAGATATACCACCGAATGGTTAAACAATAAGATCCCATTAAACCGATCCTCAGTAAATCCATGATTCCTAAAGGAAAGTAGCTGGTCTCAAGAACTCCAAAGGAAAGACACTACTACCCGGCATGGCTCTCTCCAGATTCGAAGCAGAGATCATCATATAATGCGAATCCAGACATTGGAAGCAACCAGGAATGCTGTAGTAGATCAACGGTAAGCTGCTGATATGGCGAGTCGACAGAAAGATCATGGTGCTTCAGGCTTCTCCTGGTGTAAAAGTTCGTGTGACGCAGAAATAATGATAAGCTCTATTTAAAAGATTTGAAGGGAAAATTTTCAAATTTAGAAAGTGTAAACCAAACATAATATGTATGAGGAACACCTGCAAGTAGACAATAGAATTTACGAACAAGTTAGTGAATAAGAACAGATAATTATGTTTTTGTGTGTACATTTTCTTGTTTCAGGTGCTGAGTGACAAGCTAATCCATTTTCTTGATGTCTAGAGTGTTTTAAACCAGATAAGTGGTACTGGTATATAAAATAGGGAGTATGTAAGCATTGAATATCCCACAAGGCAAAGGGGAATCTGTGTTAACGAAGAGGAGAAAATGGATTAACTTAAGCACAATATTTCAGTGTCTATAATTATTTAAAGGGTTGTTCTTGTTGCATTTCCTGTTATTTAAAATAATTTGGACAAGATGAGAGAATCGTTTAAGGTAGGGAAAAAAAGAGCTAATTATAACATCCGTAATTCTGGGCATACGTAACCTATACTAACGAGGGAGAGTCTTCTACTGGGATCACGTAAGTATAATACTGACGGCCTGAAAAGGGGCTTCAAAACCCCTTTGTCATGTTTGGGGAGGGGTGAAATATTATGAATAGGAAACGAAACGTAATTATAAGGAAATAAATATTTAATCAGGGTATACTTTCGTGACGTCAAGAAATTAATACAATTAAATATTATAAAAAAGTAAAGTTACCTATGTATAGGAAGTTTTGGTTTTAAATTTCTAAAACCACATTTAAACTTTATCAGGATGTGCATAAACATTCCCAGATACCAAAGTTATATTTAACTAGGTCAAAAGTACAGTTAGTTGGCATAGAATTCTGCTGAAACCAGATTAGAGAGAAACGAGGCTGATTACTACACAAGGCTGGAGAATAAACAGAGTATTAAAGTCTGGTCAATACAGGACCTGGGGTCTGTTCGTGAGAGGACCAGCAACATGAGTGAGTGCACTTTATTTTTAACGAGTTTTTATATGGTCTCAGACATGATTCAAAGGTTAAATTTCAAGTTATAACTAAGTACTTTAAAAAACCTGCAAATGGAAACTACGTTAATATTTGAGGATCATGATTTTGGTAAAGTTAGGGTAAATTGAGCAGAGTCCAGCCAATCCCTTTTTACTCTTCTCTCTCTCTCTCTCTCTCTCTCTCTCTCTCTCTCTCTCTCTCAGCGTATCAGAAATTCCATATAATAGTTTAATTACCTTAAATTGTATGATTTTTTAGAATTAAGATATAGGGGTTAAGATTTATTAAATTATTTTAGTGTTCTTAACTCTCCCTTTTATATAATCTTCCACATAATGTTTAGCTCGGCGGAACTCCAGTAAGTATAAAATGGACACACTACCCAAGTCCACCGAAGAATACCTGTTCCAAATTTCCATTAAGCCCTTTGATGGATCAGATCTTAATTACCCCAAATTATACACCAAATTACAACAGTGTAAGTACTTTTGGGACAAATTTGGTCTTTAATGCTGTTATATTGTTTTAAAACATGCAATAACATAGTAGGATTTACTAGCATGGTGCACTCTTGCCCCAGCTATTTCCCACGTGGGGGAAAGTGTTTTTGAACGTTGCTGGGCAAGTTAAGAACTTACCCCAACTCATATTCTGTATCATTTCATTGCAAAATATTTTCATCTAGGTGATACATTGTGTAAGGAAAAAGAAATAGGGGTAAAACACATTCCATGGAGATCCTATAGGAAGCTTTAAATAACGCCAAAAGATTGTATTGTATATAAAGTTTTATGTATATAAAGTTTCTCAACAGTATGGAATTTCAAAAATTACTTAACTTAATGATAAAAAGAGAAGCTAAAAATCAAGCACTGGGCAAAAATACAGCAATTAAGTAAGGAAATAAGTGAACTGCTAGTGTACATCAGAATATAAAGCCCAAAGTGGACACCGGTTAATTCGACATTCGATAATTCAAACAATTGAGTAATTCGAATATAAGTACAATTCCCTTGAAACTCCTACTTAAAATAATGTTAAAAATCCATGTCTAATTCGACGTTTTGAAGCCAAAATTTGTATAATTTGAAGCCACAATTCAATTTATTGATAATGAAAAAAGTAAATCTGAATTCTATAAAAGTTGAAATATGGTTGAAAAATTCCAAGATTTCATCTAGTACCTGCATTCTTAGTTGCTTATTGTTAAAGTCCCGTTAAATGGCAAGTGAACTGGACCGCGTTGTCCAGCGCTTTGTGTTTTCGGGTACAGTACATAGAACCCACCCCTCACGCAGCCCAAAAACTGAGAACAATGTATGTACCCTCCCTTACTTTTACAGTACAGGTATACATGTACACATACAGTACAGTATAGTTAATAACTTCAGTCAGTACGAATCTATTAGGTGACTCGATTCACAATGTCGAAACGCGGAGTTTACACCAGTATAACATTTGCAAAAAAAGTTGAAGTACTCAGGGAAGGAGATAAAGGAACAAAGAAGAAGTGTGATATTGCCAAGGAATATGGAATACTGCCGAACACTTTATCCACCTACATAAAGAAAAATTAATGGAGAATTGGAACCTACAAAGTGGCGGAAGTAGGAAACGCGTAAGAGGAGGTGAATTTCCTGAATTTGATGAGTGTGTGTTCAAATGATTCAGAGAATTATGTGATCCTAACATACAATTGAGTAGCCCATTAGTGTGTGCCAAGGCCGAAGAATTTGCAGAAAAGTTTAGCGTTAAAAAATTTAATGCAAGTAGAGGTTGGTTCAGTGGTTTTCAGGGGGAAAAAAGACATTTCGTTTAAAAACGTATGCGGTGAGAGTGCTTCAGTTGATAGGGAAACAACTAATGAGTGGATTAGTGGATTACCTGAATTCACAAGGAATTATGAATCAAAAGACATCTTTAATATGGACGAATCTGGACTTTTCTTTGCATTAAATAAATTTATTTTGGAGTACAGTACTATGTAAAATAAAGTGTCTTTTGATAATTCGAAGTTTCGATAATTCGAATCTTTAATAATTCCCCCTGGAGTTCGAATTAAAAAGTGTCCACTGTATATATCTGATAAACTTTAAGTGAAATTGAGATAGGCCTATTGCAGTAAATCAAACAAATTCTACATCAGAAAATTATTGACTTTTTAGGAATTAACACTATGAGGTGTCGTATTTTGATGTGAGATTTTAAATTTAACATTTTCCATTGTTGGACATTATTATTTTGAAAAGAAAAATTAACGCTTCAAGCAGGATTTGAACCCTGGACCTCTCGTTCCCTGTAAGATTTTAAAAAAATATATATGAGATATTAATTATTTAAGTAAAATTTTATCGGGAACTGAATAAGGTCCTGAAACTGGTCTAAGAAGAAGAAGAAGAAGAAGAAGAAGAAGAAGAAGAAGAAGAATATGAAGTACAGAAAAAGATTCTCTATACACATGCCCTATTCACAGTTTCAGCTTGTCATAAACACCAAGTATAAACTTATCCCAAATTTGAATTTTGATACATGAACATTGTAGGAAATTTAAATAAATTCTATTATATTATCAATAAAGCTATATCTAATAGCTCCAGCAAACTTCAACCAACATTTGATTGAGGTATCTACGTTTTTAATTGTGATATTGAGACTTAAATTTGATCATTACTGAATTATATATGTACTAAAATGAAATGAACCTTTGTTTAACAAAAATGTTTTAATAATGTCAGGTAAATAGAATCACAGATTATACATATTTTTTATTACGATTTCATTTCATGCCTTCACAACCGATTCCTCTTAAGGACAACCTCACATTGTTAAATATTATAACAAGAGTGATTTGTAAAGCTATTGCTGGCCAATAACACTGGACAACAAATTTCAAACTTTTTTTTTTGCACTCGAATGAAAATAGGTGATTATAAATATTTAACCTATGCTGAATTCAGATCTGTAATTCAAAATGTTCTATCACGTACCATTTTTGCAGGAAACGTGATTGAAAATTTCCATATAAATCCAGAAAAAATTACCGAACATATCTAATTTCAGTATTCTGGTAATCCTTATGTAATTTTTGTAAATTCAAGGATTATTGAGAAGGAATTGTATAAACTAAATAACTTTCGGGAAGACTTAGTCACAAATTTTCTGATTTATCATCAAACAAAGTATAGAAATATCCCTTATTAGCTGTCAACAATAGTCTTCTAATTTGCTGGGTGGCCATTGTCCTCTGTATCTTCTTTCCATGACAGATGTGTCTTGATGAAAACATTCTCCGTGTTCATCGCTGACGGGCCCCAGGTTGGGAGGAAAGAAGTCCAGGTGTGAATATAGAAATGTATTTTCAATAACATATTACACCCCAAGTTTTTATATGTCTTTAAGCATATTTCTTGGTAGTTTTCGCCCCTTGCATTTCCCAGAAAATTAGCACATACTGTCTTGAATCCCACCCATGCTGCTTTCTCTTACTGTCTTCTAGCACATCATCAAACTTCTTGTCTTGCATCATTTCACGAATTTGTGGGTCAATAAAAATACCTTTCTTCAATCTACCTCAACTAATTCTTGGAATCTTTTTCTTTCCAATACAGAAAACTTTTACCATTTTTGTTTAGAGCCTTAACAAAATGTTTAATTTAGCCTAGCTCAATGTGAAGGGATGGCAGCAATATGTTTTATTTCTTAACTAATGGTTGGTGTTTAATACTCTTGTCCCCTGGTACCAAAGCATCCCTTAGAGGCCACTCTCTTACTTCATGATGTTTCTGTTTAGCTCAATTGTCGCACTCGCATAATAAAAACAACAAAACTTGATGAAACCACTCTGCATTCCAAGGCATATCCCTATGACTTTAAGATCTTCACATATTTTCCATCGATATGTTGTATAGTTAACTGTTTTTAAAAGTAAATTCATATTCTCGTATATTTCTTTCTTATGAATAGTATGAGCAAGAGAATGGCACAGAATGGTAAACATTACCATTATTTAACAAGATGATATTTACACTTAACTTGGAAGAATCTTCTTCATGAACAAGAGTTCAATGGATTATGTATACAATAGCCCGCTACTTTGCGCTCGGTCAGGCCACAAGTATAAACATAAATTAATTCAAAACCGTGGGTGATAATGAAAAATGGATTTCAGTTTAGAAATCGGGACATAAAATACGTTAGAAAAATATAATTTTTGTCAGGTGCAAATTTCAGTGTTGTACAGTGTAATTGAATAATTGTCTCAAAAAGAAATATAACCCACAAAAATTCGAAAGTTAAGTTTTCAGTCAATTAGTGATCTTTCCGGAAAGTATCACGGCATGGTGCATGTAAAATTATCCATACTCTCTTCCAGACCTGTTTTTATTTATTTTTAAAAGTTGGCTTTCAGGTGAATACGGAGGGTTGTTTCTGATCTCTGATAACAAATGATTTTTAAGTTTTACCTTAAGAAAACCCGTGTTTCCACCATCGAGCATACTCTAACTGGTGGCTCTTCGCCCGAGCTATGGTTCGGCATCGGAGACTCTTACGCAGCACATCCATTTCTAGAAGTTCCCACTCCTCTTTATATGCTTTCCAGAGACCGTCTATTGTTCGAGGACGCCTATTTCCCAGTTCCCTTTTGAAGAGTCCATCGGTGATGCATCAGAGACTTCACTGGGATGTTGATGAATGGAATAGCATGTATTCCAGTTTCCTGCTCCATTTCTCCAGGAATGTCAGGGTTGAACTCGAAGTGTGACTGGAGGCCTTGTCTTGGTGCACCCAGACTTGGTTTTTGTCTGTACCATAGAGAGCTGGGATTTCAGTCGGATAAATTGGGGTGAGAATTTCTTCCTGGTAGTACTGGGAGTTGATTTTGGCCTTTTTTAGCTACTCTACGAATGGTCAGTTTTTCATTGTAGCAAAATCCCGCGATGACCATAAATCCCTTGGAGAAACTTTCTCTGCATTCGGCATACCACTTTTGATTTTTTTTTCACCCCTTTCTCTATAGTAAATTGCCCGGGGTTTGTTGCAGTCTCCTATATAAACATATGCTTCATCAAGTGTGACCAAAAATTTCCATTTTTCTCCTGCCAGGTGCTTTTCATAGTTTCCTGCTGTTGGTGCGGCATTCGGCAATGTGACGTGGCAACAATTTATGAACCCTGTTTTTGTGGCGCTTCTCCATGTTTAAATCTTTGTTTATTATGGTGTTTACAGTTTTAAGGGATATTCCCAATCTGTTCGCAATAACCCTTTGTGTGGCAGGGTTACCACCAGAGATAAGGGACTTGACCTTTCTGATTACATCTGGGGTGCGGGTAGTAGCAGGTCGTGGATTTGCCCGTTTTTTTCCCCCCTTTTGGAATTAATCCCAAGCGACACTTTCCCTTTTTATTAAGCACTGAGCTAATTCCACACTTTGACACCATAAACTTACTTTTTGCAAGCCTCAATAATCGCGGAATAACTATACTTAGCGTCGGAAAGGGCAGTAATGCACCCTTCCCGAAACGGGTTATCTGATTAGGCATTACGAGAGCAACACACGTGCGAGTGTAACAGAAGCAGCACAATGACTGGTTTGATAACCTCGCACGCTCCTGTCCTGATGACTCACACTCCAACGTCACAATCTACTTGGCAAATCGTTATCAGAGATCGGAAACAACCTTCCGTATTTATGTAACAAAAATGGCGGAAGCAGTTAGTCAAGTCATTAATAGCACTGCAGAAAAACAATTACTGCATATGTGCAAATTCATTCGACCACAGTTCCGTGAATTCTAATCAGAATTTTAGAGAAATTAAGTGAAAATAAGAAAGACACAAAGAATGTAATGAAATAACATTAAATGGTAAATAAATACCGAAAACTGATTAAGTTAGAAACTTTTTTAATATGTTCAATATGTATTTTCTATTTCTTGTTATAGCATTTTTAAATATGTGTTGAATCATTTTTCCACTCTACAGAGATAGATCACTTTTATTTTATTATTAGCGCATTATTGTGTATTCAAATTGGCAGTATATGATTCCAATAGGATGAGAGATTAAAATATACATTATATAATAAAGGTAATAGCCTCAAAATGAACATTATATATATATTTTTTTTGTTTTCCCAATAATTTGTAGTTTGTGGGTTAGATCAACTATTCAATTATATAAAAGAAGTAGGCCTTCTATTGTCTTTGAAAATGAAAGAGTTTAATTTAAATTTAATGTTATAAAAAATGTTTATATTGATTTTTTAAGTGAAAATTGTATTATAAAACAGAAATGCAATAATTGCACAATAAATTACCTTTTTCATAGATATAATGCTCTTTGCTGAAGTAGTAAACCACACATTATTGGAACAAAAATAATTGTATCAATAACTGGGACATCAGAAGTAATTCATGAACTTGACCTCTCTTATCAATAACCTGTTTTTTATGATAGAGAAGAGATGGCTGCCAGTATATTTCCTACTTGACATACAAATAAAATATAATATGAGTTATCAAATGCCATTTGTGACAATCCAGAATATTATATAAAACAGTATTTCAAAATATTATAATTTTGGGTCAAACCATATTACTCTTCTACAAAAGTTGCTACAATTCTTTGTACAGTGATTCATTAATTTTCATCCAGTCAGCCCTGTTATATGCCACTCTTTTCCACCATTATTATTTTATTAATTTTGCTTCTTTTCATATCATTCACTTTTGACAGAATTTTTACTTTGATTTTCAAAACTTACAACAGAATAGCTCAAAATTTTTAAGGGGATCAGACAAGATTGGGGCCTCTCCCCTCTTTTGTTTATAATATATACTACATGAATAAAGTTATCCAATATTGGAGAGAAATGCGTCTTAGTTGTTCAAAATAAACATTTAAAACTATATTTACTTATTCTTACAGATTACATTGTATTAATATCACCCACTGAAATTTATTTGCAATATTCCATACATCATTTGGATATATTGGGTAAAAATAGGACATAAAAGTAAATACAGAGAAAACAAAGGTTTAAATTTTGGTGTACAGCTGAGTAATGAGTGATTACTTGTGTCTGGGGACATGACCTTCTGTGGGAAATATCTTGTCCCCAATAAAATATGTTTGGGAAATAGAATTTTAGAATGATTTTACATATCTCGGCTATAAGTTAACATTTGATAAAGATATGGATATAGGAACCAACATTTAAAATAATCAAAAACTATGGGAATAATTAAGAAAGTATTGAAACCTTCCCTTGTACACAAAAGCACAAGAATATATATATATATATATATATATATAAGACCTTGGCAAGACCCGTTCTGTGCTATGGCAGAGAGGCATGGACATTGAGATGAATGGAAGAAAGCAGAATAGTAGGATAGACTTGGGGATATACAAAATGGGATCACAAACTTAAAGAGGAAACCATGAAAGAACTCGGCCTAAAACGAGTGTTCCATTTTATACAGAATTAAGAAAACAACTGGATGAGCAATTTAACGGCACATGGGATCCTCTAAAATACCAAAGGCAATACTTCAGTGCCAAATCCATAGGAAGAGATCTCTGAAATGTCCTGAAAAGCGATGGAAGAAAATTCCTTGTTTATGAAATTATAACAGGTCATTTGGCCTGAAACGTACATGTATGATGAAGATGATAGGCCTACTCTTTGTTTTCTGCCATTTACAAGAGCTTACTTTTCTTGACTTAATTTCGCTTACAAATGTCAATTTTCCAATTCATTACTGTTTTAATTCACTGTTTGAATTGATACAAAAATTATCTGCTAAGCTGACGAGAAATAGCTTGAACATTTGCAACCATTTCGCCAGATGTTCTGCAACCACCACCATTATTCTTTAACACAGTTCCACTAGCTTAAAATGTATCATACCATTTCTTTAAGCTTTTAGCAGTAGGAGCATCATGGTAGAAGACTCACTGAAACACCTTTTGACTGTAATAATTGATTTAAACTCCGCATACTACACAATAGTTTGTGCTTTCATCTTGCGGTATCACCATTTTGATAAATGATAACTCTAAGAATGAAAACTGCCTTTACACTATGTATTGGCAGGATTTGAAGCTTGTTGAGTTATCCTTTCGTATAAATGTTGTTGTAAATTTCTATCTTTAACCGTTTAACCATCACATATAATCAATTATAGCGAAAAATGCTCATTGTCACAGTTAAAGAGAATAAAAAATTAATTACGAACAACAATGTTACAAGAAAGTCTAACTGATTTGTCAATTATGTGCATAGAAGATGACAGTCCAATATTGGAACTGAAACTCATTGTCAACTCGTCCAGTAGTTTTGCTAATTACGACAATTAATTAATTACCTGTGCTGTTAACTGGTCTCGTGCTTCATTAATAAGTTAGTTATATGCTTCCTATCTTTATATCCATTTGGTGAACTCAAATTATGTCCAGTACTGTTACGATTTAGGTACAGTTCCTTCAGATGTGTTTTTATACTTACAGTGGATTTAGGAGGGATTCCTTTACAAGTATGGTAACACTTAAGGCATGCATAGAGAAACTTTAGTTATATAGTTAAAATAGTTATATAGTTAAAATAGAATGAACTCTATTTTTCAGAAGCAGTCGAGGCTTACTGGTGTTAATGTTTCATAAATCATCTTAAAGTGGCAGGAGTATTATTAATGTCAAACTATTGATTCTTAACATTTTTGTGATAAATTAATATCCTAGGAAGAAATGAACATTTACAAAACTATTTTAAATACATGACATAATCTGAAATCTAATTCTTAAGTAGAGAGGGCGTAACAGTTCTAGGAATTAAAAGACTATTTCAAATGGTAATTTTGTTTTTCCTTTAAATATCAAACTTGGAAATATTTTAATAATTACTAAGTTTATAAGATCCTAAGTTCACATTAATCAATAACTTTAATTGGGAACCTACGTGCAAAGAATATTAAATATAAATGATGTATTATTCGTTAATGTGATAAGACATAATTTTGAAAAGAAAACATTATGGAAGTACTAAAATAAATATTCATATAGTGATTTACTTATATAATGGCTGTGTCTCCTTCCATCAGCTCCATTTTTACACCAACGACCTACTGTCAGTCTCTCTCTCTCTCTCTCTCTCTCTCTCTCTTGGGAAGGTATGTGAAAGAATTGTTCTGGAGTTTGCTGTATTGTTAACTTTAGCTTTCAGTTTTCAAAATACAATCTAAATGTGTCCATTATTATTCAAGTAAATGTATATATTTTTCAAAATTAAAATATTTTCTTTTAAAACCCAAAGATTGATTTATGAGAATTATATTTCATTTAACGTTAAAGTGCATTTTATAACACCTTCCACCCCATAAATACAACAAAGGGTCTTTTAGGCTCTTAGTTGAAGGATTGAACATAATGTGATCATGAATTTGTCTATCTGTATTGTGGAAACATAATTTGTAAATATTGTAAGTGATTGTTTTCGTATTCACTTAAAATAAATAAATTCATTTCCATGTTCTGATCTCTAACTGTAACTACGTAATGTTTATCCTAAACATCTTATGTAGTGAACCAAAAGAAGTGTAATGCCCAATTGAAAAGTTTAAATGCTCCTAACTAACTAACTCACTGGCACTATCGAACCCAAAGGTTCATGACCGCACGGACATGAGCTCTACATACATCCCTGTCCTGAGCCAATGTTTTCCAATCATCCCCTGTATAATCTACTTCCCTCAAATCATAGTTAATGTTATTCTCCCATCTCATTCTTGGTCTAGTAACTGGGAGTTTTCCCTCCGGTTTTCCTACAAGAAGCTTCCATGCACGCCTTTCATTCCCCATTCATGCCACATGTCCAGCCCATCGCAGTCTATGAGACTTAACTGTTCTAATTATATCTGGCTTCCTATAAAGACCATGTAATTCATTGTTATGCAGTCTTCTCCATTCACCTGTCTGTTCATCTCTCTTTGGACCAAACATTTTACTAAGACTTTGTCCTCAAATACTCGTAATCACCTTTCCTCCCTTAAAGTAAGACTCCATGTTTCGCATCCATATGATGTAACTGGTCGAATAATAGTTTTATATATATTCAGTTTAACGTTTTTTGAAAGGAGTTGGGAAGTCAAGAGTTTCTGTAATGCATAATAGCACACATTTCCAGAATTGAGCCTATGTTTAATTTCCTTGTGCATCTCATTCCTGTTTGTGATTATTGTTCGTAGGTATTTGAATTCAGCCACTTCCTCAAAATTTCCCTCATTTGTCATTAGCAGTCCATTTCCATTATATAATAATAATAATAGCTTTATTTTACCTGGCAGAGTTAAGGCCTTAAGGCCTTGTCTGCCACTCAACCAGGTTTTAAAAAATACAAAAAAATAGTCTTACATCTAAATTACAATATACATAAACGATTACATGTTATAAATACAATACAATTAATATTTATAATGTATTTTGATTTACTCTAAATTTAACGAATTAAATATATAATATGTACAAGAGATATAAAAAAACGAGAAAAAGATTATTAATGGCATAGTATAAATTTAAATAAATAAAGAGAAATTAATAATTAGACAACAGGTAACTGTATAAGCGTGACTTAAAGGTGCCAAAGTGTGCGGCAACCCCTGATATCTTGAGGAAGGAAATTTCAGGAGCAGACAGAGGCTACTGTGAAGGAAGTAGATTAAGAGGAAGTGCTATGAAGAGGAATTGTTAGCAGACTGTTATCTTGTGACCTAGTGTCAATATTGTGGTAAGAGGATAACTTCTCAAATCTGGATGCCAGGTAAGTAGGAATGTAGGAATTCAGAAGCTTGAAAAATAGTGAAAGAGAGTGCAATTTACATCTGTCAGTAAGACGGAGCCAAGAGAGGTTATTAAAGTGTTCGGAAATATGGTCATAACGGCAGATATTGAAAATGAATCAAACACAAGCATTATGAACACGCTGCAGTCTTTGCGATAAATCATGGTTTAGATAATTATATATAATGTCACAATAATCAAAGTGTGGCAACACAAGATTCTGCACAAGGATTTGTTTTAACGAAACTGCGAGAAAATTCTTTAAACGTCTAAGATAATGTAAGATGGAGAAAGTCTTTTTACATATGTGTTTCACTTGTGTTTGCCAGGTTACATTTGCGTCTAGATGTAGTCCAAGATCTATTACTGAAGGAGAATAAGGGATAATTATAGTATTTATAGTAATGTTTGGAAGTGTAGATATGTCAAAGGTTGTAAGCTGTCATTGTTGTCCCATTAGAATTACTTGTGACTTGTTAGGATTTAGATTTAGACTGATACTTGTAGACCAGTTAAAGATGGATGTGAGATCGTCATTCATTTTCGTCAAGCTGTTATAGAGAGAATGAGGAGGTGAATGTCGGTAAATTTGGAGATTATCAGCATAGATGTGATAACGGCAGTGCTTTAGTACAGTTGGTAAGACATTTATATGGATTGAGAAAAGAAGATGAGCGATGGCCGAAGCAACTATATGAATGGCATCCGAACAGAAGGAAGAAAAGAGGGAGACCAAAATTATCATGGAAGGAAAACATGAAGACAGTAATGCAAGCTAGAGGGCTAAGCATCGAAGATGCCCAAGACCTTTTGGAGGTTTGGCACGGGAAGACGGCAGCAGCTGTAAAAACCCGAAGATAGAGAGAGAAAAGAAGAGGTCCGAGAACACTGCCCTGGGGGACTCCCGCCTGCACGTTGCGCCAAGACGAAGATCTAAAGTTTAGTGAAACGTATTGTTGACGCCCGTGCAGGTATGAGTCGAACCAAGATACAGTGCTGTCAGACAAGTGTAGGTGCTTGAGCTTTATCATAAGTAAGTCGTTGTCTACTGTGTCAAAAGCTTTGCTGAAGTCAAGTAAGGTTAAAGGAGTCAATTCACGTCTGTCCATGGCTTCACGAATATCTTCAGTAATTTTTAACAAAGCTATGGCTGTGCTATGACCAGATCTAAAGCCGGATTGATAAGGATCAAGGAGGTGATTTGCTTGGAGATATTCAGTCATTTGCTTATGTACAATACGTTCCAGGGCTTTAGATAATGTCGGAAGATGCTAATCGGTCGGAAGTCATTATTGTTAGTAGGTGTACTTATTTTAGGTATAGGCCGAAACTTAGATTGTTTCCATACAGTAGGGAAGATAGAAGTTATAAGGGAAGCATTAAAAATATGAGTCACTATGGGTAGTATAATGTCAATGATTTTATTTAGCATTAAAATGCTGATGTCATCTGTTCCTTGTGCATTGGATTTAATCAGCTTGAGTGCTTTTTTATAGTCTATAGGAGAAATGTCGTAAAAGTAAAATTTATCTCTTCCTATATGGGGGAGATGGGGATGTCTTTAAGAATGTCTATTTTAGTCTCTCGAGATCATTTAAGAACGCAAGCCACTCCACCACGACAAGGGAAATATACCATGGTGGAATGCTCCTTCAAATCTTAAATCATAAACCCAGTACCATATTACTTTTAAAAAATAAACATACTTAATTTTTCTTCTGCATATATTCTTAATCGAGTCCATATTTCCGTTTGATTTCCCCATAGCATATTCTTTGCTTGGTCCCTTGCATCATTTATACTTCACATGTGCATTATTATCATCATCATCATCATCGTCATAATTGGCTCGACAGCCCCATGTGGGCCTTGGCCGCCTTCAGAAGCTTATGCCAGACTTCCCTGTTCTGCGCTTCGTTCTTCCAGTTGTTTATTTTTAAAATCTTAATATCTTTAATTATAACATCCTCCTATCTTAATTTAGGTCTTCCAACTTTTCTGGCCAATAGTGGTTGTTCATTGTAAATTCTTTTTGTAATACTTTTGTTGTCCATGCGAATGATGTGTCCAGCCCATGCCAATCTATTAACTTTAACAAAATTCAAAATATATGGCTGATTGTACAATTTATACAATTCATTATTGTATCTCTTTCTCCATGCATTATTTTCTTTCACGGCATCAAAAATGGATCTCAGTATCTTCCTTTCAAAACGCCCTAATAATTCCTCATCAGATTTCAACATGGTCCAAGTTTTTGATGCGTAAGTTAACACTGGTCTAACATGTGCATTATAATATATTAAATCTAGCATGAAGATCGACAAAATGAAATAACCTTGTACCCTCAATAAAGACATAACCAAAATATTACATTAATTTTCTACAGGCTACAGAAATGCTGAAAAAGAAAGAACAATTGTGTTATCATATGCACTGAGTAATTTTTATTTATTTATTTTAACGTCACTTCTCCATCCAATTTAACTTCGATAAATGCACATTCCACTTTTCAAGACACCACTCTTAAAAAGAACTGTATTAAATGTACAACCGTCATCACTTATTCCGTCGTTTATTACTAGATGATGTCGAATATTGACACACTATTGACACTACACACTATTGACACTGTCGTTTTATTGTGTAATCGGTACAGTCTATAATCTTGTAATGTATTCATTTTATTAGCAGGCCATCGTTTAGAAGTAGCATCTCTGGATGGATCCAGCATCGTTTTCTTATAGTTTCTTTCTGCTATAATCTGAAGATTGCCAGGCCAGAAGATTTTATATATTCTTGTTAAGACCAAATATTTTAACTTAGGAATCACAGATTACTTGGGGATAGGTTTAACGGGAATTATTAATTGCTTGACTGGTGATTTATCTCTACCTTTGAAAGTGTTTCAGGCTAGAACAAACCTAATTAGGAATGAAAATGGGGATATGATTGCAGATTCCAGGAGTATATTAAATATATGGAAAAGTTACTTTAATCAACTATTAAATGTACATACAGAATAGGATATTGAAGAGGATCATTTACAGACAGCAGAAATGCTAATCGCAGAACCAAGTGCATTAGAGGTTGAAATGGCGATAGAAAAATTGAAGATGTATAAAGCATCAGGTTCAGATGAGATCCCAGCAGAACTGATAAAATCAGGGGGAGAAAAATTGATGGACCAGATACGCCAGTTGCTTAATATGATTTGGGGAAAGAAGCATTCCAGATAAATGGAAATAATCTATTATCGTACCAATTTATAAGAAAGGAGATAAAACTGATTGCAACAACTATAGGGGCATCTCATTACTTTCAACTTCGAACAAAATTCTAACAAATATATTAGTAAGCAGACTTACTCCCTATATTGATGAGATTCTAGGAGATCATCAATGTGGATTTAGAAGAAACAGGTCTACAACAGATCAGAATTTTAGCTTAAGACAGATTTTAGAAAAGAAATGGGAATATAATGGTACTGTACATAAACTGTACCGGTACATCGACTTCAAAAAGGCATAGATTAAATTAAAGGGAGAAGTTATATAGTATCCTGCTAGAGTTTGGAATTCATAAAAAGTTAGTTAGACTTATACGAATGTGTCTAAATGGCACAAAGTTAGGGTGTGTGTAGGCAAACTGTTTTCAGATACTATTGAAATCCAGAATGGGTTGAAGCAATTTTGTACTAGAGCATACCATCCAATCTTTAGAGGAAGAAGGAGGCCTACAACTCAACGGTATTAAGAAGCTGTTAGTTTATGCTGATGATGTAGTACTATTGGCCGATAGCGAGGAGATACTAAAGGACAACGCGCACCCCCTATTGAGTAACACTAAGAAATTAGGACTTGAAGTAAATACCAATAAAACTAAATATATGGTCACACATAGAAATACATTATATAATGGAAATCGACTGCTAATGACAAATGAGGGAAATTTTGAGGAAGTGGCTGAATTCAAATACCTACGAACAATAGTCACAAACAGTGATGAGATGCACAAGGAAATTAAACATAGGCTCAATTTTGAAAATGTGTGCTATTATGCATTACAGAAACTCTTGACTTCCCAACTCCTTTCAAAAAACGTTAAACTGAAAATATATACAACTATTATTTGACCAGTAATATTATATGGATGCCAAACATGGAGTCTTACTTTAAGGGAGGAAAGGAGATTACGAGTATTTGAGAATAAAGTTCTTAGGAAAATTTTTGGACCAAAGAGAGATGAACAGACATGTGAATGGAGAAGACTGCATAACAATGAATTACATGGTCTTTATAGGAAGCCCGATATAATTAGAACAGTTAAGTCTCATAGACTGCGATGGGCAGGACATGTGGCATGAACGGCGTGCATGGAAGCTTCTTGCAGGAAAACCAGAGGGAAAACGCCCAGTTGGTAGACCAAGAATGAGATGGCAGAATAACATTAACTATGATTTGAGGGAAGTAGATTACACAGGGGATGATTGGAAAACATTGGCTCAGGATAGGGATGTATGGAGAGCTTATGTCCGCGCGGCCATGGACCTACAGGTTCGATAGTGCCAGTGAGTGAGTTAGTTTGACATATTGCCGAAATATAATGCAAGGAATTTTAATAATCCAAAGAATATAGAGGGCTAGTTTGACATGGATAGGTTTAGCGTTGTTTTTAGTCTTGGTAGGTGAGTTAATGGTCTGTCAGATGATCTCGGTAGATTGGACGGGCTCCATTAATTTCTTAATCCATCATCTGGTCAGGATGAAAATCAGACAGTGGCTATCGCTTATGAGAGGAACAAACGCTAAAGATGATTCTGTAAAATTTGAATTAAAAAACTTGAAAAATGATGAAATGCGGCAAGAATACCAAATCAAAATTGCTAATAGATTTTAAGTACTGGAATCTTCAGATGACAATACGGCAAACGAAGAAAAAACTGATATAAATAAAGAATGGGAGGCTATATGAGATACTATTTAATTATCAGCATCAGAATGCATTGGTTATTTAAAAAAGAGGCAAAACAAGAAATGGTTTGATGGGGGATGTGCCGACATTGTAAAGAAAAGAAAGCTAGCAAAAATGAAATGGTTACACGAGGCAAATTTAGAACAATTGGGTAGTATTAGACGGGAAACCACGAGATTACTATAGAGTAAAAAGAGGGAATATTTGAGAGAGAAGATTAATAATCTTGAAATGAATGCAAACAATAGGAACATTAGAGAATTATATCAGGGAATTAGTGTAGAGAAGAAAGGGTTTCAGGCTAGAACAAACATAATTCGGAATGAAAATGGGGATATGATTGCAGATTCCAGGAGTGTATTAAATAGATGGAAAAGTTACTTTAATCAGCTATTAAATGTACATACAGAACAGGACATCGAGGAGGATAATTTACAGACAACAGAAATGCTAGTCGCGGAACCAAGTGCATTAGAGGTTGATATGGCGATAGAAAAATTGAAGATGTATAAAGCATCAGGTTCAGATGAGGTCCCAGCAGAACTGATAAAATCAGGGGGAGAAAAATTGATGGACAAGATATGCTGGTTGCTTAGTATGATTTGGGAAAAAGAAGCTCTTCCAGACGAATGGAAAGAATCAATTATCGTTCAATTTATAAGAAAGGAGATAAAAACTGATTGCAAACTACAGGGGCATCTCATTACTTTCAACTTCCTATAAAATTCTAACAAATATATTAGTAAGCAGACTTACTCCCTATATTGATGACATTCTAGGAGTTCAACATTGTGGATCTAGAAAAAACAGGTCAACAACAGATCAGATTTTTAGTATAAGACATATTTTAGAAAAAAAATGGGAATATAATGGTACTGTACATCAACTATATGTAGACTTCAAAAAGGCATATGATTTAATTAAGAGGGAGAAGTTATATAGTATCCTGCTGGAGTTCGTAATTCCTAAAAAGTTAATTAGACTTATACGAATGTGACTAAATGGCACAAAGAGTAGAGTGCGTGTAGGCAAACAGTTTTCGGACACTTTTGAAATCCAGAATGGGTTGAAGCAAGGAGATGCACTATCTCCTCTACTAGTTAATTTTGTACTAGAGCATGCCATTAAATCTTTAGAGAATGAGGAAGGCTTACAACTCAATGGTATTAATAAGTTGTTTATGCTGATGATGTAGTAGTTAATGGCGGAAAGTGACTAGTCGTGTTGTGTATCGCTCGTGACCAACATATTATTTTGAAGGTGTGAACACATTCTAAGTCGCTTAAAACATCGTAACTGATAGTTTGTGTTATATAAAACAATTTCGCTAAGTTAAATTCATAAGATGGGCCCCAAGAAGAATACCTCAATGGAAATAGAAGAGGTGGTGAAGCGTGTCTTACAAGAGTCGCTACAAGATGCTACCATGCTGACAAGTGTTGCCAACATAATAAAGGAGACTGTTGCTGCGGCGGTTATAGAATTAAAAGTGGCATTGGAGCAAAGTCACGCCTTAATCAGTGAACTCCAGAAATCTATTCAGGACCGTGATAACAAGATAGTGACTTTGGAATCTAAGATTGATAGCTTAGAACAATACCAAAGGCGTCAGTGTGTGCGTATTTTTGGCATTGCGGAGGAAGAAAATGAAGACACAGATGCCATCGCCTTGCAGGTAGCAGAGAAAGTTGGTGTTAGTCTCCAGGTCAGTGACATTGATCGTAGTCATCGTGTAGGTAGAAAAACAGATGGTGGACGACCTAGGGCTGTCATTGTTAAATTTGTGTCCTACCGTAAGCGAAGTGAGGTGTTTCGAAATAAAAAGAATTTGAAAGGCAGTGGAATTACGATTCGTGAGGACCTTACTAGTGCTAGGCATCAGTTACTTCGCGAAGCTATAAATATTCATGGCGTAACCAATGTCTGGACCCAAGATGGTTCTATCATTGTTAAGGTAGGAGACAGAAAAAAGCGAATAAATCATATATCAGATCTCAGGTCAGAGTGATAATTATCAACTCAGAAACTCGTTACTTTTTGTAATTTACTGCTATTAATATTTAATTATTTACTGTGTTCATTTTTTTTTTCATTTTTTCGTGTATAATCTATTTTTTTATTAATTTAATTTTGTACTTCATATACTAAACACCAATTGATATTTCATATTTACGGTTTTCTTGTTTTAGTTAGCAACATTTCAACCATAGATTTAAGGAATGCACCTGCAGCCCCTTTTCGGTCTTTGACAGTTCCATTGTCCCCATCTCAACATACCCCTTCCACCTCAGACCTTTTAAAATCACGTTTCTCTTTGAACAGCAATACACTCAAAATAACACATTGTAATGCACAGTCACTCTTGTCCCACTTCTCAGAATTCCAAACTATATTTTCAACACTAAATCTGCATGCCATTTTAATTTCTGAAACATGGCTGAAAAATACCCTTCCTTCTTCTCTTGTAAACATGCAAAATTACATCTTGATTAGGAATGACAGATTCGGGAAAAATGGAGGCGGCGTGGCGATGTATATACGTTCCGATCTACAACCGAAAATTGTATCCCATTCGCCTAGTGAATACTCGTCTCGACCCGAATACCTATTTATAGAAATTAGAGCGAAAATGCAGAAATGTTTATTAGGAGTAGTTTATAAGCCCCCAAATGTCGGTCACCTGCATGACATTGAAACAGTTCTCCAAAATCTGATACCATCTTATGAACATGTAATTGTACTAGGAGACTTCAACACGAACCTATTAGCCACAAATTCTTACAACACTATACAACTACAGACAATGTTCCAGTCATGCAATATGACAATACTGCCTTCAGAACCAACCCATCATACTAGGTATTCTGACACACTACTAGACTTAATTATAACAAATAATCCTCAAAAAGTTATAACTAGTGGACAGATAGAAGCTCCAGGCATCTCTGCACATGACTTAATATACATTGAATATTCACTCCTTTGCTCTAAACGTAGACCTAGACTTGTAACATACAGAGACTTGAAACATATAAATTATGCGCAATTAATTGATGACGCTGCAAAACTACCTTGGAACAACATATGGACACTTAGAACTGTAGACGAGAAAGTTGAAAATTTTAATGACATGATTTTACAATTGTATGACAAACACGCACCTATCAAGACTAGACGTATAAACAGACCACCTGCACCCTGGATGTCTGATAATATCCGCTTGCTTATGACTGAGAGAGACGTAGCATTCAGGAAATACAGGAGGAACAAAGAACTGACAGACTTACAGACATACAAACATCTGAGGAATAAAGTCAACCAGACTATAAGGAATGCAAAACTAAGATATGTCCATACTATTATTACACAATCTATGTCCAACTCAGCTGACATGTGGAAAAATTTAAAATCAATAGGCCTCTGTCAAAATAAACTACAGGTAGAAACAGCTGACCTACCACTAGATGAGTTGAATGACCATTTTACCCGCCTCCCTTCTGACAACACCTCACAACACAAACGACAGACAATAGATGAACTAATGTCATATTCCCAACCTACCCGAGACAAATTCTTTTTTTCCTATATCTCACCTGATGACGCCAAAAGAGCAGTATTACGTATTAAATCTAAAGCACAAGGAATAGACAATATAACAATAACTCTCCTGCAAAAAATAATAGACATTATTCTCCCAACAATAACCCACATTTTTAATGCCTCTATAATGACTGGGACTTATCCCAGACTCTGGAAAATGGCTCTAGTTCGTCCTACACCGAAATCAAACACTCCCACAACACTCGATGATTATAGACCAATTAGTATTCTTCCCTGTTTATCTAAAGCACTGGAACACATAATACACTCACAGTTAACAGACTACCTCACCACACACGACTTACTTGATGAACATCAGTCTGGTTTTAGAACAGGACATCACACAAGTACTGCACTACTTGACATTGTAGAGGACATAAGAGACTCAATGGACAAAAGCAAACTCACCGCAATAGTCCTACTCGACTACAGCAAAGCCTTTGACACAGTAGATATAGACTTAATGCTAGCGAGACTAAAGACACTACATCTGTCGGAAAACTGCCTTGATTGGTTTGCATCTTACCTCACTAATCGTCAGCAATCAGTTTCTGTTAATAATCGCATTTCTTCCTGGCGCTTGGTGAGGAAAGGGGTACCTCAAGGCGGCGTCCTCGCTCCTCTTCTCTTCTCGATTTATATTAATGACGTGACCAAGAAACTACAAAACTGCAAGCATCATCTTTACGCCGACGACCTACAGATTTACACACACTTTAGGCCTGACGAAATTAATGAATATATTGACAAAGTAAACACTGACCTCAGGCATATATCTTTATGGTCCAGACAATATGGGCTGAAACTAAATGTAAACAAAACGCAAGCAATAATTATCGGACATCCAAGGCTATTACACCTCATAAACAATGGCAATATGCCGGCTGTCATATTAGATAATGAACAAATTCCTTATACCGACGTCGTTAAAAACTTGGGATTTTACTTAGATTCTAATTTAAAATGGCATGAGCAAGTAAAACAAACATCTAAAAGGATCTTCTCCATAATGCATTCCCTAAAGCGACTTAAACATTTTCTTCCTACAACTCTTAAAAGAATTTTAATCCAAACTTTAGTGATGCCGCATTTTGACTACTGTGACGTTCTACTAACTGACATAAGTGACGGATTGTCGGACAAACTGCAGCGTGTCCATAATATGTGTATCAGATTCATATTTAATGTTCGAAAATACGATCACATTTCTCCATTATTCCACGAATTGTCATGGCTACATCTAAAAGAGAGAAGAAAATCGCACTGTCTAATTCTCCTATTTAAGATCCTACATACCTCGATTCCCAATTATTTATCATCCCGTTTCCAGTATCTATCCTCAAACCATAACTTAAACACAAGATCACAACATAGTCTCTTACTTAATATACCGCAACATAGGACATCACATCACTCCATGTCATATACCATCTCCACTTCTCGCAACTGGAATTCCCTACCACAAGAAATAAGGGGCTGCCGGACATTGGCATCTTTTAAAAGAAATCTAAATTTATATTTGCTCTAAACTCGACTTCATTATTATCCAGTGTAAGATATATATATATTAATTGGTGTTTCCCGTATAATGTATCATATTTATATTATTATTATTATTATTATTATTATTATCGTATCATTATTGTTATTACCCTATAAAATGTTGTTTGTACATGACATTTACATTGTTACATTTATTGTATCTTTAAGTGTTTATAATTAGTATAGTGTATATCTATATTTGTCGAATATTTATTTGTATTTGTACTGGTTGAGTGGAAGAGAGGGCCTTATGGCCTTAACTCTGCCAGAATAAATAAAGTATTATTATTATTATTATTATTATTATTATTATTATTATTATTATTATTTCTACCAGTAATATTATATGGGTGCGAAACATGGACTCTTACTTTAAGGGAGGAAAGGAGATTACAAGTATTTGAGAATAAAGTTCTTAGGAAAATTTTTGGACCAAAGAGAGATGAACAGACAGGTGAATGGAGAAGACTACATAACAATTAACTACATGGTCTTTATAGGAAGCCAGATATAATAAGAACAGTTAAGTCTCGTAGACTGCGATGGGCAGGACATGTTGCACGTATGGAGAATGAAAGACTTGCATGGAAGCTTCCTGTAGGAAAGCCAGAGGGAAAACGCCCAGTTGTAGACCAAGAATGAGGTGGGAGAATAACATTAACCATGATTTGAGGGAAGTAGATTATTCAGGGAATGATTGGAAAGCATTAGCTCAGAATAGGGATGTATGGAGAGCTTATGTCCGCGCGGCCATGAATCTACAGGTTCGATAGTTCCAGTGAGTATGTATCTCTAATATCTTATCTTGTTTCCCTTGTGAGGTTGTGCAATCAGATGCTTTGTAAAATGTAATATTCTGGCAAACAAGTCTTCATGTTCTGTTTATGTCCTTTTTGTCTCCTAAATTAATACTTTATATATTTTTTAAAAATATTTTTCGTCTCTTTTTTTCTATTTTTATTTATCTATTTAGTTACTTTTAGTAGGTGTCTATAAATATTTTTTTAATACTTCCTTTAAAGTCTCGAAAATACTAAATTAATTACTTCATGTTTATTATGGTTTTAATTGTACATTATCTCATTGACAAAATATATTTTGAAAATATGTTAAAGTCTCTGTTGTTGAGCAAACATTTACACCCTGACCTTGTTTAGTTTCATTTCTCTAGAAGAATCAAAAATATTTTCCTTTCACTGTTTGTAATTTAAAGATAATATTCTGGGACTCAGTCAAAACATGATTTCCATATTTTCTTTAAATTTTGTAATCTAGGGAATTGGTAATATTTGACGAAGCTACAAACATGTCTTGATCTTTCCTAGTTTAGCTAAGTTTTCCAGATTAAAAAAAAATAGACAACTCCCTTGCAAAACAATTTACAGTTTTCTTAGTTCCAATAAAATAAATATGACAAATACAGGAATATATATATATATTTTTTTTTTTTTTCTTATGAATATGATAAAAATAATTTTAATCAGGCCTGGGTTCGTATCCAGGCAGGAATTCAGTGTTAACATAATCTCAAATGATATTTTATGGTTGCTTTTACATTTTATGCCTATTATGGATTCAGGAATTTTCATTTCTTTTAAATTATTCTGTTGCTATATCACGGATTGTATTTTCAACATACGCTCATCTTATATTTTTAAAAATAAATACCAAATTATTCTTATTTTGAACATTTTAGCACTTGCAAGTTTAACCTGCAACCAACTCTGAAATTCTGACTGTATAATTTAATTTTAAAGGGTAAATTTTGAACCTTAACTTTTTTACTGTCATTTCGGCCTCTGTTTGAAGCATAATTTCTCTTGTATAGCCTACAGTCAATTCTGTCTATTTTATTTGGTTCTATCCACATTTTTTTTTATTTCATCTCTCCTATCATAATTTCTTTACTTTCATAAAATGAGATTTCCGAAAACTTAGGCTTTCCAATTCGTTGTCTGGATTTTTATCAATTTTCAATCTTATGTTATTTTCCGCCTTATTTTATTTACACCTGTAATTCTACGCATCCTCTTCATCTGGGGTATTTTCATCGAATCAATTTCTCTCAATTTATGCTAATTTTGGGCTATGTCCAACTTAGAATTTTCCTATTCGTCCTCTGGCCCTGTTCCTATGCAAGTTCTACTATTTTATTTCTATTCCTGTGGTTTCTTGTTCTCACATTTAATTCCACGTGTCCGTGATTTCCCATTTACTCTTTGTTATGATTCATTTTCCCTTCATTTATTCCCTGTTTTCTCATTATTCTCCGTTTTCTTGTTTCTCAGGTGTACCATCAAGTTGGCGAATTCTCCAGCCAACATCCTGCAACAACGCAGCGTGAAAAACACCCCCTCTATTTTGGAGGGCCCGATGTTTGGTCTGGTACATCTCAAGAGGAAAAAGAACAGCTTTCATCCTCCGTCAGCGGGTCCCGGTCCTTTCTACCAGGCTCCCTTCCCTACCCCGTTTTCATTTCAAGTTGAGTTGGCGAATTTTCTGGGCAACATCCTGCAATTACGCAGCGTGAAAACCACCCCCCTCTATTTTGGAGGGCCCGACTTTTGGTCCGGCACCCACCTCAAGAGGAAAAAAAGCGGCTTTCACCCCCCGTCAGCGGGTCCCGGTCCTTCCTACCAGGCCCCCTTCCCTATCCCATTTTCGTTTCAAGGCGAGTTGGCAAAGCCTTCGAACAGCCAGCTTCATCATTTCATCATCTAGGGCTGATCTCACATCCATATCCTCCGGGTCCCTAGATTCTTCCATCGGCACTTACTGGAAGGAAACGGAGCTAGGGCAGCCCGTTTCATAAATATCCAGACTTCCCAACTCCCTTTTCTCCCTATGTATTCCCTGATTTTCTCTTGATTTCAGGTTATTCCTGTGTGTTCCCATTTATGCAAAAAGTCTACCTAATGTTCTCATGTTACCTAGTCTTTTGTGTCCTGTGTTATGTGTGGGCCCATCTAAAGGAGTCTTAAACCTGATATAGAAATGTTTATTAAAAAAAAGTATGTAAATTCAGTTTGTGTGAGTGTTTAATCCAGCTGGTTCTAACTTCACCGGTATGTTATGAAGACATACGAAGCGAGAGATCGAGGCCTCAGACCACTCCTTCCGTTTCGTCCTCGATACATCCCAGGGAAAACTACAATCAGTAGGGTATAGAAAAGTGTGGTGTAGATTTCATTAAACATTATTCAGTGCACCCCTTTGTTTTCCCCAAGGATAAGATTTTGTACCCCGCTAGATAGTTTATAACAACACCCAAACTATAGTCTTATCTTTTAAGTTTCATAATTCTAAGTTGGATTTAAATTCTCACTTATTCGCGTCTATTTTAAGTGCCTTTAAGCTTTGGAAACCAAATTCATATCTACTCTTACGTCATCAATGGTCCCCTTTCTTGTATCACTCCGTTTCAGTACTAAGTCCCCATGCCTCTTTTCTGTTCGCACTGCATACGTCATGACCTAACTATAATTTTACTGTCTGTCTGATCTCTATAAGCTCCTAATTTCCTAAACATGTAAGTCTGTTTACCGTTTTCTCCCCTCCCATCTAATGTTCGGCTGATACATTTTTGCTTATCCCGATGTTAAAATCTAGGGCGGTACTTATTTGTGATCAAATGCTTAGAATTTAGAAGTCATAGATTCAAATTTAAATATCCTACAATAAGTTCAAATTTACATAATATAGTATTTTTTTTCACGTAATCTTCAAAGGTTTTCTACGTTTAGGTGCATAGTGGTCTAACATCATCTCTCTTCGTGTTTCTATCATGATCTTATTGGTATTACTATTATTATCATCATCATCATCATTATTAATAATAATATTACTTTAGAATCCTTTTTTATGAATACATTTAGCCAGAAGATGTTGGTGCATGTTTTCCGTAATGCAGTATCAATGTCCCCTGTCTTAGTTACTTATTATTTTATTATGTTTGTAAATTCAAATCAATTAGTATATTTGTTTTTGTTACTAATGGAGAACCCTTTGTAGCTTCAATTTCACTAAAATTCTAAAGGTTTACCTTTATTAGTTTTATTATTATTATTATTATTATTATTATTATTATTATTATTATTATTATTATTATTAATGGATTTGAACAAGCATGGTTGGCACAAAATTAATTATTAATGTACGTGGATATGTAGGTCTATATAAGGGCATAACTCCCGTTTCTATGAAAATTGAAATCCGATCATTCTTTGGCCTAATAATTTAATAAGTAATAGAACAATTAATATTTTTAATTAGGAATTAGCATATAAAATACGTTTACTTACGGTAGACAGTAGGCGGCCTGTAGTTGGTGTCACTATGTTCAATAAAATTTTAGGCTAAAACTAATAGGTCAAATAGTCCCCCATTCGGTTCTCCGGGCGGGGACTACTTCAGGGAACCCATGCCAAAGGCTCAAGCACAGGGACATGTTCCTAGGAACATGGAATGTTAGGACTTTATACAATAGTGGGGCACTAGAGATATTAACGCGGGGACTAGATAAATCGCCCTTGGATATAGTTGCTTTACAGGAAGTTAGGTGGCCAGGAGAAGGTAGTCAGGAATCAGGAACCTTTGCATTATTCTATGGGGGTGCAGAAAGACCTGCATTTGGAACGGGTTTTTTAGTCAGAAGGAGGATCCTATCCGCTATCCGAGATATTAAGTTTGTTAATGATAGGATATCATACATAATTCTAAAGGGTAAACAACATGATTTTATAATTGTAAATGTACATGCCCCCACAGAAGATAAAGATGACAAGATCAAGGATGAGTTCTATGAAGAATTAGAATGTTTATTTGATAGCCTTTCACGATATCATATGAAAATTGTCTTAGGAGATTTTAATGCAAAAGTGGGGCGGGAAGATATATTCAAACCAACAATAGGCAAATTCAGTCTTCATGAAGATAGTAACGACAACGGGGTTAGATTAGTCACATTTGCCACATCAAAGAATCTGATTGTTAAGAGCACAACATTTCAGCATAAGGATATTCATAAATACACCTGGACGTCTCCAGATGGAGAAACTCGGAACCAGATAGATCATGTATTAGTGGATAAACGCTGGCACAGTAGCATCATTGATGTTAGATCAGTTAGAGGGACAGACTGCAATTCGGATCATCATCTGGTCAGAGTGAAAATCAGACAACGGCTATCGCTTATGAGAGGAACGAATGCTAAAGATGATTCTGTAAAATATGAATTAAAAAACTTGAGAAATGATGAAATGCGGCAAGAATACCAAATCAAAATTGCTAATAGATTTGAAGTACTGGAATCTTCAGATGACAATGTGGCAAACGAAGAAGAACCTGATATAAATAAAGAATGGGAGGCTATAAGAGATACTATTAAATTTTCAGCATCAGAAAGCATTGGTTGTTTAAAAAAGAGGCAAAACAAGAAATGGTTTGATGAGGAATGTGCCGACATTGTAAAGAAAAGAAAACTAGCAAAAATAAATGGTTACACGAGCCAAATGAGGTAAATTTAGAGCAATTGGGTAGTATTAGACGGGAAACCACTAAGTTACTAAAGAGTAAAAAGAGGGAATATTTGAGAGAGAAGATTAATGATCTTGAAATGAATGTAAAAAATAGGAACATTAGAGAATTATATCAGGGAATTAGTATAGAGAAGAAAGGGTTTCAGGCTAGAACAAACATAATTCGAAATGAAAATGGGGATATGATTGCAGATTCTAGGAGTATATTAAATGGATGGAAAAGTTACTTTAATCAGCTATTAAATGTACATACAGAACAGAACATTGAGGAGGATAAGTTACAGACAGCAGAAATGCTAGTCGCAGAGCCAAGTGCATTAGAGGTTGAAATGGCGATTGAAAAATTGAAGATGTATAAAGCATCAGGTTCAGATGAGATCCCAGCAGAACTCATAAAATCAGGAGGAGAAAAATTGATAGACAAAATACGCTGGTTGCTTAGTATGATTTGGGAAAAAGAAGCTCTTCCAGATGAATGGAAGGAATCAATTATCGTACCAATTTATAAGAAAGGAGATAAAACTGATTGCAACAACTACAGGGGCATCTCATTACTTTCAACTTCCTATAAAATTCTAACAAATATATTAGTAAGCAGACTTACTCCCTATATTGATGACATTCTAGGAGTTCAACATTGTGGATCTAGAAAAAACAGGTCAACAACAGATCAGATTTTTAGTATAAGACAGATTTTAGAAAAGAAATGGGAATATAATGGCACTGTACATCAACTATATGTAGACTTCAAAAAAGCATATGATTCAATTAAGAGGGAGAAGTTATATAGTATCCTGCTGGAGTTCGGAATTCCTAAAAAGTTAGTTAGACTTATACGAATGTGTTTAAATGGCTCAAATAGTAGGGTGCGTGTAGGCAAACAGTTTTCAGACACTTTTGAAATCCAGAATGGGTTGAAGCAAGGAGATGCACTATCTCCTGTACTATTTAATTTTGTACTAGAGCATGCCATTAAATCTTTAGAGAATGAGGAAGGCTTACAACTGAATGGTATTAATAAGCTGTTAGTTTATGCTGATGATGTAGTACTATTGGCCGATAGCGAGGAGATACTAAAGGCTAACACGCACACACTATTGAGTAACACTAAGAAATTAGGACTGGAAGTAAATATCAGTAAAACTAAATATGTGGTCACAGGTAGAAATTCAGTATATAATGGAAATGGACAGCTAATGACAAATGAGGGAAATTTTGAGGAAGTGGCTGAATTCAAATACCTAGGAACAATAATCACAAATAGGAATGAGACGCACAAAGAAATTAAACATAGGCTCAATTCTGGAAATGCGTGCTATTATGCATTGCAGAGACTTTTGATGTCCCAACTCCTTTCAAAAAACGTTAAGCTGAAAATATATAAAACTATTATTCTACCAGTTATATTATATGGGTGCGAAAACATGGACTCTTACTTTAAGGGAGGAAAGGAGATTACGAGTATTTGAGAATAAAGTTCTTAGGAAAATTTTTGGACCAAAGAGAGATGAACAGACAGGTGAATGGAGAAGACTACATAACAATGAACTACATGGTCTTTATAGGAAGCCAGATATAATAAGAACAGTTAAGTCTCGTAGACTGCGATGGGCAGGACATGTTGCACGTATGGGGAATGAAAGACGTGCATGGAAGCTTCTTGTAGGAAAGTCAGAGGGAAAACGACCAGTTGGTAGACCAAGAATGAGGTGGGAGAACAACATTAACTATGATTTGAGGGAAGTAGATTATACAGGGAATGATTGGAAAGCATTAGCTCAGGATAGGGATGTATGGAGAGCTTATGTCCGTGCGGCCATGAACCTACGGGTTCGATAGTGCCAGTGAGTAAGTAAGTAAGTAAAACTAAAGGTATCCTTATGTTAGATTAATGGTGAACAGATTTGTTTATAACCAATTTACTTTCTGGTCAAATGAAAAATATAGGCCTCGCGCTAGAAGGTTAAGAATCTCTTTAGTAATTTAAATATAGAAGTATAATTATTAGTTCGAAAGTATAGCAGTTCAATGTATCATGCTCTGTTTTAGAATTAAAGTAAAAGTGATTACTTACTTACTTACTCACTGGCACTATCGAACCCGTAGGTTCATGGCCGCGCGGACATAAGCTCTCCATACATCCCTATCCCGAGCTAATGCTTGCCAATCATTCCCTGTATAATCTACTTCCCTCAAATCATAGTTAATGTTGTTCTCCCACCTCATTCTTGGTCTACCAACTGGCCGTTTTCCCTCTGGCTTTCCTACAAGAAGCTTCCATGCACGTCTTTCATTCCCCATACGCGCAACATGTCCTGCCCATCGCAGTCTACGAGACTTAACTGTTCTTATTATATCTGGCTTCCTATAAAGACCATGTAGTTCATTGTTATGTAGTCTTCTCCATTCACCTGTCTGTTCATCTCTCTTTGGTCCAAAAATTTTCCTAAGAACTTTATTCTCAAATACTCGTAATCTCCTTTCCTCCCTTAAAGTAAGAGTCCATGTTTCGCACCCATACAATATAACTGGTAGAATAATAGTTTTATATATTTTCAGCTTAACGTTTTTTGAAAGGAGTTGGGACATCAGAAGTCTCTGCAATGCATAATAGCATGCATTTCCAGAATTGAGCCTATGTTTAATTTCTTTGTGCGTCTCATTCCTATTTGTGATTATGTTCCTAGGTATTTGAATTCAGCCACTTCCTCAAAATTTCCCTCATTTGTCATTAGCTGTCCATTTCCATTATATACTGAATTTCTACCTGTGACCATATGTTTAGTTTTACTGATATTTACTTCCAGTCCTAATTTCTTAGTGTTACTCAATAGTGTGTGCATGTTGGTCTTTAGTATCTCCTCGCTATCGGCCAGTAGTACTACATCATCAGCATAAGCTAACAGCTTATTAATACCATTCAGTTGTAAGCCTTCCTCATTCTCTAAAGATTTAATGGCATGCTCTAGTACAAAATTAAATAGTAGAGGAGAAAGTGCATCTCCTTGCTTCAACCCATTCTGGATTACAAAAGTGTCTGAAAACTGTTTGCCTACTCACACCCTACTCTTTGAGCCATTTAGACACATTCGTATAAGTCTAACTAACTTTTTAGGAATTCCGAACTCCAGCAGGATACTATATAACTTCTCCCTCTTAATTGAATCATATGCTTTTTTGAAGTCTACGTATAGTTGATGTACAGTACCATTATATTCCCATTTCTTTTCTAAAATCTGTCTTATACTAAAAATCTGATCTGTTGAGTAAAAGTGATTAAATGAAATAAATCAATGTTTGTAAATTTGTACTGGTCGTTGAGTATTAAACCGAGATTTGAATCTGGGTCTTCGCTTCCAGATGCAATTACAATTTTAATATTAATTAATTTCAGTTATATTTTTCCATATTTAATATTCATGCATTCATGGTTTTATTATTCATGGGATGGCAAAATTATTTAGATAACGTGTCGATAAATATATTATTAGACCTGGTATTACATTTTGCTAGATCAATAAGTCATCTCAATGTATTGTTTGTCAAAGGCATTATTTAAGTAACAAGTTACATAAATATTTTCAGTATTTCATCTGCCCCGATGTTATTGATTTGTAAGTAGTACCTTGAATAACTTATAGTTATGAAAAATATGTGTAATGTTATGGCGAAACCTACGTGATAGGAAAAATAACAAATATGTTTTGTCTTTCTTAGAAGGGAAAACAGATGCTTTCACTCAATTATTTCTTCACCCACATAGGTCAACAAGTAAAGTAATTATTATTGTCTTTCAAGGGATTGCCTAATATTATATAGCCATAAGAAAATAAACTATTATTTCGTTTCATTGGATAGGGGACTTTGTTTACTATTGAAAAACTGGCTTTATTCTAGGCAACAACTAATATGTCGGAGTTTGAACCTAATTCTCCAGTATATCGCCTATTCCTAATTTATTATTTGTTCAAGTTCCGGTTCCTTATCCCGATTTACGTTTGCGAGTCAATACTGCCCTATTCTTTCTACATGTATAATTCCTAAACATTCATGTGTCTGTATAAACAAATTCCGGTCATCACATCTTCCAACTAGTTGGTTAACTACCTTTAGCCAATCTCGCTTTCATATTCTAGAGCTATCGTGGAATTGTGATTTTAATCTATAACTGTTACGCTGAATATAAACTCCTCTGAAAGAATTTTGTTGAAATATAGGCATTTATTCTATTAAAACGTTTTAAATGACTGCTAAGGTCCTGTATACCCATCCTATATGTATGAAGGATAATTTTGAGTCTTCTTTCTGATTAGCAAAAAGAAAATCTTACTTACATAATTGGGTACCTTTTAGGAATTTCTGGTGTATTTTAGATGTGTACATGAATGAATTGTTCCCCCCCCCCAAAAAAAAGGGGGAGTGAAAATCTGATCTCCTCTGTAGTTTCCCTGTATGAAAGAACTTACAGCCTTACTTTCACTAATGCTTAAAAGTTACCGAATCAGACATTGAGTTGGACATGTCTTTTTTTTAAATATTAATTCATCTCTATAAAATACTTAGGGCTGTATCTCTTTACTCTTTATTCTATACACTTTCACCACATCCTTTATTTACTTAGGAGGGTGCTCAAAATATCTGCCTTTTAACATTCTAAATTTAGGGTCCATTATTATCTATAACTTTCATAATGTAGAATAAAAGAAAGGGACATACTGTAAATTTCATAAACATTAATTGCAATCATTCTTTAATAAAAATGAATGCTCAACACTTGTGTAATTGATAAATGTGAACTTTTATTTTTTTGTAAAATTCTGCTATATATATATATATATATATATATATACACACGCATATATGTCTGAATTTTTAGTATTTATTTTATCACCCCATTTTGTAACTTGTTCTGCCACTCACTCTCTCTCTCTTGTGTAAATGAAATGCAATTTTTAAATCTCATAGAATGACTTTGGCTTTAAGTATATAAATAGTTAATATTAAAATTATTAAAGATCAACATAATTAACCGTCAAAATTTTGATGAATTTGCAATAGTTGAAATTGTTTATAATTTGTATTAATTGCATAATGAAACCATTTGATTTATTTAACGAAAATTAAAAAATCTACAAATGTAATTTAGAAAAATGGATTTTGAAGAGGGTTCGTATCTAATCAGAAAATATAGTACTTCTGACATACCAACGCACTGTCACCAATGTTACGATTTAGGTACAGTTCCTTCAGATGTGTTTTTATACTTATAGTGGATTTAGGAGGGATTCCTTTACAAGTATGGTAACACTTAAGGCATGCATAGAGAAACTTTAGTTATATAGTTAAAATAGAATGAACTCTATTTTTCAGAAGCAGTCGAGGCTTACTGGTGTTAATGTTTCATAAATCATCTTAAAGTGGCAGGAGTATTATTAATGTCAAACTATTGATTCTTAACATTTTTGTGATAAATTAATATCCTAGGAAGAAATGAACATTTACAAAACTATTTTAAATACATGACATAATCTGAAATCTAATTCTTAAGTAGAGAGGGCGTAACAGTTCTAGGAATTAAAAGACTATTTCAAATGGTAATTTTGTTTTTCCTTTAAATATCAAACTTGGAAATATTTTAATAATTACTAAGTTTATAAGATCCTAAGTTCACATTAATCAATAACTTTAATTGGGAACCTACGTGCAAAGAATATTAAATATAAATGATGTATTATTCGTTAATGTGATAAGACATAATTTTGAAAAAGAAAACATTATGGAAGTACTAAAATGAATATTCATATAGTGATTTTACTTATATAATGGCTGTGTCTCCTTCCATCAGCTCCATTTTTACACCAACGACGACCTACTGTCAGACACTCTCTCTATATATCCATCCATAGTAATTCTGCCCAAAGGCAGGTCCTTCACTGCAATCATAGCATTTTCATGTTATGCTTGCAGCTTTACTAGGGAATTGTACGTGTGGTAGCTTCCCATTGCTTTCCACACCGGTCAAGGAGGATGATGATGATGATGATGGCCATATGATTCTGGGGACCGTTTGGGCCTTAAAGTTTTCCTAACATTTGTTCTATATATATATATATATATTTAACAGGTTAAACTTGCAATAATATTTTCAAGGTTTGGGAAGGTATTTTAAAGTATTGTTCTGGAGTTTACTGTATTGCTAACTTTAGCTTTCAGTTTTCAAAATACCATCTAAATATGCTCATTATTATTCAAGTAAATGTATATATTTTTCAAAATTAAAATATTTTCTTTTAAAACCCAAAGATTTGATTTATGAGAATATAAATTGCATTAACAATTTAATTTCATTTAATATTAAAGTGCATTTTATAACAAATACCAGTAAAAGTATTAAATAGACGGCAGCAATAACAGTACACAGATTTATTCGATGATAAATAAAGGATCAATTGAGTTGGTGTTTACTTGATGAAAATCCATATTTATTAATTAAATAAAAATAAAACGTTTTATTTGATTTTCATATTTATTATATAAATCAGTGACAGCTGTTTCAGTACACTGTACCTTCTTCAGACATGTTAATTTGTGTTAACATGTCTGAAGAAGGTACAGTGTACCGAAACAGCTGTCACTGAATTATATAATAAATTTAATTAATAAATAAAGGAGCCATTTTTTTTCTAAAAACTTACCATTCGTCAATTTTTGGATGAAAATATTTTTAGTCAAGTATCTAGTTTTTGTTTTAACGCTTGAATGTGGAAAACGTGTAGAAGTTTAAAAAAAGTCACAATTTTTATTTTGGAAAAACTGTGGCCTTTTCGAATCCAAATATCACATACATCTTCCATTAACTTAATATTTCATCACACTACAGGATCTACATTTTCCAAGTTTGTAATTATTAACTCAGAGTAGCTTGTAGTGGAGGGTTCAACATATAATGTGTGACTTTTTGTCACACGTAAGATCTTTTTCCGATGATATTCAGAAGTATTTTGATCTTAAGGTGATGAGAATGAACAATCAGTCAGACTATTTGTTTCTTCAACCTTAAAAATTGAAGTGAGTTTAGGAAGTTTTCTGGTTATTTCTTTTTGAGCTGCAACTTTTTTTTTTGTGAACCACTTAAATATGTTCTTTTCGACATAAAGACATTATTTATAAATGTACACATCAACTCTTTTATTTTCTTAATTAATTTCTATTAGTCCCGCGCCGTAGCCGAGCGGTTAAGGTAGGAAGCCTTGGCGTAGAGCTACGGGACTTGCGCTGGTTCGAGTCTCCATGGGGGAAGAAATTTTCTCATGGTATTTCGGCCAGTATGGGACTGGTGCCCACCCAGCATCGTAAGGCAATTGGGTAGCTACAATAAGTAGCGGCTCCAGGTTGAGGAACCAGCTATAACGGCTGGGGGACTTGACATGCTAACCACATGTCACCCCATCACTGGCTGTTGATCATCTACCTCTGTGATTGACACATGTGGATGTGAAGGGCCAGCAGCCGGCTGGTAAAAGGGCAACCGCTGAAAAGTGGAAAGACCCTCAATCGGAATCAATTTCTATTAAACAAAACAAAATCTATGTATAGGTATTGTGTAGACTGTGCAAGCTCAACTTTGCGATCGGAGTGGTTTGTGTAGGTGACCACTAGATGGAGTAGTTTAGTGTAGTATGCTACGAGACACAGAAGTGGCCAATTATGACATGGATGAGTTCCAGAACGAACCAAAAGATCTTCGTATACGGCGGTATACAAACCATAAATTTAAGTAAGATTCAACATGGACCGTCACAAGAGAACGAGCATAGCATAGTGTAAGTGAATATATCAGCCTTTTGGGGACCCCGTGAGGAAGGGGCCTTTCTCATAACCTATTCCTTACAGCCTGATCTGATACCATGACACCAGCTGTCCTTTTGGCTGTATGACAACACAAAGCAATGGCTGTATGACAACGCAAAGCAGATATAAACAGTTATTGGTCTTTTTTTTTGGGGGGGGGTTATGAGTTGACGACCTTATCTAGCCAATCTGGTGAATTGACCTATCTCGTTGTAGCGAATTCTCAACTGACGAATGGCAGAAGGGGCGCCATTGAAATCTTTAAAAACACAATGAAAAGTTCACCATTGTTGAATTAAGGTGACTATTATAAAACACTAGGGCCTAACTGCAATAATAATAAAATACTATAAAAAGCCGATAAAGGATAGATACATATACATGTGTATTATACCAGAAAAATAGGGCATAAATATTCACCCTTTAAATGCGGATTGAAATCTCAAACCAAATATACATAAGTGTTTTATAGATAAAAAACTAAGGAAAAAATTAATATAAAATAACTTTTCACATCAATATATTTGTCAAACAATGAAGTCACACTTACGAAATCTTATATAATATCAAAAACAACTTATTAGGTTCAACCAAATAGGAAATTCTTACGAAACCTTATGTAACCCAAACACATTAGGGAAGAAGTTAAAAACACCTTATATAACTTGGCCATGAACATACTAGGAATATTACTACAGATGGGGCAAGAAAATAGGGCTTCCATTAGCTTTAGGGGATGGTGAAAGGTGAAGATAATCATATAAAAGCCGGGATTTTTGAGTGGAAAAGAAGAAGGGCGGCGGAGCGAACGCAGCCCCCGGCTGGGGGACGGTGGCGACTACGGACGAACTACATTGGTAATATGTGCCATTTAACATTCTTTGGTCATATTAAGACTTAGAATTAAATATGGGACCAAATGGTCCTAGGAACTTAAAATAACGAACAAAGTTGAATATTTTAAAATGATTGTTTCTCTCTCTCTCTCTCTCTCTCTCTCTCTCTCTCTCTCTCTCTCCCTCTCTCTCTCTGAATTTTAGCACTTTAATAATTTTGAATATTTTTACGTTTGACAATGTGGCGATTTCAGCTGTTTTTATATAATTTGTTTTATATGTTATTAATTTAATATCTCTTTATGTCTGACTTTATTTTAATAAATTATGTTAATTTTTCGTTTATTGTGTTTTTAACATTTTTATTTGTAGAAATCTTCCTCCAAAACCAAGGCCAACCGCTCGGGCCAAAGACCACTTAAGCAATAGTGAACTTAACGCTATCATTACGCAGGGGCTTAACCGACGCCTCGCGTAACAATCTGGATGGCAGACGAATGGTATATTCGTGAAAATAATGTTCTATTATATTCACGGATAAAGAAACGAACCTTAGACCACAAAATTAACCTTCAATTCGTATACAGTAAAAATCTATATGTTTCCCTTCAATTGGGAAGAGAAGAGTCACATTGGTACTAATGAATAAACTATGTCTTGTAAAACAGAGAGAAACCAGGAAATCTTCAACTTTGTGACATTATTATGAACTGGCTTTAGGTTATTTTATATTTTTTGGGATCTAATATTTGGGTTTTATAGACAATGGGTAAAGTTTGGATGTATCGCTGTTTTAGATTATATTTTTGGTATTGATGTTTTCAACAAATGTTTTATTTTTCTGGGCATAATTAAGGTTTTTTTACATGGGTAAACTTTTGGATATATATACGACAATTTTGGTGTTGTTGATATTTTTTTTGAGATGTTATTTTCTTTATAGGCGGACATCTATATATATTTATTTTTTCTTCTAGGTTATGTTTTATGTTCATTTCAGAACTTCATTTTTTTGGATATCTATAAGCTTTATGAATTATTTTGGTGTTGTACAGATTTTGACACAGGTTGGTTTGTTAACCTAGGTTATGATTTTTTTTTTTCAGAGTGTAGTAATGAATTTGATTTAGTATTTTTTTTATGTGAATTAAGGCAATATCTCATCCAATGTTAATAATTATACGTTTATAATATTTTATTATTTCGTCTATCGGGAAGACGTGGCACGATCACATGTACACATAAATCATTTCTGAAAGCATCACCACGAGAGATAAGCCCAAGGGATCATAGGTTGCTTTACACGCCACTAGATTGGATTTTTTTTTTTGTTATAGTGAAATTTTTTATTATATTTTTGGAAAAGGGTAATAAATTAAAGCAAACAAGATGGCGGACACATCTTATACTTACGCCACTAATGCACTAAATACGTTTGGTACTATGTAAACATTCATTTTTTTTATATATATTCACGTAAAAACACGATCTTGGATATCTTACTGAATCATGGATAGAGATAGGTTACGAAAAATTAAATTATGGTTTATTAACTAGGTAGTTTGTTGTTAGGATAAAAAACTGGGAAGTTGGCTGACGTCTATTGTATTTTTTTTTTCTCAAAATGGCCACGATGACTACAGAGCCATCTAACGGAGTCTATATTAAACATTACAGCCACCCCGTAAGAAACTAACCCTATCCATCTCAAACAAATAATATTCTACTTATATTCGGGCTAATAATCAAAATATTATTAACAGAAATACAAGAAAAATAAATCGATTAATATTTAAGTCCCCAGGTAGCAACTCATGCATCCACACTGGTAATTAATCTTGGCCCACGTAAGGCTCAAGGAACCGCATTATAACTTGCAATGTATGATTTATATTGGGAAAATAAATTAACAATTATTCTAATAATAAGACTATAAAAATTTAATTACAAAAAAGAATAGCCGAAAACTAGCAGGAAAATAGTTAGGGAGTTGGAAAACATAAAATCAGAGGATTTGGAAATAGAGTAATAACTGTGAAAAACAAAATAACATTGAAAGTAACATATTTCCCCTACCGGAGATCTTGAGGTATCGGAAATGTTAGGGCTCCCAATATTTCTAGACAATCGGCACTTAATGTCAGCCGGGTTATCAGCCCTGCGTGACGGCCGCCCTTTCCCCAGAACAAGAGTCTGGTACTCATTTCAGTTAGAGGCTGAATCGACCCCAGGGCCATAGTGCCGCCAGAAGGTTTAGATCAGGTTAAAAATCCTAAACCCACCGGGACTTGAACCCCCGACTTTTCGGCTTGTAGCGCAGTGCTTTAACCTCTATGCTAGTAGAAATAAATATTCATACTAAATATATCAAAGTAATTTTAAACACGATTAAAGTTAAAACCGCCTGCCGTGCGACATTGACAAGGCAGGGCATGAGGCAAATAATACCGATTTGTTGCTGGAAAAGTATTCTAGGATATCTTAGGGTAAAGACGAGCACCTTATGATATGTAGGAACGTTTTCAGTTAAAAATCGAGAGGTAAACAAAAAACAGAAAGAACTACTAACTGAGTGATTTAAAATTAATAATAATAAAACACACACTAAAATAATAATCAACACACGGAGTTCGGGTACAAATCATACGTTCATAATAAAAGATAATGGAAGAGATTGGATGACAAAGAATAATAATAATAATAATATTAGGGACCGTTCAAGAATATAGAAGATTTCTGAATAATAAATATGAACTCACCAGCGTGGAAAAATGAACAACCGCCAACTTGAGAAATATATTAGATTGAAACACATCTTTCATTTACATGCAGAAGACTGAGTGTCTATTAGGAGGTCAAATAGCTGTAAAATTTCAGCAGGCTCTGGAATGTGTTTATTTTGGTGAAAGTTTAGATTATCCACATAGATAAGAATTCCACACCAACTGTATTAGGAATATGAACAAAATTTATACTGATTGCATTTACAGGGAAATAAATATTATTCTTTTTCTTAACATCAGAAGGCGTACTTTAAATAAATAACTACGCAAAGACCCATGACACTAACAGAAAATAAAAGTGGCATATATTAGCAATCAGAGGGATGCTAGATGTGAAAACCAAGAGTATGGAAAAGAGGCATGGAGGAACTTAGGATGAATTAGAGAGAAATCGAACAAAGCGGGGAATGGAGAATTAACGCAATCACAAAAATGGTAACGCGACTAATGAGGGATGTAGATTCTAGTTTCGAAAACAAGAGTATGGAAAAGAGGCATGGAGGAACTTAGGATGAATTAGAGAGAAATCGAACAAAGCGGGGAATGGAGATTTAGCGCAATAAAGCAACGTAGGGACCACCTCCCCAAGGGAAATAACATTAGACACATAGACAGGAAGACGACCGAACTTCAGGTTCAATAATAGCTCAAAATAATTTTTTTTGATTAACCTCTCATGCGGTGTTGAGAGATTTACAACAATGCCGGCGGGCGCATTCTGTGAAAAATTTCGACTACAATGTGAGACGTTTCTAAATCATGAGTCAAGTAAATCAAAAGTAAAGTCAAGGAGGCTAGCGCAATTAAGGGAGGACTCGCTTGATCCGTAATTCAGATTAAGGTCTCGGGAACAGATAGAATGGAAATTCGGTATAAGTAAGAGAGAGCTCGAATGGAAGAGGGGAATAGAGATTTGGTTTAATCATAGAGCTCCGCTAGTGAGGGTTACGGAGTGGAGGTAGAAACAAGATGCTTACAGAAGTGATAAAAGAAGGACAGACTGATGCTTACAGAAGTGATAAAAGAAGGATAGACTTATTCCCACAAATATTTTCTTTCGGCTGTATCATGATTTTTTTTTGGGGTGGAAAATTAGGATACTTGACAAACAAACATCGGTGAATAACCCTCAAGCTGGGTAAAGATAGGATGCTAGAGACTAGTTATGATATCCACGTGAGATTAATAGGATGTAACCAGGAAGATCAAAATATTAATATTAATGAAGATCCTCAAACTTAATAAAAAATATAATACTAATAAACCACCAGGAAAGTAAATAATAATAATAATAATAATAATAATAATAATAATAATAATAATAATAATAATAATAATAATAATAATAATAATTATTATGACAATAACTATGTCAATAATAATAAAAATGACATCAGTAATATGTTAATAATGGAAAAAATGACATCAGTAATAACAATAAACCTTAACGATCATAATAATAAAATTAAAATCAATTTACCAGTATTGATAATGTATAATGATAATAATAAAACACAGTAAATTTATAACTAATAATAATAATAATAATAATTCACGGTAAATTAATAAACTAACAATAATAATAATAATAATAATAATAATAATAATAATAATAATGAAACAAGAGCGAACTATCAGAAATAATACTTATGTTTATGAATAAAATGAAAGATAACGGAAAACCACAATCTCATTTTCAGCAATTAGGACTCATTTAAGTATGAATGGGTTCCGGGATAAGTAGTAGGCTAGTTCGCGAGAAGATAACGTGGAAGCAGTCCAGATAGAGGCACGTAGTGATCGAAAACAAATTAAATTATTCCCATAGCAATTTAGAAGATGGAGGTTAGGATACTGCACCGATAGTTTGGTTGTCTTGATCGATCTAGTGAAAAGTATTATCATATAAATTTGGAATTTCAAGGGCTACACTGAATAATATTTCTAAAGGAAATTACACAACAATTATTATATTCGGCTGATCATGACACTTGACTGAGGTGCCTACAGGAGGAAACAGAGGAAGAATCTGCGGCCGGGATCTCTCCCTCTGTATACCTTGATAGCATATCAGTGGTACTAGTGACCAGTCGAGTAGTAGACACACACACATATGGGATATGACCTACTACGATAATAGATGAAAACTAGATCGCTTAAGACTCTTCATATTTAGGCCTACGAGGGATAATAAAAGGATAGGCTACGACTTAGGTCAATCTAGGCTAGGTAACGTTAGAAATACACAAACAGAGATGAAACTTTTACATAGTCGCACACAGAGATACAAGTTGGGAAGGACTAAGGACCCTTTTGGAGAGGTTTTGGCCTCGAAAATTTGGTGAGTTGCCTGAACACTTCGCCAACAAGCTGGGCAGGTGCAAGTCGGAAGGTGGGGCACCCCCGTTATGACATGATCTAGAGACAGAGAACTCCAAAATGATATTGGGGCACTGGCCATAAAACCTTGCCGGCTTGGCACTGACGTTAGGGACCATATGGAACAGCATCGTTTAGGGAATGATAGGCATCGGAGAATTAATAATAAAGGAAAACACAGATATTAAGGTAAATACAGAAATGAAAGATATAGGAAACGCAGAAACGAAAGCGAAACAAGAATCGAAGGAATCGATAGTACATAACGGCACCCGGGTGACAGTAGGTGAGGTGAGCAAGATACGAACCACGTCACGGGAAATCGGATCAAATCCATCCCCACTGACGGAGCGAGGGTTTGGTGACGCCACCTTAGAGGGTGGGTCAGGAAGGGCCAGGGCCACTTTAGACGGAGTGCATTCTCCGCCTTCATGTCGTGCCCGGTTCTTTCGCTGGCTCACCCGGCTTTATAGCGAGACAGGAATCGCGAAGGAGAGAGGGGTGGGGTTAGGAAGGAGCCGAGTCACTGTTGACGAAGATGGGAGCATCCCGGCCTCCACCTCGTGGTCGTGCAAGGTAATAACCGAGTCACCGATGTCGGTGGTCGAGCCCATTCTTGGTCTTCATGGTCGTGCGCGGTGAATTGGCTAACCCATCCCAAGGATACATAGCCGGGATTAGGAACTGAGGTTAGCAAGAGACGAACCCCGTCTGGGAGGATAGGATTTAATTCCCTTCTGGATGCAGTAGTGTTCGTTGAGGAACCAACAGAGTTTCTAATGAACCCGAAGTTAGGAAGTGAGGTGAGCAAGAGACGAACCCCGTCTGGGAGGATAGGATTTAATTCCCTTCTGGATGCAGTAGTGTTCGTTGAGGCACCAACAGGCTTTCTAAGGAGAGACAAAAGAAAAGGATAAAATTAGGAAGGACAGGATGCCAGGAAAACCGCGAAGAAAAAGTCGTACGCACACATGGATATGGTCATAACGAAGGAACAACGAATAATAGTCAGGGACGTCAGAAACGTTGGGACACTAGATGAAAATACTAAGGGAAACACATATATATTACGATTGTGCGATCGACGAGTAGAGCCAAGAGAGACAGATTGACCTAAGTAGGGATATTACATACAAAAGAGAGGTTAAACACATTAGGTAGGGAGATCTCAGAAAATTAGAGGTTAAACTCATGAGGAGTGCATGAAATTAAAGGTTAAACACATTAGGTAGGGATATCTCAGGAATTTAGAGGTTAAAAACATTAGGTAGTACAAAAATGAGAGGTTAAACACATTAGGTAGGGAGGTCTCGGAAAATAGAGGTTAAACACATAGGTGTACATGAAAAGGAGAGGTTAAACACCTAAGAAATACAGAAACTAGAAATTAAACACATAAGGATAGTATAGGAAATTAGAGGTTAAGCTCATAAGGAGCACACGAAAATAGAGGTTAAACACTTAAGGAAGTGCATGAAATTAGAGGGTAAACACAAGGGGATGTACACGAAATTAGAGGTTAAACTCACTACAGGAAAATTAGAGGTTAAACACCTAGGGTTGTACTTGAACTTAGAGGTTAAACCCATAGGTAAGACAGGGAATAAGTCTACACGTATGAGACCAGGAACTAACTCAAAAACGTATATGGAAATTAAGAGGAAATAACAGAGTAAGAGAGGACAAAAGGGAGAGGTTAAATCCATAGGTAAGATGGGGACCCAAGACACGGAATAAAGTACACGCATAATCAGGAGTTATGAAAAGAAATTAAATACAGAAATTCAAGAAAACAGATGAAATATTGCCGAACGAATCAGGAAGGGCTTAAGGAAACAACACCATTTAGATTTTTTTATTAAGTTAACTCTGTAGGCTGTAACACGGGATATCGACAGATGTATTAGAGACAAGAGAAGTTAAGACGCAATTTTTTTACTAAGTTAACTCTGTGGGCTGTAACTCGAGATATCGACAGATGTATTAGAAGCGAGAAGTTAAGATGCAAGACGCATCCCGGATTAAAGAAAGGAAATGCTCTCGCAATCAGGACCTCACGAGGGAATGATGATACGGAATTCAGGTTACATAATCGTGCAAAGTAGTAGTTACATCTTAAAGCCCTAGCGATTTATGTGTAGGCGAGCACACTCGATCGAACCCAGGACTCTGGAGTAGGAAAAGCAAAATTGAAATTTTGTCCAAGCAATGGAAAGTTGAAAACCAGCGGTAAAATACAGTGAGATACTGACAATTTTTGAACCCAGTAAAACCTGAATTGCAATAAGGGCGTAAATGATTCGTGAGAAATCATAAGGCCAGAAACATAAGAGCATTTCTTTTTGCAACTTGAGGCTAGCTATAAGGGACAAATAGGAAAATAGGTGCACAAACCTAAACGATGCAATCTAAAGCCAGGACGTCTAATATGCAATGAAGTAAATTAAACATTCTATGACCAGGAATGATAAAGAGGACGCGGACCCATGTAGTACGGGATAGCACCAAACCCATAATCGATGTTGTAGTTATCCTCCCAAGTTTTAACAAATGCCATAAGATTGCAGCTTCACGCCTGGACCTGCGGCCACCACCACTACACTACATGAGGGGAGGATGAGAGGGCCAGACTCACGGCGCACCCTATACATCTGAGGACAAGGGCGCAGCATAACGCTGCAAGGACCAACCACACCCTGTACATCTAAGGACGCAGGGCAGCTGCCAGGACCATCTACACATCTCGTGACGGAGCATAAGATGGGTGAATGTCCAGACTCGCAACCAGCTAAGGCAAACACCTCACTAGCAGTAAAGAACAAACCCAGGCAATTATAAAAAATAATAATAACTTCCCAACGCCAACCTTGGCCTAACATCCTACATTCCAAATTTTTCCTATAGAAGAGTCAAGAAAACAAACTCTACATCAAGATTAATTCCTATCAAACCTTTCACAAGTACTCCTTGGATCTAACTGGGTTTTGTAAAAAAAAAAAAAAAAACTAGGCATGACTAAATCAAAGGCCTACCTGGACCAACGGCAGCTGAAAAGGAACAACTATCTCGAGTATTAGAACATCGCATCCTGCATCGAGGCCAGCAGACACGAACCCTGACCTCCAAGCTAGCCACAGCAGACACCACAGCTTTTATAATTTTTTTTACAGTGATCCGGTTCACGAAATAGAACCGTCGAAGTGCATAACAAAAAGTAACGAAATGTGATTAAGTGCGTCGGAAATGAATAACAGTGAAAGTGCGTCGTTTCAAAAGAAACCACAGTAGGTTTAAACAAGGAAGAAGAACGAAGACGAGAAGAAATTTTAGCGAAAAATATTTTTTTTAATCGATATCTTTTTGTTGTCTTTTTTTCCAGCAATAAACATTATTTTTTTTGTGTGGCATGGTTATGCACAGGCATATTGTATTAAAGCCGCGAAGGCTTGCTATATTGTGATTTTTGTTTTTTTAAGTATAGTGTTCTCACTAAGTAAACAGATCGTACTGATATTTCGACGAAATTAAAGGTATCCGGGGCAATTTACAAGTAAAAGACGATCTAACCTCTTAGGATGAGAACAAAATACTTCCAGGACAGATGGAATCGCCAATTGACGACGTCAGTTCCACTCCCACTTAAAGCTAAGTTAATAAGATAAATGTCAGGACCAACCCCCGAGAGGTGAGAGATATCCTGTAAGGAAAAAAAAGACTTTCGGTTTTTCAACCCTACAGTCTTATTTAGGGGGGGAATTATTATAAAACACTAGGGCCTAACTGCAATAATAATAAAATACTATAAAAAGCCGATAAAGGATAGATACATATACATGTGTATTATACCAAAAAAATAGGGCATAAATATTCACCCTTTAAATGCGGATTGAAATCTCAAACCAAATATACATAAGTGTTTTATAGATAAAAAACTAAGGAAAAAATTAATATAAAATAACTTTTCACATCAATATATTTGTCAAACAATGAAGTCACACTTACGAAATCTTATATAATATCAAAAACAACTTATTAGGTTCAACCAAATAGGACATTCTTACGAAACCTTATGTAACCCAAACACATTAGGGAAGAAGTTAAAAACACCTTATATAACTTGGCCATGAACATACTAGGAATATTACTACAGATGGGGCAAGAAAATAGGGCTTCCATTAGCTTTAGGGGATGGTGAAAGGTGAAGATAATCATATAAAAGCCGGGATTTTTGAGTGGAAAAGAAGAAGGGCGGCGGAGCGAACGCAGCCCCCGGCTGGGGGACGGTGGCGACTACGGACGAACTACATTGGTAATATGCGCCATTTAACATTCTTTGGTCATATTAAGACTTAGAATTAAATATGGGACCAAATGGTCCTAGGAACTTAAAATAACGAACAAAGTTGAATATTTTAAAATGATTTGTTTTTCTCTCTCTCTCTCTCTCTCTCTCTCTGAATTTTAGCACTTTAATAATTTTGAATATTTTTACGTTTGACAATGTGGCGATTTCAGCTGTTTTTATATAATTTGTTTTATATGTTATTAATTTAATATCTCTTTATGTCTGACTTTATTTTAATAAATTATGTTAATTTTTCGTTTATTGTGTTTTTAACATGTTTAATTGTAGAAATCTTCCTCCAAAACCAAGGCCAACCGCTCGGGCCAAAGACCACTTAAGCAATAGTGAACTTAACGCTATCATTACGCAGGGGCTTAACCGACGCCTCGCGTAACAGTGACCATTCTTGCAAATTGTAGTGCATTCAGATGTGTTATTTCATCTCCTCGAACTCCAAGAACGATAACTTCAGTCTGTTTACCTCACTATGGGTCGTATGTTAGAACATTACTCTCTACTCAAATTACTTCCAATCACTAGTGAGCTGATTCACCGTGAGCAATTGCTGAGAACGAATTAACGGCCGACTTATCGGTCATGTACGAGTGTCGACGTTTTCGTAATATTGGCAACGAATTACCCAGAATTCTCAGCGATAAAACCACTTCCGTTATTTTCGTCTGCTATAGAGGAATGTATTTATGCTTGCATCCCGCAAATAATACCGTATACAAACACGTCTGCGACACGCAATATTACGCCGATTCTCCTGTTCTTCCAGTTGAATTCTTTGGTAGACTCTATCAAATTCCTCTTCTCCGTGTATACCGAAAACATGATCGAAGTCTTCAAGGTCCGACATCTTGGATAAATGTTGGATAAAGCAGCAAAGTACATCGATTACCATCGGTTCCCGTTCGGTTCCCTTCGGGATTTTAATTTGAGTTGCTCATTTAAGCTACCTCCGCAGGTAGCTTACAAATTTAACCAATTATTATCGCATGAACAGATTTCTGAGTAAGCATCGTATTAGCATACAACTTGCTCAGCAGAGAAGGCATTTTACTGTCTAATGCGTCCAAACATGCGACCCTATGACTCACTGATGTACCACTATTCACTTTGTTTTGAGTGGTCTCCTGACATTTTTGTCCAGAACTACAATTGTAGAGGGGTTAAGACTTCTATATTAATTATTTTTAATAGACAAGGTCTCCATATATGCAATAAGACAGTTACTATAACCTGTATCAAATTGGCAGAAACATTCCATGTTCAAAATTGTGTCCATGTATTTTCACTAGTCAGATCAAGGTAACTGCTTAGCTCCCACATCGAATCCAGTGATAAGTTGTATGGAATGAGGAATTGCATGGGCTGATATTATCCTGTTTTGCATCATGCTCTGAGTTTTAAGACATGAGTGGGAAGAGGATTGACACTCCAGCATGACCTTGATCTGACTAATGAAAATACATGGACTATAATTCTTTTGAGCAGTGTATATCCAAATTTTTCATCAGTAATTAGACTTGTGCCAATGGACCTGATATCACCATTTACGGCATTACCAGCAATTCAAGTGCAGAAGATGATTTTAATTCATCCCCATATTTAGAAGATGAATCAAAATTAAAAGATAAGTACATGATTTTAGTGCTTATCAAAGAAAAAAGTGAACTTTCAGGTTCTGGAACAGTACTCAGTCGGTAGAGCATTGGTCTGGAAAGCCAAAGGTCCTGGGTTCACATCCCCAGTCTGAGCATATAATTTTTCTCTTCAAAAATAATATTTATAATGTGTTTATCAAAGTTTCTCTTAATAAATCATGACATAATGAGATAAGTAAAATGTTAATTCTCGTATTGTAGTAGCACTTCCAAATGTTATTTCCTTGTACTGGCTAAGCAGCACATACAGATCAGATTATCTGGCCATTCATTTTTTTGGACAGGGGCTCGGTCCCAAACAGTCAGTTAAGAGGACTTCCACTGTACAATAATTATGACAAATACAAATTAAAATATTAACTTAATTATTTTTTCTGCAGAAGTCATATTAGGAGACCACCTAGTTCAGCAATGTCAAAGCAAGCACATTTATACGAACAAGAAGACAGTCATGGGCATCAAGTGTTTAATGTAAGGACGACAAAGTAAACAATAGGGAATAAGCAACTAAGTGTAAGCTATGGCTAAACACAGTTGTGGGTATGCCAAGCTTTCAAGCGCCTGCCCATTTCTGGCCGCTTCAATTGAAATGGTCAACCTACTACTTTACGAAGTATTCACTAATAATTAATTATGAGAACTTGATGACAAGTTTTGGAATTGATTCTTGAAAGCGGCTTATATCCTGTCACTATCTAATCACCAAGCATCTATCTTCTTGGTGCCATTCTTCCCCTCCTACTGAGTAAAGAAACAGGTGCTTTGGGATAATATAATTCATTCTGCATTACCTTGGCTGGCAGATGGAACAATTCCATTCAGCATGAAGGGTGTCTACTACTTTACCTCTGATATGGTGTTTCAGTAAAGTTATTTAAATGTTTGGTTATGTTTATTGTGACTCGTGTGTGTATTTGACTATTTAGTTTGAATATTGTTTGCATTTCCAAATAATTTTGTTATGTATATATTATTTTCATTCTTTAAATATTATTATATTAATGTGGCCTTTTGATAATGAAACATCTTATGTATACAGGCAAGTAGTAGCTTCCTGTCTCTATTTTATATATATATATATATATATATATGTGTGTGTGTGTGTGTGTAGAGAGAGAGAGATTCAATTAAAGCCAATTCAATAGTAGTAAATAAAAGTTTGCTTGTCAACCCTTATGTCAACCATAACCAAGCCAGAGCAGAATATTTCTCATATATCATTAAATGAATTATATAGCAATGTGGATGATGGTCTATACTCTATCCAAATTAAGACCTACTCTTCAAATAAATATTCGGTCATCGCTGGTTAAAAAGTCCATAACATTTATCATTCAGTTATATAACGTCACCTTACCTTAAATAAGTGTATGGGACACTTGGCAAAATCTCCGTACAATGGGACTTAAGACAGTTGAATCCCCCAACTGACTCTATAGACATTTCTGTAGATGATTTAAATGAACATTTTACCTCAATACCCATGACACCTCCAGACACCAAGACTAAAATAGACATTCTTAAAGACATATCCACATCCCCCCATATAGGAAGAGATAAATTTTACTTTTACGAAATTTCGCCTATAAACGTTAAAAAGGAATCAAGCAGATTAAATCCAATGCACAAGGAACAAATGACATCAGCATTTTAATGCTTCCCTTATAATTTGTATCTTCCCTACTGTATGGAAACAGTCTAGGGTTCGGCCTATACCTAAAATAAGTACACCTATTAACTGTAATTACTTCCGACCGATTAGCATCTTATGACATTATCTTAAGCCCTGAAACGTATTGTACATAAGCAAATGACTGAATATCTCCAAGCAAATCACCTCCTTGATCCTTATCAATCTGGCTTTAGATCTGGTCATAGCACAACCACAACTTTGTTAAAAATTACTGAAGATATTTGTGAAACCATGGACAGATGTGAATTGACTCTTTTAACCTTACTTGACTTCAGCAAAGCTTTTGACACAGTAGACCACGACTTACTTATGATCAAGCTCAAGCACCTACACTTGTCTGACAGTGTACCAAGTATGTGTAATTTTTTGAACTTTGTGTTGCCCCGATGTCTGTGAAGAATTGTTACGTCTGTGTTTCCCCAATCCTTTCTTCTTTGTGTCTGCTAGTTTCCGAAGTCACCTTTCCCCCACTCCTCTGCGTGCATGTATAGCGCGAAAGAGGAGGTCCGTCCCCGGCGACACAAAACGTTAAGCAGACGAGCTCTGGCTTCGGGAGGAGCAGTCGGTGGGCTGGCTTCTTAATAGACCAGAATTCTTCCTAGAAAGGAAGAGACTTTCTTCAACAGTGGAATTGTTTAGTTGCGGCAATGTCGCCATTATCTCAAGATTTTATTAGTCATGTTTATTAAGGCTTTTGAAGAAACTAAGAATTAAGCATTGTTTTTGTGCGAGTGTATATAGTTCAAATGATGTCTAGTAAGACTTTATGTACATTATTGTTAAAGGAGAAAGTTATTATTATTGATTATGTTAACCATCATTTTGATATTTTTCGTTATTTTGTTAATTTAACTTATATGACTAATTTCATTAAATTCCATTTTTAGTTAATCCTTGTGATTAATTATTTATTGCAAGTATTAAGTATTTAGAGTCCTATAATCTCCTCTATCATGGTTTCGTTAAATACCTCGTTAAGTACAATAAAGTATTGTTTATTATATACTAGCAGTTGTTTATGAAATGAAGCAAGTCTGCATAAAACTAGGGTCCAGCGCGCAGAATCTCTGTTAAGATTAAATAGTTATGTTTATTGGTTCTATATTTATTCCTTGTTTACATTTAGCTATAATCGTATCTGTGATAGAATTGAGCAAGAGTAAACTAATCAATAGGCAATCAATGTTAGGCGATATAGATCTTTAATACACCATACAAGAAGGTAGCAGACCATATCAAGACGGTTCAACAGCACTGTATCCTGGTTCGACTCATACCTGCACATGCATCAACAATATGTTTCACTAAACTCTAGATCTACGTCTTGGCGCAACGTGCAGGTGGGAGTCCTCCAGGGCAGTGTTCTCGAACCTCTTCTTTTCTCAATCTACATAAATGACTTACCAACTGTACTAAAGCACTGCCATTATCACCTCTATGCTGATGATCTCCAAATATACCTACATTCACCTCCTCATTCTCTCTATAACAGCTTGACGAAAATGAATGATGATCTCATATCCACCTTTAACTGGTCTTCAGTATCGGTCTAAATCTAAATCCCAAACAAGTCACAAGTAATTCTAATGGGACAACAAAAACTGCCTACAACCTTTGACATATCTACACTTCCAAACATTACTATAAATAATATAATTATCCCTTATTCTTCTTCAGTAATAGATCTTGGGACTACATCTAGAGCAAATTTAACCTGGCAAACATAAGTGAAACACATATGAAAAAATATATTCTCCATCTTACATTATCTTAGACGTTTAAAGAATTTTTTCCCATTTATTAAACTAATATTGAGAAGCTAAAGCTATTACTATGATAGAAATAAGTAAATTAATGAACACAATTAAATTATTGTAAATCAATGGTAAAGAGAAATTTTTTTGCCTGAACTGGGAATCGAACCCTGAACCTTTAGCTTTCCGTGCTAATGATCTGTCCACTGAGCTAATTCAGGCTTCATTCCCATCCAAACAGAAATCCTTCCTTTACCTTACTCTACTGGTCCCACATTCAATTGCAATGAATCATCATTCACAAATACACAATGAATGGCTTCTACCTGAAGAAGACATGAAGGGACTCCACACAGCTATAGCATTATTTATTAAATTAATATTGAGAAGCTAAAGCTATTACTATGATAGAAATAAGTAAATTAATGAACACAAATTATTGTAAATCAATGGTAAAGAGAACATTTTTTGCCTGAACCGGGAATCAAACCCCGGACCTTTAGCTTTCCGTGCTAATGCTCTGTCCACCGAGCTAATTCAGGCTTCATTCCCATCCAAGCAGAAATCCTTCCTTTACCTTACTCTACTGGTCCCACATTTAATTGCAATGAATCATCATTCACAAATACACAATGAATGGCTTCTACCTGAAGAATAAATGAAGGGACTTCACACAGCTATAGCATTATTTATTAAATTAATAATGAGAAGTTAAAGCTATTACTATGATAGAAATAAGTAAATTAATGAACACAAATTATTGTAAATCAATGGTAAAAGGACAATTTTTTGCCTGAACCGGGAATCAAACCCCAAACTTTTAGCTTTCCATGCTAATGCTCTGTCCACCGAGCTAATTCAGGCTTCATTCCCATTTCCCTTTACCATTGATTTACAATAATTTAATTGTGTTCATTAATTTACTTATTTCTATTATAGTAATAGCTTTAGCTTCTCAATATTAATTTAATAAATAATGTTATAGCTGTGTGGAGTCCCTTCATGTCTTCTTCAGGTAGAAGCCATTCATTGTGTATTTGTGAATGATGATTCATTGTGCAATTGAATGTGGGACCAGTAGAGTAAGGTGAAGGAAGGATTTCTGCTTGGATGGGAATGAAGCCTCAATTAGCTCAGTGGACAGAGCATTAGCACAGAAAGCTAAAGGTTCGGGGTTTGATTCCCGGTTCATGCAAAAAAATTTATCTTTACCATTGATTTATTCTAATTTGTTTCTACCAGTTTCGTTAAAACAAATCCTTGTGCAGAATCTTGTGTTGCCACATTTCGATTATTGTGACATTTTATATAATGATCTAAACTATGACTTGTCACAGTAGACCACGACTTACTTATGATAAAGGGTGTTCATAATGCTTGCGTTCGATTTATTTTCAATATCTACTGTTATGACCATATTTCTGAACACTTCAAAAACCTCTTTTGGCTCCGTCTTACTGACAGACGTAAATTGCACTCTCTTTCGCTACTTTTCAAGCTTCTGAATTCCTACACTCCTACTTACCTGGCGTCCAGATTTGATAAGTTATCCTCTTACCACAATATTGACACTAGGTCACAAGATAACAGTCTGCTAACAATTCCTCTTCATAGCACTTTCTCTTATTCTACTTCCTTCACAGTAGCCTCTGCCCGCTCCTGGAATTTCCTTGCTCATAATATCAGGGGTTGCCGCTCACTTGGCACTTTTAAGTCATGCTTATACAGTTACCTGTTGTCTAATAATTAATTTTTCTCTATTTATTTAAATTTATACTATGTCATTAATAGTTTTTTCTCCTTTTTTATATATCTTGTACATATTATATACTTAATTCATTAAATCTAGAGTAAATCAAAATACATTATAAATATTAATTGTATTGTTTTTATAACATGTAATCGTTTATGTTTATTGTAATTTAAATGTAAGACTATTTTTTTTGTATTATTTAAAACCTGGTTGACTGGCAAACAAAGTCTTAAGGCCTTAATTCTGCCAGGTAAAATAAAGCTATTATTATTATTACTTCTAAAACTTTTTCTTTTTTTTCCCAAATGCCCCAGGTTGTCATTTTGACATTTATGGCGTTCTCTCTTGGCATGGCATACTTGCAACCCACTTCTGAGGTTGGGGTGCCTGAAAGGCGGGGTTACGCTGCCCCAATGATATGTTAGTTGATGATTGTGGTAATGATGCACCAGAAAAGGCCTTAAATTAAATTTAAGCTAATTAGGCGAATATGATATTGATGATAATAATGGCCAGATGATGTTCGGGGACCATTTGGGCCTTAAGAGTTTCCTGGCATTTATCTTATGGGTGAGAAAAACCCCCGAAAAAGCCTCACCCAGGAAACTTGTCCCGACCGGGGATCAAACCTGGGCCCGTTACATGACAAGGCAGCACGCTACCGCGAAACCACAGCGGTGGACTACTTCTGAAACCCTGTAAGTCAAATTTAACATTTTTTTAAAAGAGAAAATAAAAAATAGTTACAAAATAATAAGTAATTTGAATGTTTATATTCAAAATAAGACATTAAAAACATAGTTAATAAGGAACGTTAAAAATATTTTTATGCTTTCCTGAAAAATGTTTAGACATGGCTTTAGAAGTAAGGTCGTAAAATGTTCCTATAATATAGGTGTAATTATTATAATATCTATAAAGGTTCCGGTTGGCTTCAAATTTCTTGAAAAGTTTTATTTCACCATCTTCTAATATTGGATGGAGAAGGAAGATCAATTAAAGCGCTATGTTAATAATTCTTATTTTTAAAAGGAAAGAAAAGACATAGTCACATTATTTATTATAATAAATGACAATGCCAATAAAATTAACATTTATATATTGCACAGAGTAACAAGTATTGATTTATGTTAACCCATTACCTGCCATTGTCCTTTTTTTTTTTGGGACGTCATTTTTTAATATTTCTTTTGAGGAAGTGTGCTAGTTTTAAACTTAACCCCTCAAAGTGGGTAGAGTTAAATGGCTAGCAATACCCTGTTGCGGGAGGAGTATCCACTGGGATTTAAATCCAGCCATTCTTTGCAAGTATTCCAATAAAGCATTTAAATGGAAAACCTTGCATAATTTAAATGATTTTGCGATTCCATTATGGTGTATCCTTAAAATATTGTTTTATCCATTTGATCTATTATGTTATTCATGTCACATCTCTGCAGGTGTAGAATTATTGATGATTGTTGTGCCACAGTTGAAATATTATATAACCACTGCTGCGGTCTTGAGGTAGCGTGCTGCCTTGTCGCGCAACAGGCCCGGGTTTGATCCCCGGTCGGGACAGTTTTCTGGGTGAGGTTTTTCCTCACCTGTAAGACAAATGTAAGGAAAACTTTAAGGCCCAAACGGTCCCCGAAATCATATAGCCATCACAATCATCATCATTCATATTCATCTTAGATTAAGCTTAAGATTAGGGACTCTCCTGGCGCACCACCATCATCATCACCCATCATATCATCGGGGCAACATAACCCTGCCTTCCAAGCGCCCCAACCTCAGAAGTGGGTTAAAAGTATGCCTTGCCAGGAGAGAACACCAGGAATGTCAAAAGACAACCTGGGGAATTTGCAATATATATATATATATATATATATATATATATATATATATAAGTTTTTTGCATAAATAAAACAGTGAATTGCACTATGAATTCTTTGAAGGGTTCAGAGAACTGCCACACTACCTAACAACACAATGAAATATTTACGCAAAGAGAAATTAGTTTGGTGTGATAAATCTTGTCTTCAAGGCAAACCAGCTTGACAGTCTGGACACCAATAAGCGATTTTTTTTTCTTTTTCCATGTTTATTACAAACACATTTCTTTATGGGTTGGCCTTCTTTCCTGTAGGGCAAATCTTCTCCAACTATGTCTTTCTGGAAACATTATTATAGGTCGTGTGCCATCAGAATTTTTTTTTCTATGCATGATCCCTGTTGTGCTAAAATACCTTCTTCAACACTAAACTTCAATTTCTGTCTTTCTTGTGGTTTCCAATTTTCTGCTTGTTAACAATACTTGCATTCAGTATGAATATATTTAAAAGTTCTTTGAACATCTTTATGGACCATTGATTATTATTTTTTTTGTATATTATGAAATTCTGTAATAATTGATCTTTCTAATTCATACCTCCCATGAAGTTATTATAGTCACATATCGATTGGTTTTACCTTATCTTGTCCTCTTCTTGTTTTTGCAATGTTGGTTTCATCAGTATGGTATGTGGCTTTGTAATATTCGTTTGGTCACTACAGTTCATTATTGTTAGTGGTCCTGGGGACGACTCAGCCTCTTATGGAAATAAAAGTAACAGATGATTGTTATGAGGGTAAAGGCAGCCGTCATACAGGGGCTGGCAACCCAGCTCTGACATCAAGTGCCGATTGTGTAGAAAAAGTGGGAGCCTTAACCTCCTACTACTCAAGGGCCTCACTTTACCTTTCCATAATGTAAGGGTATCATCAATTGAAATGTTTTGTTTTTATTGTTGAGGTACTATACATGAATCAGAAATAACTTTTTTGGGCCATCACATGTGGTGAATTTTGCGACATTGTTGTTAAAATGAAGAAATATGCAAATACATTAAAATTGGTAGGCAAGCTAATCTACAAAAAAGACATTTATTTTTCTAAAAAAATACTACTTCCATTTATTGAAAATATAATATTCCGGTTTTTTCTTGGAGTTTACAGCTGGCAAGAGTGCAAAACACAGAAATCCTTTATCAAGTTATACATATAAGAAAAATGTTAGGGGCCCACAAGAATAAATGCAAATATAAAATTATTTTAACACGATACTCACGTCTGTTATCGATTATTATATCATCATCATCATCATCATAGTACATTCACGAATTTAGGCCATTTGTTGACCTGTTTTGGCCTCAAGAGAAACACCATCCAAAAGTCTTTTGAGTGGATGTCCTGGTCTTCTTTTTCCTGCAGGTTGATATCTTAACATTTGTTTGGGTACCCTGTGATTATTATATGCACTAATAAAAGCATTGAAATCTCTATATGAAAGTTATATAAATGGGAAGTAGTCAATGTAAAAACAAAGATCACAATAACAGTTTAAATCAGTGTGCATAGCTAGTGCACACAGTACATATATCCGCACCAGCAAAATAATTCAACCCGCATACATGTCACATACCTCCATGCTGATGGGTTAATTTATATGTAGTCTAATATTGTTAAATGGACTTCAAAGTTCATGTCTGAATTAACAAATATTGTTTCTTTTAATTTAATTGTTGCCAACAGTTCCTGGAATTTGCATAATTTTCATTTCTGCATTTAAAAAAGTCTGTTAGGCTAGAGCATCAATGACATTTATATTATTACTAGATATGTGTTGGTGAAAAATCTGTTGATGTCCTCATAAATATTGTTGGAATTTTGAATGTTATAGGTAAGTGTAAAATTACATAATTGGGACATTGGCAGAATGTGAAAGCAATTATTATCATGTAATGTTCATCTTATATCAATACATTTTTGTTGTTTTCATGACATAATATTGAGTTATAAATTGCTTTTATATACATTTATTGTTTCTTGCATCAAACCTTTATTACTGATTTAAATTTAAGCAGAACATTATTTTATATAGTTTCTATTTTAGGGTCTTAATATAAATTATCATGCCTCATGGACTTACAATTGAAGAAGTGTTGATGGAATTGGATAATTGTGAGGTAGATGAAGATGACATGAATTATATAGAATTGGTGATTATTCTGCCGCCTCCAGACAAAGAAGATATTGAAGAAAATACATTGGTATATAGTGCTGCATGATGTTGGAGGTACTTTAGAATTCATTACCCCCAGTGATGAACATGATGATATACTGACATGTTCAGCATCCAAACGCAGTAGAATTTAAGAAAGACAGTCATCTAAGGTTAATTTTACAAACTAGCATAAGTTTCAACCATCCTAGTAAAACCAATTTTGATAAAATTGTGGAACATTTGGAGAATAAGACAGTGCTCCAAGTATTTGAGGAAATTTTTCTGAAAACTGGTAAATACTATTGTACAACAAACTATGCTAACCAGAAGAATAACTTGAGCTTTTCTCTAAACTTAGATGAACTGAAGTCATTCATTGGCATTCTGCTTCTTAGTGGATATCAAACTTCTGCAAGAAGGTATGTACTGGGAACAAGCATCTGATGTTGGTACCACTAGTTTTCAACTCAATGCTAAGGAATCAGTTTAGAAAAATGTTTCCACTTGAATGATAACTCTAAAATTGATAAGAATGACAAGATGTATAAACTGAGATTATATCTCGACACACTGAAGAAGGAATTTTCCTAATTTGGAGTTTTCCATTCTGAATTATCACTTGATGAAATAATTATTAGATATTATTATTATAGAAGGCACTCAGCTAAAATCTTTATGAGAGGCAAGCCAATAAAATTTGGTGCCTCACCAACTCCAATGAATTTCATTACAACTTTTCACCCTATTGTAGAATAGTGAAAATAAAAGACAGACTTTTGAATACTTTGAGGCTCCATTTACAGCTCAACCTATAGACACATGAGTAATCAATGAGCTCACAAACATAATTCCAGAGTTTGACTGCAGTAATCACAAATAATTGTTCTTTGACAATTTTTTCACAAGTATTGATACACTTGCATCACTAGCAAAGAAGAAGTTGAAAGCCACAGGAACAGTCAAGAGAGATTCACACTAAATCTTGTCCTCTAATAAACTTCACAACAATGGAAAAAGAGAAGGAACATGGATTTTATGACTACCAGTTCAACAAAGAAAATTAAATTTTAGTGTGAAATGGAGAGATAACAAACCAGTGTGCATTGCAACTAATTTCAGCACTATTGAGCCTCTTTCTTGTGTTAAAAGATACTCCTAGCAGAAAGAGAAAGAGATAAATATACCAATGTCAAAACTCATCCAAGAATATAATATGCACATTGGAGGCGTACATTTATTGGAAAAGAAAGTCTCCCTCTACAGAATATGTACAAGATATAAAAAATGGTGGTGGCCATTGTTCAAACAAATGTTGGATGTTTGTGTCATAACTACTCGGTGTGCATACCAGATAGCACATCCACATGAGAAAATATCACTTCTATATGTTCAAAGAACATGTTCATCGAATGGAAGATCACAGAATACCCAAACAAATGTTAAGATATCAACCTGCAGGAAGAAAAAGACCAGGACGTCCACTCAAAAGACTTTTGGATGGTGTTTCTCTTGAGGCCGAAACAGGTCAACAAATGGCCTAAATTCGTGAATGTACTATGATGATGATGTTCAAAGAACAAAAGTTATCTTCTACCTATCTAAGAAAACAGGATCCACACCAAAATGCCAGGGACCTCAAGGCAGTAGATTGCTAAATAAAAAAGTACCCAATGATGAAAGACTTAATCCAGGAAATCATCTAATTGTGCCATATGGCACACAAAGAAGATGTGCATTTTACAAAAAGAAGACCACAAGAGTTTGTAGCAGATGTAATGTTGGACTCCATGATACGTGTTTTTTTGCTTTTCACACCCCCTAAAGGTGCATATAATATGAAAATGTTGAATTTAACTATTTTGAGTACCAGAAAATCTAAATACAATGACTTGTTCTTCAGTTAATTAATTTTAAAGGTTTATATATTAAATGTGTAGAAATAATTCATAATTTCCAATAACAATATTTTAGACATTGTATTCAGCCATTGTCCCAAGAATGGGACTGTCTGTGGCTCCTTAAGTAATATACTTGATTGTTTGAAATTTGTTTTAGTCCTTTAATTCCCTTTATCCAAACTTAAAAATTCCAGTAATTAATTAAGAGAAAAATATATTTTAAAAGATTTGACTGAATGGGTTTTATTTTGGATAGACAATTACATTATGTAGGGTTTTAAATAGTTTATTAATTATGGAGATTCATCTCGGAACATGAGTTCTGTTTACATTTACTTTAATTGACCTCATCTCATAAAACAAGTGGCACTTTCTCACAAAAGGCCTTCATTTATTTTTGAAATATTTTACATATTCATCAATAAATGTTAAAAGTACACTAACAACTTGCTTGTTAACAATGTGCTAAAATTTTAACAATATGTTATAATTTGAAGTAATATAAGAAATATCACTATGGGATTTATTTTAAAATTTAAAATAAAAATTCTTTACACCTCACATCCTGTATTCTTTTAGACCAGTTTTGTAAGCTAAGTGGTTACATCTTCAGTAGTTTCATGATCAATGCTTTGTCGTCCAGGAGCACTGCTGCTTACTCCACGTGTTGGTGGACCGATGAACTCACAATCAAATCAACTTCCCGGGAATTTCAAAATTCATTAATTTTTTTTAATGTAGAATTTTTTCCAAACAGTGAGCTCCTTGGGATTTTTATTTGTTTTAATAAAGCAGATTTTCTTTCAATTTGATGTTTTTCCAACCATGCATGAGCAGTTCTTGCTGATTTTTCCAATTCCCCATTTTTGACATTAATAAGACGTTCTTTCACTCTGGTTTTCAAATTTCTTTTAGTTTTCCCTACATAAATTTTATCACAATCTCCACATTTAATCTGGTAAATTCCTGATTTTACTTCAATTTTGACATTTTGGTTGGTTTTAATCATCCTATTGAGGCTATATTCATTTATCGGTGCCAATCTTATGTATAACTTGCATTTTTTTATTAAATTTGTGATGCTTCAATGGATGGTAGGTGAATTCCTTGAATTTTATGTTTTCTTATATTTCTTTTAGAAGTGTACTTGGATTTTTAATTTTTGTGTTTTAAACTTATTTATTTTGCTGTGTACCATGCTTTCTTCAAACCCGTTTTCTATTGCTACACTGATTATGTTTGTTTTTGTTTTTAAACATTTTCTCTGTTCATGAGTATATTTACTAATTGTTATCATCACAGTTTATTCAAAATTAAGGCCATTTGTTGACCTGTTTTGGCCTCAATAGAAATTTATATTTACAAATCTATGTGCCAAACTATTGAACACTGCTTTTTTGTGAGTAAAGTGAACAAATCCTGAAGCCTTAATATAGTGTCTTCATTCAGCATATTCCAAATTCTATCTTGTTTTCATTAGTAAAATTATAAATTGGAGATTCAGCATATTGATTGCAAAGATTGTGGAAAAATATACAAAGGAAAAACAAAAAAAAAAAAAAAAAAAAGGAATTTGAACACAAGATTGAAAGAACACCTTAGAAATGTTAAAATGGGGAAATAGATCAATCTGCAGTAGCTGCATCTGTACGGTAAGAAAAATGCAGAATCAAAGCAAAGTCCAAATTATTAAAACAATTAGCAAATCTAAGGAACTTACTGTTTGGGAGAAAATTATTTTCCAGAAAAATACAAGAAAAATCATACTTTTGAAATTCTCGGGAAAAAGATTTAATTTTGGAAGTTGATCAGAGAGCCACCAGAGGGAGTAAGAAGAAACATAAGGATTGGCAACCATCAATTCAACAGTTAGATAGAGCTGAAGATAATACACAGAAGTATTGAAACATGTCGAGAAATCTACAATTATGATTTGGGGTGTTAAATTCTAACTCACATATTAATCTATCTTATTTCCTTCATTTCTTGTTAAATTTAGACTTAAAAATGGAATTTGTCTATTAATTTCAGTTTCCATGGTCAAATTTATAGATTGACTCTGAATATTCAGCAAGTTTGTTTCATTAATGATAGCAATTATATCAACATATCTACACCAGAATTTGAAAATCAAGGGGTGTTCCTATGTTCAAAATCTCTCCATAAATAAATTAGTTAAAAAGGGAGACAGGAGGTTTCCCATCGAAAGACCAGAATTTTGTTTGTAGAATTTTCCATTGTATGTAAAAAACATTTGGATTATGCATAATGTGATTCTTTCTCTATTTTATTTTTGTTCAGTCATTTTTTCCAAAAAATCCAGTGTTTTCTCTAGGGATGCTAGGAAACAGTGAAACAACATCAAAGGAAACTAATCTATCAATTGCATCTAAATTTATTTTACCCACTCTTTCTACCAATTGGTATGAATTATCTACTGATAGATTACCAAACCCTTCCATTTTTTTTAATTCACCACATAACCATCTAGATATATATGTAAGCGACCCTATGTTGTTGATGATAGGCCTCATTCTATTTCCTTCTTTGCAGATCTTTGGCAGACCATGGATGTTTGTATTTTTTCAGTTTGAAATTTTCAACTGGATTTTTTTTGTTAGGATTTTCATAATGTTTTTTAAAGTGTTTGTCAACTTCCTTGATGGTTTTGGAAAAAGGGTCAGATTTAATTTCATTATATTCTACTGATTCCAAAAGTTTGTCATTATGCTTTTGTATTCATCAACATCTAAAATTACCAATCAGTTTCCTTTATCTGCATTTGTGATTAATACATTTTTGTTGTTAATCTCTTGGTAATTTTCATGTTTCCCAGCCCATTATATTTTTTTGGAATGTCTTTAATTTCTTCAAGGATTGTTCCACATTTGTTCCAAACAACCGTTTTTCCTTCTGTGTTCATTTCATCTATTGCAAATCTCAATATCAACTACATAATCTTCAATTTTGTTATAGAAATTCACATGTTTTCAAACCTCTTTCTAAAATTCCCATTTCTTTTTCATTGAAGGATTCAGAAGTTAACTACATTATTTACACTTTTCTTACCTGTTTTGTTTATTGATTTTGGGTGATTTACATTTTTCTTTATAATAATTTCTTTTTTCTTGATTTTTAATTCCGAATTTTCAATTTCCTTATTTTGTCTGTCAATTTTTTTTATTTAATACTATTGTTATGTTTCTCGAAAAATTTCTCTTCAAGCTTTTACCAATAAAAGTTTTTTTTACAATTTTGACAATTTTTAAATGGAGGAAATATAACTCAATGTCAAAATTGCTAATAATTTTTTGCTCCATTTTTTAAAATTTCTTTTCAGCTGATTTTGTTCTTTGGTTCCATTATTATTTTTAATTGTTCTTCTTACAAATTAAACATTTTTGATAAATTTAATATTAATATTTCTATTTTGTCTCTTTTCTCTTACATTCATGAATCTTTTAATAACATTATATACTACTCCACGGCACGACAGTCCTAGAAGGCCCTTGGCCTACCACCTGGCTGCTGGCCTCACATCCACATGTGTTAATCACAGAGGTAGATGATCATCCAGCCAGTGTAGGAGTGACATATGGTCAGCATGTTGGGTTCCCCAGCCATTATAGCTGGTTTTCTTAACCTGGAGTCACTACTTATTGTAGCTATCCAAATATCACGTAGCTGGGTGGGCACCAGTCCCATACTGGCCAAAATTCCATGAGAAAATGTCTTCCTCCATGGAGACTCGAACCAGCGCAAGTCCCATAGCTCTGGGCCAAATAAACCCAGAAAACTTAAGTTGATATCTGCAAAGAAGGAAAAGAGGACCATCAACAACATAGGGTCGGTCACACACACATATAAATAAATTCTTGTTAAGAATAGTATCAACTATGTAGTATTTAACTTTTTATCTAAGTCCTAATAAATTAAAACTTTTAGTATAGCCTACAAATTGTAAATTTTATGTTAAAATTTTCAGTTTTGTAATTTAATTTTTTTTTTGTATTCTGTGCCATTGGGCAAACATCAACTGGATCAGATAAATTAATAATGAAATATCTAAATGAACCAAATCTGTTTCAGATACATGAATTACCAGCTAATTACCAACTGATAACATGTTTAATCCTTGGGAAACAGAATGTGAAATTAACAAGCAGAATTACATATTGTTAAAAATAACATATGTCAATGAAATGGAATTTTTGTTAAATTATAAATATGTTAAAACAACATAAGAATTTGTTAAAGCTTAACAATCCATGATAAAACCAGGCATAAATGACCTTTTTGTTAATATTTACAACTATCTGTAGAATGTTTTGTAGTTTATTCATTTTATTTCACAAATTTTATTTAACAAAATTCATCATCATCATCATAGTACATTCACGAATTTAGGCCAAAATTAAACCAGTTAAATTGTATAAGTATCAATTGTTAATAGTATTAATACATTAGAAGAAGAGGTAAAAGAAAGAATTCTACTTTGTAATAAGATTTAATATGCAAATAAAAATCTATTTAAAAATAAATTATTATCAAGGTCAATTAAACAAAATCTTTTGGACATAAGACCTATTGTGATGTAAGTAAGTGAAACCTGGATTTAAAATAAGCTGATAAAAAATTGCTAGTATTAAAAAAAAAATCTTGATTAGAATATATGGACCAACTAGAGAATCAGATGGGGCACAAAGAAAAAGGTTCAATTTCTGGTCCTGAGGTGTGAACATAAATTGCCAACTCCATACAAACACATATAGTATCATTGCTTGGAAATTCTAAGTTGAGATTTGAGTTCATTTCTGTCTACAGTATTGTGTTAAAATTGTTGTTCTATAATACAATAATTAAAAATAAATGTTTATGGTAATTTGTCTTCCCTCAGTCCAGGTACAGCTTATTTCGTGCCAAACCAATTTCTTTCTTTTTTACCTTTAAATTTTAAGGGAATGGCTTATTTTTGGATCAATTAACATCAAAATGAAAGAGTCTATAGAAACATATGGTATAAGACATAAATTTATTTTTAATCTTGTCACATCGACCCTAGAATTCATGGGCTATCATTGCATTTTTGTATTCTGAAAGTAATATGTCCATTATTAACAACTCCCTACAAAAAAAAAACAATGGTTAGGCTAATTCCAATACATTGCCAGGTACATCCTTAGGGGAACTGCAGAAATAGTTATAGTGAATAGGGGAAACAAGGAGTCAAAATGTTGAAAACTACTGCTATTATCCAAAGTTATTTCTTTATGGTTACAAATGTTTCAAAATTTGTCACCTGTTCATATTAACCCTGAGCTTCCATCCAATAAAATTATAATCTTCTGCAGAACAATATTCTTCAGTATTTCTTAATTGATAGAAACAAAAAAGTCATTTTACTAAAATAAAACTATATATTTTGTACCATTTTCAATAGAATATTTAAATTATTTGCCTGTTACGTATCTAATGCTACATTTCACTCGGTTGAGTAAGAATGAAACAAAAAACAGCTGATTTAAATGCCAAGGCATACAGACATGACATTACATTATCTAGTGTGTCCTCAATATGTTCATTATTATACTTTCTTTCTCATAATCAGTACTGGTACAAATAGAGTTACTCAAATTTAAGAGACAATTACTTGAAATTTCCCAGGAATCTTTAAAAAAAGCAAGGTTTACAATATTATAGTGAATGGATTATTTAATGGCAGATGTGTCATTGTCAATTGTAAACAGTTGAACTATTACCAGATTTCTCCTGTCCCCTATCTCTACAGTTTAACATCTAAATTTGTGATATGGTGTGATGAAGAAAATATATAAAGAAATTAAGTATCTCAACAAAACTATATAAAAAATTAAATTCTTTCATAACTATGGTAAAGAAATAATCATACAATGTCCTGGTGAACCATGCTCATCTCCAGTTCCAAGACTTGTTGATTCATTTTTGGCCAGGGTGTAAAAATCCTGAGTTTGTGTTCCTTTGATAAGGAACTAAAACTGTAGGTCCCATGTGATAGATTTACATCATGTAAAATATCCTCAAGCCTGAAAAAAGTCTTCTGAGCAAAATTTGTTGGTCCTTCACACTCAAATTTGAATTTTGATGTTAATGGCCTTAGCTGTTTAAAAGCAGTTAAATAACACAGTAAAACAATAAAGAGGATTCAATCCCATTGTGGAATCTCTTGGCCAATGAAACAAATGAGAAAGGTTCTCTGATAATACAATTACCAAGACCCAAACCTATATCTTATATTTTAGCTAAACAGTATATAAAATAAAAACCAAGGACATACATAATAACAGACTTCAATCATCCTCAAAAGACAAGAAAAGGGAATGCCTGTACAATAATACTAACTACATACCAGAGTGTAGACGGAAGAAATCAGTTTTTTCAATTCAGATTAACTATAGATTATAGCTGCCTTGATACCTGCACATGACCAATATACTGTTTACACCAAGATGCAACCACTCAGAGGAAGAAATGGGTGATAAACACATTGACAACTCTGCAGTTCTTAAACAGGAAATATCCAAAATTTCAAAGTACTGGAGTGCAAGACAATCAATATTAGATGCACACATTGGACACCAATTAAAATCATTTACACTTAATTATGTTCATATACTGACATATCTTAAATTATCGTATGGAATACTTTAGAAAAGTAACATTAACTGGGGTAACACCATCGTCATCATAATCAATTCACAAATTTATGCCACTTGTTGATCTGTTTTGTTCTCATTAGAAATACCATCCAGAAGTCTCTTGAGTGGATGGTCCAGTTCTTATTCCTACTGGGGAGGGTGGGGACATTCCCTACGAAATCGGCACCTGTATACATGGTAAATTGAACTCACATCTTTAAAAGTTTACCATTGTTTACAGTGAAACTTAATGATATACTGAATATCTGAACCGAATTTCAATTCTGTTCACGTTGGTTGTAATTAAGATAGGTAAGTAGAGCTGTCATTTAATCGTATTGTTTTTAAATATTCCTCGTTTTATAAACTACATTTCTCGAAGTATGGCTGTTCCCTCAACTTGAAAAGATAGTCACATTATAGATGATTTTATGCTCTATCGCTTAAAAATTAGTATGTTAATATTTACGTTTTTCTGAAGGGCGTAAATGCAATTAATATGCAATTGACCTTCCTCACCAAAAATTTTATAAAATCAAAAAGTGTCACATTATTACCTGAACACCAGTTAATTTTTTGTAATTAGTATTAAAGTGGAGTCTTGAAAGGAAACTACCCAAAATAATTATTTTCCTAAAATCTCCTATGTATAGACTGCCCGCAATACCTTTCGCGTGAGTGGAGATCGCTCGCTCGTACAAACAATGACGGAGCTACTTGGTAATAGTCCTTTGCGCACTTACAAATATTTTTATTGTTATTATCATCATTACATTATTTTTATTACCATTATTACATTATCATCATCATCGTGGACAAGTGGTTACTCTGCACGCCTCCGATTCCGAGCTTCGCGGGTTCAAACTCGATAGGAATCAATGGCATTTTAAAGGCGTAACAATTCTGAATGTAGCTTTCTCCAGAAGGAAGGAAATCCGTGAGTCCCGTGTCGTAAATTTATGGTACGTAGGAGAACCTCGCGCTTGAAATAAATTGCTACATAATAAACGTCATTAAATATAACAAACATTTATTGATATATTCAGTAGGCGGTTAATTTTGTGCTGATTTTGGCTAATGTATAGTTTAATTTCAATTACTAAGCACCTACGAATTCAAGCTGGTAGGCCTATTAAAAATATTTTCTAGAGAGTAGTTTTGTAATGAGTTGTAATATTTTGTACTTGTACCCTACACCAATGTCTGATGTTGAATATTGTAAGTAATGTTAAGCTATCGATAATAATTTATAACAATTTTCATGCTGTTACAAGTAATATTTAAGAGGTATAAATATATTTTATTGGCTTGGTATCACTTACTGATCTTGCATCCCCTACTCATGACATATCTAAGATGATATTAAAATGCACAATAATATTAGCTTTTACTATAAGCTAAATTATTATAGTATTTAATTTAATATCTAAACTTCCCATTATTCTCCTTTTATAACACAAAATGTATATCTCTACGATTATTCTCTCATTCCAGAAACATTTAAGAAATTGTAAAATTATATATTAACACATAATATTGTTAATAACTATTGTATACTAATATATGCATAATTAAAATTATATTTAACTTCTAACACACCATTCAGTCTTTGTAGATCTGCAAACTTGTGAGTTAAGAACAATAAGATATTTTTAATTTGACTGTGACACTTAAAATGACGAGATGCACTAAATATACACAATGGTGTAAATTAACTGTCTAGTATGTAATCTGAACTTGAGAATTGTTGATGTAAAACAGATGTTTAAGGAAGACTTGCTGACACTGCATTATTATTGTTTGGTAGGAAGTGGTATGAGTATTAAAACATTCGGTCTTATTTGGAAGTGATATCTTATAACAATACTGCTTCGTCAAAGTTTTCAGGGTACAATACAATACACTGAATAAAATGTTATTTTAAGACTGAAATTAGTAATTATAACATAATAAAAATTTATACCAGTTTATTCAATTAATGATGAAATAGTTATATAATATTACATTTAAACTGTAATGAAAAATTTGTAAAAAATAAATAATTTGTTTTAAAAAAGGGCAGAAGATTACGAGTATTTGAGAATAAAGTTGTTAGGAAACTTTTTGGATCAAAAAGAGATGAACAGACAGATGAATGGAGAAAACTACATAATAGTGAGCTACATGATCTGTATAGGAAGCCAGATATAATAAAAACAGTTAGGTCTCGTAGGCTGCGATGGGCAGGAAATGTGGCACGTATGGAGGATGAAAGAGGTGTTTGGAAAATTATGGTAGGATAAACCGGAGGGAAAACGTCCAGTTGGAAGACTAAGAATGAGGTGGTTGAGAATAACATTATACATGATTTGAGCGGAAGTAGATTATACAGGGAATAATTGGAAAACGTCTTAGCTCGGAATGGGATGTATGGAGAGCTGATGTCCGCGATGCCATTGAACCTGCAGGTTCCAACAGAGCCCAGGGAGTGAGTTAGTTATAAATAATTTGTTTAATAATTCACAGTTAAACGCAAGTAACAGAGATCTTGACTTCTCACTTCAGCAATAAAATTTGAGAAATAAATATCTACTGCGTCAGGAATTTAAAATATCGCAAATTTTGTAAATTTAATTGTACTGTTTCATTAAGCAGAACCACTATAATAATCTATTCGATTTAATGGCAATTGAAAAAAGTTACTGATGAAGCTCTTTCAATAAAATAAAGTACGCGCGGCGACCCTTTGCTGTGAAATAAACCCTGCTGCCGCCGTGGACCGCGCATTTGTTTTTTTGACTGAAAACAGAATAAAAAACATCTACTATTGTCTGAACTATTCAACTCTCCAAAAATGTAATTGCTGGAAATTAATCCTTATTACGTGAGTAGTATCCTGTATTTTTTTCCGTTTTCATTTTTTGATATGTACTGCAGTAAACCGCCATAAAACAGAAAACTGACACCGAAAATAAAAATATCCTAATTATAAAAATAACACCCTTAAACTACATGATATCACCTATATAAATACGTTTGAAACAAATTTTTGCTGTTTACTGTTTCAGAAATATTAGCTAGTAAACGTTTTAGTTTATCATATTTACGATAATTTCAGATCATGACTACGAACCTATAAATGATAAAAATTAAATTTCTGTATTAATACGTTTATAAATGTATTCACTATATTTAGGGATACATAAAATTAAAAAAATAAATTGCAAGATTTTTGCTGTCCGATTTGATATGGATTGTCCCCATGTTGAAAGCTTAACATCTGCTTGGATATCCGTAATATTTCATTTGAAGAACATGCTGCATCCATCTTGATTTATAACCTGAAATTTTGTTTTCCAAAGGTTGCATGTGCAATTCATTGAAGATATGTCCATTTTTAATGATCTAGTAGTGTGTATCCAGCAGTCCTCTGAATATATCTCTTTTCAGCAGATCTAGGTCTCTGAATATCCTTCTGTTTCAATGTCTATACTTCACTACCATACATAAGAGTTGGAAGGGACTATGTTTTATCTACTTTTAATCTTGAATGTTTTTGGACAATCTGTAGCTTGAAAATAGAATTTGTTAACCCTAAAATTCTTAGAAATGTTGACATTTACATCCATTTAATTCCCATATGAGATATTGCAACCTAGATATGCAAAATTATTCATCCGCTCCAAAATTTTGTCAAGTACAATTTTACTTGTGACAGGTGAAATGCTATGATTTTTGTTTTCTCTGCAGACATCTTAAGTCCATAATTTTTGTGTAATTTTGTGAAGTTCATAGAGACCTTTCTGTAGATTATCTTCTGAATTTGCAATTATTAGTTGGCCATCTGCAAACAATAATTTTGCATTTTCTGACATTCTTAATCTAAATAGATATTTCTTGTTCCAACAACATATAATTTTGTTGATATAGATAGCAAAGAGTGTTGGAGAGAGGAGCCAGCCTTGTCTCACACCACAGTTTATAATTCCCACTTCATAAAACCTGTTATTTAATTTAATCATTAAGGTGTTGTCTTTGTAAATATTTTGTAGTTCTGCAAAAGTAAATTTGGTGGTATATTTCTGTCCTCCAATATGTTGAAATATTTTAGTCTTTTGACTGTGTCAAATGCTGTTTCAAAATCCACAAAAGCAAAATCCACTTCTAAGTCAAATTCTCTTCTCTTTTCAAGCAATAGTTTAGTGGAAAATGCTAAATCATACAAGATACTGGAACTTTTCAATAATGAATAATACTGAATAATGGAATGTTGGAGAGCAGTGCTCATAACATCGGCAAGTCAGTATTGTGTAGAGGTGTGTGAATACAATAGGTTTAGGCTCTTCTGAACCTGTTTCTAAGTCTGTTCAGTATTATTCACCATTTGCTGTTACCCCAGTTTACAGTATGGAATATCCCAACACCTCAACAGACACATTCAAGTTTATATACTAATAATCAAGGTCTGGATTCTAATGACCTAAAAATGTTTGAAAAATGACCTACAAAATGACTAGAAAATCAAAGAAAATGGCCAACCTGTTATAAACATTGCCTAAAAACTATATAAACGACTATACAAAAGTTATAAATTAAATATTATTAAATTAATAGGCATACAATACTTGTTTCATAAATTGATTATGGGAAATAACACATGAGATTTTCAAGTTGATAACTAATAAATAGTGAGTTGAGAAATCTCACCTCATAACTCTGTGATTTTCAAGCACAGAACTCCAGTTTCAGGAGGCATCCCTCTCATCTTCAGCCATCTTTACAACTGTTGAATTTTGATCTACACCTTCATCTTCAAAGTTGCCATCTGGTGTTGATTTGACAAACTTTGAGATCAAATCTTGTTTGCTGGGAATTTCAAAATTCATTAATCTAAATTTGCTCTTCTGAATAATTTGGTAAATTCCAGACTTTTTACTATCTGGGGTATTAACTTCTCATTAGTTATTTGTAGATTACCCAGGCTACATTTATTTCATCATCATCATCATCATGTATCATGGCAGCTGCCGCCGTCTTCCAGAAACCAAATGACATTCCCCTCTGTCCATCCATTGATCTTCCTCCATTCCTCTGATATTCATAGCTGCATGTACCCCTTCTATCCAAGTTTTCTTCGGTCTTCCTCTCTTCCTCCTTTCCATTGGGATCCATTCCATAACTATTTTAGACAATCTTTGCTCTGGCATTCTATTGACATGGCCATACTACTGTAATCTTTTCTTTTCTATAATGTCTATGATGTCCGGCTCCTCTTGTACACCCATAATTTCCCTTATTTCTTTATTTCGTATTCTATCCATTCTAGATATTCCAGCTGATCTTCTTAAAACATCCATTTCTGTACTTAAAACTCTTTTCATTGCTACATTTATTTATCGGTGCTAATGTGAGATTGAATTTCTTGAAAATATTTTGAAATTTGTTGTGTATTTCAGGATGGTAAGAAATTTTCTTGAATTGTTTTTCTTTCTTGGAAACAGATTGTAGGGTGGTGTATTCATTTAATCTTTTTTTGTTGTCTGAATTGCTTTAATTTATTTATTATTTCCTTTCCAAAGCCATTTACACTAGCTATGTTTATTAAACTGATGAAACTTGCATATTTATGTGCAATAAGATTGAAACGTTAAGATTTTATGTATGAGTATCTTTCCTGTAAATACTGAATTCAATTCTATGTTGCTGTTAGTTTCTGATCATGTAGCTTAAAGGTCCAAAAATGGGATTTGATTATTCTTTTCTAATTCAATAGTAAATTTTACAGATTCATCTTGAAAATTAAACAATTTAAATGCATCTTCAATATATTTATAATTTATAACAGAAAATATCATATACATATCTACACCAACACTTAAAAATCCAAGGGTAAGCACTGGTGATGTGATACTCAAGATAACCCATAAATAAATTTGCTAAAAATGGTGAAAGCGGTTATTCATAACTAGGCCCGGATTTTATGTAATATCAAATTAAGAAATATGTACATAAATATGTAAACAAATATTGTGAAACATGTCAATAAATATGTAATAAAGCAATTATATGTAAAATCCAAAATGTTATTTCTTTGCTATAAAAAAGAAGTCCACATAGTCAAATCTCTATGTTAATTTTTAATCAATTCACTTCTGCTACAAAGTACAGGACTGAAGTACAAGTGTCAACCATTCAAGCATTTAAGCCACATTGGATCGGTGTCCACAATTAATTATAACATACTTTTCCAAATGTTCTGTTGTTAAGCAGAGTCTTCTGTCTCACAATATGTATTTGTAAATTGAAAAAGATTGCTCTACTTCGCAAATCAACGGTGCATATTTATAGAGAGGGATTGTGCTAGGAATAATATTCTCAGGGGGTTCTACATTTTCACCATTAAATAAGTGAGAAATAGTAACAAGAGTTGGGTATCCAGGGTTCTTGTATAGCACAGACTGCAGATTAGTGGAAACTACACCACCCATATCGCCTGGTACAACACTGACCTTTTGAACTGCATCTTCCATTAATTCCACAGCTACTTGGAGAGGCATACCTGAAGTTTCCAGTTTCTTGATACTGTTGGGAAGCCAGCTGAAGTGACTTGCGATGTATGAAACTGAACTGAGCACTTTAGAACTCTTGAATGCTAACAAGGATTCACTCACACACACACTACAGGATCGGAAAAGTTCTCAATCACTGACTTCACAGCTTCGAAGTGCTTACTGTAGAAAATTACAGCTTTGATCCATGTTGCCCACCTTGTTATCACTGGCTCTGGAGGTAGAGGTACATCAGGTAGCTGCTCCTTGTAGCGTTGTACATGGTAAGAAAACCTTCTTTGATGCTGATATCAGTGTATTTACTTCTGGGAATTCATGTCTAACTGTCTCTGCCACTCGTTGCAATGCATGAGCCGTAAATGTAACATGCACTAAGTTTGGATAAAATGCAATAAGCGATTTCCCCACTTTTAACATCTGTGTACATCAGTAGGACCCTCTCTTCTTTTACGCCATCTAGCCATAGTACCTAAGTCTATCATAAATGAATCTAGCAATTGTTTAACTATTTGTTACCTCCAAAGGTTTACAATAAATTATGTAGGGTTTTGATGCAGCTTCAGAGTCCATCTTGCCCACAATTAGAGTAGTGATGAAATGGCTTTGCAGCATCCATCGTCTCATTAGTAGAAATCCATATAGGTCAGTTGCCTATGTCAATCCTGATTTTTTCTAATATGTCAACATAACAAAAGTAATTTTTCCTGAGAATGGACTCATCAGGAATGTTGCGGTTGCAGTATTTTTGTAAGTAATGTTTAAATTCAGGTACCTGAAGTTTGTTTCAGGGTATGTTCCCTGCAACCAATGTCATACACAGTTCTTTGTAAAATTCACCATTAGATGATGTAAGCTGTCCCTGCAACTGTGTAAGTAGTACCTGTTTCTTTGAAGAAACTTATTGTTTATTTTTAATATGGAGATTGCTTCGTAAATGTTGTTCAATTTGAGATTTCATCGTACACCCAACATGTTTATCACAAGTTTGGCAGAAGACTGTTTTACCATCAGTTATTAAAGCACTGTCAACAGAAATTCACGTTTTAATTTTGAAGACAACGAAGATGCAACTGGTGGCATGGTTAAATTAAATACAACTGACTGTTATAAATTCTGAAACAGGAAGAAAAAATGTTTAAAACAAGTCATTGTTTTCCACGTCAAACTCGTACAATTTAGCTTTAAATGCAACGGAAATGTATAGGATTGACAATGCATGAGAAGCACAATAATAATACAATTGTTTTTCCTTTCTCGCTATGTAACGAAAATTAATGGGATTGACGAAAATTTATAATTATTCCACAAAAAATATTAAAATATGTAAAATTATGTACCATGGTGTGAAATATGTATTATAGCTCAAAATATGTAAAAATATGTAATTTAAAACTTTGGAACAAGGGTCTTTTTCAGTTTAATTCGTCAACATTTTAGCTTTTTTATAACTACATACACAGCAACAGAATATGTAATTATATAAAATCCGGGCTCTACTCATAACTAAACCTGAGATTGTTTATAAAATTTTTCAATGAAGGTGAAAAAATGTATTGCCGATACAAAGTTTTGTAAGATTTAAGTATTCTTCTATTATTTATGTTTTTAATTTCGAGGAAATTAAACATTCATCAAGCCAATATTTCTATACAATGGGGAGGTAATGCCTCACAGCAAATAACTCTAACCTGAATCGTCTAGAAGTATGCCAAAATCAGGCTTTATGGCTTATAACCAGTGCAGCAAATTCAACTCCAATCACAGCAATGCAAGCACTAACTCAGAACCCTCCAATATGTCTAACTTTAGAGGAACAGGCAATAACACAACATGAGAAAATGTTATGATTAACAACATCAATGGGATAAAAAGACGGTTACAACCAACCAAATTGAAAACGCAAACAAGTTTCTTTCCAAAATAATGGAAATAAAAACAGATTTGAATCTTCCTAAATCTAAAGAAAATATTTTGATCAGAGAAAATCCTCTTACCTTAGAACCAATTAACATTCAGCTAAATTTAGAAGAACCAGTTACAAAATCTGAAACTTCCACACCTGTACTAAAAGCTCAAGCATTAGAAGCTGTGAATAAGAGATATCCACCAGAAGAGGTTACACACCTACACAGATGGATATACTATTGATATCAACTCAGGATCAAGAATTACATGTGCATTATTTTTATTTTATAAACCAGCAGGATACCACACAACAAATTTTGATGCGGAAATAACGGCTATTTATATTTCACTTCAACAATTACAATACAGAATAGATTTCAAAATGCTGTCATACTCTCTGATTCTAAGGTAGCAATATATGCAATAAATTGACACAAAATGAAGTCAATCCAAATTAAAGAGTGCCACAAGATGATTCAATAATTTTAAAAACTACAGAAAAGAATTCAATTGTAATGGATACCTGCACATTGTGGAATTGCTGGAAATGATACTGCTGATTATCTTGCAGAAAAAGCTCCAATTTAATTCAGAATACATCTAAAAGCTTACCTTTCACATCCATAAAAAGACTAATTAAAAAACAAATATAAAATCAAACAAAACCAAGACCTATGTAATAAGACAAAAAAAGGAATATTTTAGTAAAGAAGCCAGATATTATTCCAGAAATTCCACATAAAACTGCAGTAGCAAAATTCAGACTGCTTACAGAACATAATTATTTGGCCAAACACTTATATAAAATAGGAATTTACATGAATCCAAATTGTCCTCTATGCAACAAAGATGAAGAAATGAATGAAGAATGTCTACAAACCTGTGAAGTATTACCATCATAAAGAAATAATGGAGAGCAAGAATGCTATTGGCTTCATTGCCAAGGCCCAGCATTTGATAACAACATTATGGACTTTGCCACTTTTACAATATACGATGGAGCGTCAGTGATGAGGTAAAGGATATTGTTGTATTATATACCATCAGGCCATAGGAGAAATACAGATCTGCCGAGAAGTCAGCAAATAGTGAAATGGTTGACACACTCTAGTTTTTTTTTGTTGTGGGTAGAAATACTTTACCTGCCCGCTAAAACTTCTAGCATCCTCACAATGACATTAGCTATGCACCAAATGTCAACATTGGATGACTCTTGTTTATTTGTATCTACATAACTTAATTGGATGACTCGTTGATGAAAATAAAAATTTTCTTTCCTTGAACTTTGTCCCTGATTGTTTTTAGAGTGTTACAGTAGCATGCAGGTATATAGATTTTTTCTCAAAATTAATTTGTTAGGGATGAGATGGCCTGTATTCTGCTCCAGACAATTCTTCAATTTATTGTTTGATAATTTCCATAAAGCAATATTAGCTGAAACATGAACTTCACACAAATCTGTGAAAAGTGTGGAAGATGAATTGTAGTTGCAGACACACATTATCCAATTAACAGTTGAGACATTTTCTTTTTCGTGTTTTGTATGTGTTTATTATAGTCAATGTGCTGGTACACAGTGAACCACTAATACATCAAATACTTTAATTTCACACTTACTTACTTACTCACTGGCACTATCGAACCCGTAGGTCACTTTGCAAAATAAAATTTCACCATTTGTAGATAATATTTCCTCACTGAACCCTAAAAGAAGTTGTCTAAAATGCCATGCTTTGGAAGCTTTAATCTTAGGCATAATAACCTTAATATTGGAATGAGTTGGTTCAAAAAATACTTTCTTTTTTAACAGTACCAGTTGTGACTGGATTTACAACAAACTTTATTCATTGAAAACTTTATTACAACTGAGAGTTTCATAATCGCGTTCGAATAACAAAGAATCAGTCTCATTGTTGTAGGTAAATTATAAATTTCATTGCTGTGAAGTATGTCGGAAGAGGAAAATTTGTATACAGTATTAACTTTCTGTTTGTTTCTTCCAATAGATCAGTGTGAATATGACAAAATATAATGCAGAAAGCAGATTTTGTTTATAAAATCCTGTTAATGATAAAAATATTAATCCAAAACATTAAAAATGACCTAAAATGACATAAGCTTGAAAATAAAAAATAAGACAAAAAACCTATAAAATGTAGAGTTTTAGAATGTAGATATGATAAACAAGACTTAAATACTACTAGCTAATACACAGCATGCTATGCTATGCCTAAATAAATTAAATATTAAGGATTAATTAAATTATATATAATATACCAACATACGGAGGTGAAAACTGGACATTAAATAGATCTGGAAAAAGGAAGATAAAAACGCCAGGAATGTGATTCTTAAGAAGGATAGCAGGACACACTTTAAGAGATCATATCTGCAATACCGGTATTAGAGAACAATTACAAATATATGAATTATCAAATAAATTGACAGACAATACATTAAAATGGTTTCAACATATAAAACGAATGGAGACACCTCGTCTATCAAAACAGGCTTTACAATATATTAAAAGAGGTAAACATTCTGTTGGATGCCCCATGACCAGATGGAGGGATATGTTTGGAGTTGGCACAGGCTTACAGCCTAACCCTGAAGTTGAAAAAGAAGAATTAAATTATATGGAATACACTGCAATGAACCAAACATGGTGGGTGTTAGAATAATTTTTTAATTTCGAATTTCAGGCAAATCCTCACTTCTGATGGTCATATTTTGCTGATTTTTGGATAATACCTACTCGGTTTATTTTAAAAGGATATACTGAGTTTCATTGCGAAACATAGAAAAATGTGACTGCTAGAGCAATTTTAATGATTTTAAAACATAATAGATAGTGGTTAAACACTTGCTATACCTGAAATCTGTATGTAAAAATGTTGAATGATTTAGAAGTCTATAAAGGACAAACATACACATATTTATAGAGTTAGGTATTTTGACTCATCGTGTATTTTTATTTTCTTGCACATTTATGTGGCATTCATGATGTATCATACTCGTAACTGTTGTATTTTTAGGATGTTTATTCTCAATACAGAAATACTTGTAGAATGATGTGAGAATCCATTCCATTTAAGTGTGAGTTAGATGTTTACAATAAATAATAAATAGCCACAAAAATTAATATTGTTGACACATCCTAGTTGTTTTTGTTACACTGTGATAATTGACCAGAAATTTTAGTGGAGGTGTCTTTGGTTTGATGTTTGCTTCAATGACAAACTGCACACCAGTTTTAATTTACCAGTGAAATGGATGTGAGACTTTATTCTAACACATGTTAATTTTAAATGACTGTAATATGTTCATAGACTATGAAACAAAGACTATACATCTCATGGGATATTTTTGTAATGATATCAATAAATTAGATGATGAAACAATCCCGGATCTTTTTTATTTATTCCATCTCAAGCACTGGTTATGGCCATACTTTTTATTACTTTATGCCTCAGACTCTATCAACTATTATGGAAATTAGCAGCTGAAATGAGAATTTTAAAGACCACTATGATCATAAAGTACAAGAGAATCCAGGGCATTTAAGAAGAGCTTCATGTCACAGAAATACTTCTTTTAAGAATGGATTAACACCATAAGTTGATAGTGCTTGATCTTGGAACAGGCAAATTTGTATAAACCATACATGCATTTGATAATCATTTATTTTAATTTTATAGTAAATTCATATAATACTTTCTTCTCCTATACTCTACAGTAAAGTAAAGTAAAGTAAAGTGATCCCACAACAGGCCTCAGTAGGCCCTTGGTAGTAGGAGGTTAAGGCTCCCACTTTTTTCTAGACAATCGGCACTTGATGTCAGCCGGGTTGTCAGCCCTGCGTGACGACCGCCTTTACCCCAGAACAGCGTCTGGTACTCATTTCAGTTAGAGGCTGTAGTAATCTGATTTTAATAAGAAAATAACACTAAGGCTGGAAGTAAATATCAACAAAACTAAATATGTGTTCACACATAGAAATACATTATATAATGGAAATGGACAGCTAATAACAAATGAGAAGTGGTTGAGTTCAAATACCTAGGAAGAATAATTACAAACAGGAATGAAGTGCAGAAAAAAATTAAACATAGGCTCAATTCTGGAAATGCATGTTATTATGCATTACAGGAATTCTTGTCATCCCAACTTCTGTCTCTCTCTCTCAAAAAAAAAAAAAATATAAAACTGTTATTCTCCCAGTTACATATGAATGCTGAACATTGGACTCTTACTTTAAGGGAGGAGAAAAGATTACATGAATATGAGAATAAGAACATTTTTGGACCAAAGAGAGATGAAAAAATGGGTTAATAGAGAAAACTACATAACAGCAAGCTATATGATCTCTATGGTAAATCATACATTATAAGAATAGTTAAATCTCATAGGCTGCAATGGATAGGAGATGTGGCACAAATGGGAAATGAAAGAGGGGGATGGAAACTTCTTGTAGGAAAGCTAGAGGGGAAGTATTCAGTAAGTAGGCCTTGATTGAGATGAGAGAATAATATTAACTATGATTTGAGAGAGATAAATTATACTGGTACAGTGAATGATTGGAAAAAATTGTTCAGGATAGGGATACATGGAGAGCCTATGTCTACATGGCCATGACCTATGGGTTTGATAGTGTCAGTGAGTTAATTAATCTTGGAACTGTAGTACTTAAAAACTTGAGACTTTCATTGTTATGAAGGTAAAAATAAGTTATTTCTCTAGAACATATCCACAACAATCAATAATATGCAGCCTCTTCAAGTATAAGAAATTAAATGTACATTTGTATGTTGTGGGGTCTCAACTAGTGAATACCGTGAGGCAGAGAAGTCAAGCTATTTTAAGTGCATCTTCAGCCTTATCTGCTGTGAAATAATCCACTCACTTTATCTACACGATCCCTTCCATTCATCCACCAACTTTCAATACAAAAATTAAATTCAATATAACACACACTAACATTATGAATAAAAGTAGTCACAAGTATCTCTAACACAAGGATGAAAATTTAATAATAAATAGTTTGTCCTGAAAAATTATTGTTTCCATTCACTTTTCAACCATTCCTTTCACACATTCTTCAAGAATGTAGTGTATTTAGGTACATGCTTTATAGATCCAGATCAAGATCAGCAAATTTTGAGCAGTGCTAACTTTTATAGTACAAAAGATATCCTTTATGTCATTTATGCTCACATGTGATAATGTATTATTTCATCATGGTAAGTTCAAAAGATAGGCATATATTGACTTAATCTTTATTATTATTATTATTATTATTATACACACTTACACATATGCATATGCAGATAACTTTGTTGATAAACTGCCCCTCAGGGGTCCCCAGCTAAGGGATATGTGGATGGCGACCACAAGGTGCCCAAGCTGAGCAAAATTAATACTTCCACTTACTTGTGTTTTGCTCCTTCTTTCGTTTCTTATATCTAAATTGGTATTTATTCCTTTCCATGTACCAATTTCCTCTTTCAACTTTCCTATCCAGTCTCCCTTGACTGAACTCTTGTTTTCTTCAAACTCGATGGTATTAGAGTATTCGAGGCCTAGGGGATCTCTTCATTTCTTTTCTCCTAAACATTTCTAAAAGATGAGTGTAATGTAGTTTGCCTCCGCTGGTAATACTAGCAGGTGCACTCTGGGTCATGCAAAATGAACTACAAAAGATGTTCAATATGCTTCCCAAAGCAAAAGATTCCAGAATAAAAGTCCCCCAATCGGATCTCTGGGAGGGGATTGTTTTGGGAGAAAAGACTAATAACATCAAAGTCTTACAATGGAATGCAGGTGGAATGTCCCAATAAAAAAAAAGCAGAACTTCAGGTTATACTGAATAAAGAAGATATAGATGTATTCTGTATACAAGAAGCAAATTTGACAGAAGAAAGTGTTAAATATTACCAATTTAAAAATTACAACATACATATTTTTCCTAAGTCCCGTCAAATTGCCAGTGGTCTCTTAGTTGGAATAAACACATTAGTAACACATAATTTTAAAATTATAAAACAAATGCAATTTGAAGATAAAGCCGAGATTGTAGAAGTAAACATTTGGAAAAAATCTAACCTCCTAAAAATATACAACATTTACAATCCCCCAGGCAATAACCCAAATCGTGATGTCCTAAACACTACATCTAAAACATGAATTGTAGGAGACTTAAATGCACATAATCCAGACTGGGGATATACTGATATAAATAATGCTGGCCACTCAATCAAAGACTACATACTTTCAAATGGAGTTGGGTTACTATATAATACTGATGATATACCAACATATTTACATTATAATGGAACAACTTCTAATGCAGACCTAACTATAGCGTCAACAGATATCATAGATGCAAACAAAATATCATATCTGACCCTGGTCTCGGCCACAGAGCTATTATAACTTCACTAATAGTAAAAAATAAGAGAGAATATCTAAGAAGAAATAATAAGATTTCTTGGGACTTTAAAAATGCCAAATGGACTAATTACAGAAAAGAATTAAGAGACTTTTCTCCCAGCAATTAACCTAGAAGGATACAAAAACAACCCTGAAAATGCATGTAAAATATTTTGCATTATTAGTCGTTCAAAATATCTCTGCAGGCGGAAGAATTGAGAAGCTCTCTCTGTTGCTACACGTGACGTCATCTAAGGCAGTGTTCACTGTCAGCGTCCCACGTCCCGTGCCCCTCAGCACTCATAGATAGCAGTGTCACGTGTTCTATTCCTACATAAACACGACTGCAGTGCCCTCCGTCAACAACTGCGCTTAATCCTTGAACGGGTAATACTATATTATCAGCTGCTAAGAGGTCAATACCAAGAAGTAAAGTACCAAGATTTAAACCTTTTTGGACAAAAACTTTATCAGATTTGAAAGAACAAAATGACCTAGCAAGAAAAATAGCAGAGACATAAAAAAAGACAATTTAATTACATGGAGACAAAAAGCATTTAAAGAATAAATTATCAAAGCAAAGAAAGAAGCATACATTTCATTCCTATCACAGATTAATTACAGAACAGACAGTAAAAAAAGCTCACCAATTTGTATCATCTTTAAATAACAAACAAAGAAGCAATATAAAACAACCTCTGAAATATAAAAACAAAGAATATGTTGAAGACCATGAAATTGCAGAATGTTTCACCAAGCACTACACCTTAGCTGAACCACTATTTAAGGAAAATAAGAAGACCCAAAAGAATATAAAAAATAAAATAAAAACATTGTTACCAAATCTACAACAGGTCAAAGAAGACATTTTCAGTAAAAATTTCTCCATAGAAGAACTCAAAGAAGCAATTAAAAGTTTAAAATGCAAAAAAAAATCCAGGGACTGGTAAAATAATGTCTGAATTTATCAAACATTTAGGAAGAAAAGCACGAATGCTATCTTAAATATCTTCAATTTGATTTGGAAAACTGGTGTACCAGATAGTTGGAGGAAAGCAATCATTATACCTATATTAAAACCAAACAAAGATCCAGCAAGAATAGATAGCTACCGACAAATAGCCCTTACAAGTATGTTAGCCAAAACCATAAAAAAATGATATATGCAAGATTAAATTAGTTTATAGAAAAACAGCATCTAATAACTCCTGTACAGGCAGGATTCAGAAAATTCCATTCTACCACACAACAAGTTGCAATGCTTAGCCAGGAAACCAAAGATGCACTAGACAAATCAAAAACAACATTAGCAGTATTCATCAATTTCAAAAGTGCATATGATTCAATTTGGCGTAAAAAATTACTCCAAAAAATGATGAACCTTGGCATAAAAGGGTCTATGCTTAGATGGTTCCAAAGATTTATAAGTACCAAATATAACAAAAATTACTCAAAATTCAAACAAATTCAAAATGGTCTCCCACAAGTACAATCCTTTTCAACATTATGATCAATGATTTACCCCAAAAACTTCTACAGAATAAAAACATTAATTGTGCTCTCTTTGCAGACGACCTAGTAATATGGACCTCAGCAAAAAATAAAGAAGAATCAAAATTATCAAGAGAAATAAATAAAGCATTAGAAGACCTATCAATATGGTGTGAAGAAAATTTAATGACCATAAACCCAGCAAAATCATATTTCCTTAAAACATAAAGTTGCACAGATTAAAGTTTCATTGAAAAACACACCCATACAAGAAATGAATGAAACTAAATATTTAGGAATCTATCTGGACAAGAAATTAACTTGGAAAACCCATACTGAAAAAGTTTCTGAATCAGCACAAAAACGATTAAAACTTTTGAAGATACTTACCGCCAGAAAATGGAGTTGCTCAAGATCAATTTTAAACCAAACAACCTACTAGAAAAGTGGACCCACAACAATTTAATGGCCATTAATACAGACAAAACAACGTTTAAAATATTTAGCTTGAAGAAAAAAATTCCAAAACTAAATCTACAGTTCAAGAAAACAAATCTGAGACAAACAAATCAAACAAAATATCTAGGGACAATTTTTGATTCAAAATTATCATGGAGGAAACATATTGAAGCAGTAGTAAACAAAGCAACGAAAAGATTCTCAATCTTAAAAAGATTAGCCGGAGCAAAGTGGGGTAGTAATCGCCAGACTCTGAACACCACATACAAAACATTCATCAAGCCAATACTACTATACAATGGGGAGGTAATAATCACAGCAAATAACTCGAACCTGAATCGCCTAGAAGTATGCCAAAATCAGGCTTTACGGCTTATAACCGGCGCAGCAAAATCAACTCCAATCGCAGCAATGCAAGCACTAACTCAGAACCCTCCAATATGTCTAACTTTAGAGGAACAGGCAATAACACAACATGAGAAAATGTTACGATTAACAACAACAAAATGGGAAAAAAGACAGTTACAACCAACCAAGTTGAAAACACAAACAAGTATCTTGTCCAAAGTAATGGAAATAAAAACAGATTTGAATCTTTCTAAATCTAAAGAAAATATTTTGATCAGAGATAACCCTCTTACTTTTGAACCAATTAACATTCAGCTAAATCTAGAAGAACCAGTTACAAAATCTGAAACTCCCACACCTGTACTAAAAGCTCTAGCATTAGAAGCTGTGAATAAGAGATATCCACCAGAAGAATGGTTACATGTCTACACAGATGGATCTACTATTGATAACAACTCAGGATCAGGAATTACATGTGCATTATTTTCATTTTATCAACCAGCAGGATACCACACAACAAATTTTGATGCGGAAGTAACGGCTATTCATATTTCACTCCAACAATTACTATACAGAATAAATAAATTTCAAAATGCTGTCATACTCTCTGATTCTAAGGCAGCAATATATGCAATAAATTCACACAAAATGAAGTCAATACAAATTAAAGAGTGCTACAAAATGATTCAACAACTCCAAAAACTACAGAAAAGAATTCAATTGCAATGGATACCTGCACATTGTGGAATTGCTGGAAATGACACTGCTGATTTTCTTGCCAAAAAAGGCTCCAATTTAATTCAGAATACTACTAAAAGCTTACCTTTCACATCCATAAAAAGAATAATTAAAAACAAATATAAAATCAAACAAAACCAAGACCTATGTAATAGCCAAAGACAAAAAATGGAATATTTTAGTAAAGAAGCCAGATATTATTCCAGAAATTCCACGTAAAACTACAGTAGCAAAATCTAGACTGCTTACAGAGCAAACATTTATATTGGCCAAACATTTACATAAAATAGGAATCTACATGAGTCCAAATTGTCCTCTATGCAATAAAGATGAAGAAATGAATGAAGAACACCTACAAACCTGTGAAGTATTACCTGTTGGATCCACCATAGAGAAATATTGGAGAGCAAGAACGCTAATGGCTTCGGTGCCAAGGCCCAGCATTTGAAAACAACATTTTAAACCAAACATACAAGTCTTATATAAAGCCAGTTTTACATTATGGATCTGAAGTGCTAGTTACATCTCCTAATCATGTGAACAAATTGGAAAAAGTCCAAAATCAAGTTGAGAATAATTACTGATGGTGTTAAAACAACACCAATACTAGGAATGCAAATCTTAACCAACAATAGACCAATACAGTATGATATTGAAGAAAAAGGAATATTGTTATATGAAAAACTAAGAAGACTTCCATATCAGAACTACTGGAATAGCTACATAAATCAATATAGACATCTAAAAACTCAAATAGGATTCATCCAGAAAATATTACAGATTAAAGAGAAATATGAAATACCACAGATGGCACAAAAACTTATAACTTCAATATACCCTCTCGAATTTGACAGCATCAACTATTCATTAAACCTGACAGAAGAGATCAACAAAAAAACTACAAGCTCAATAGTAATGAAACAATTAGCACTAAAAACAATCACATTAGATATCTAGAACAAATGTGGCTTCATGTCTATACAGATGGGTCGCTAATGAATAGAAAAGCAGGAGCAGAATAACGTGTAAACTCTTCTCGTTTTACATCTCTCTTGGGAAATATACAACACATTATGATGGCAAACTACAAGCAATACTTACAGCCCTATAACAATTGTTTCTTCATATCAATTCCTTCCAAAATGCTGTAATACTTTCTGACTCAACCTCAGACATAATGGCACTAACACACAACCAGACCATCCAAGACCGTAGAATAATAGGAGCCAAAAATTGCATCAGGATGTTGAAAAATCTAAACAGAAAGGTTGTTCTACAATGGATTCCAGCACACTGTGGCGTGGAAGGTAATGAGAAGGCTGATATGCTTGCAAAAAAAGGTACACTCATCCAACAGAGTAAGATCAATTACCTATCTTACAAATCAGTACAGCTCTACACCAAAATGAAAATAAAATCCCATATAGCTGAACAAAACAAAGTCCAATGTGAAACCAAGATATGGAAGACATTACTAGAACCAGATACAATACCAAACAGCCCCTGATCAATGCAGTTGCATCATTTCATCTTGAAACTGGTCATGATTGTTTGGCAGCACATCTACATAAAATTAAGCTAACTCTCCACACTGCATAGTATGCAATAACACAAATACAATAATGAACAAGGATCACTTGATGTTCTGCGCTAATCTTCAGAAAATAGTTGGAATACCATTCCAAATTTCTGAATATTATTGGGAAATCCACAAGCAAATGATGACATATCAAGAGCTTCAGAACATTTGAATACTACTACTTGTTGGTAAACTGTTACGTGCATACATTTTAATAAGATCGAGTTTGGGCAAAAATGATGCTAATTAATTTTGTTTCAGAAAAGTCTTTCTAGATTCTATAAATTGAAAGTAATGTTATAAGTGCATGAGGATGTGATCAATGTCGAGTGAAAAGTAAGACTACAATATTTTAGGACCTTTTGGGTGAGTCATAATAAAAAAATACTAATTTACACATTAAATAAATTACGAGGTCCATCCAGAAAGTAAGTTTCCCAATTTTATTTCCTTTAAAGGAAACATATTTAGCTGGGACAATTGCACATGTGCACAGATCTATGACGTATCAATCATATGTCAGCCGGACAGTGGTCCCGTGGTATCAGTAGTGCGGCAGCAGTGGCCTGAAATGGTGGCTCTTATTCGTTCTCCTGCTGCATGCAAAATTTGGTTTGTGATAAGGTTCGTGAATGCGCAAAACATCGCACAGATCGAAATTCTTCGTCAGGTCTGTCAAAACTATGGACCAGACATCATGAGCAAACAGATGATGCGTCGCTGGTGCAGGCTTGTCCATGGCGACCGTCCCTTATCAATGATGACCTTGTTGAGCTGGTGCAGCAACGCATCATGGAAAACCGTCGGTTCACGATTACGGAGCTCAGCAACCATTTTCCATAGATATCGCAATCCTTGCTGCATGAAATTGTGACTAAGCACCTGCTGTTCAGTCCTGCGCCGTAGCTGAGTGGTTAAGGCAGGAAGCCTTGGCGCAGAGCTACGGGACTTGCACTGGTTCGAGTCTCCATGGGAGAAGAAATTTTCTCATGGTATCTCGGCCAGTATGGGACCGGTGCCCATCCAGCATCGTGAAGCATTTGGGTAGCTACAATAAGTAGCGGCTCCAGGTTGAAGAAACCAGCTATAACGGCTGGGGGACTCAACATGCTGACCACATGTCACCCCTACACTGGCTGATGATCATCTACATCTGTGATTGACACGAAGATGTGAAGCCATCAGCCAGCTGGCAGGCTAAGGGCCTCCTAGGCCTGTCGTGCCAGGAGTAAAAACCTGCTGTTCAAGAAATTGTGTGCCCAGATCGGTGCCAAGAAACCTGACACCCGAGCACAAAATGAAACACTTAGCAGCAGCACTGACATTTTTGCAGCATTATGATGATGGCGACGAGTTCCTCGATAGGATCGTCACGGGCGATGAGACGTGGATTTTGCACTTTACCCCAGAAACCAGCAGCAGTCAATGCATTGGCGCCACAGTGGATCTCCGGTCAAGACAAAATTCAAACAGACTGTGTCGGTGCAGAAAGTGATGTGCATGGTGTTCTAGGACAGGAAGGGCATTCTGCTCATTGACTTACTGCCCAGAGGTGAAACAGTGAATGCTGACCGTTACTGTGAAACATGCAGAAATTGTGACGTGTCATTTAAAAAAGAGGCGTGGAATGCTTACTGCAGGTGTTGTGCTACTCCATGACAATGCTCGTCCACATACGGCTCAGCGCACAGCAACTGTTCTGCGGGAGTTTGGCTGGGAGCTGTTTGATCATCCACCATACAGCCCTGATCTTGCTCCCAGCGATTTCCATCTTTTCTTGCATCTAAAGAAATTCCTGCCCTCCGGACAGCGTTTTGACAATGACGAGGGGTTGAAGATAACTGTCACACACTGGTTCCATTCACAGGCGGCAGACTTCTAATAAACCAGGGATATAAAAGTTGATCCCACAATATGAGAAGTGTCTAAATTCTAGTGGTACCCATGTTGAAAAATAGCTGAAACATAGCTGTACCTGGTGCTAATAAATTTTTTTAGGTAACTGTGTTTTCTTTATTAAAAAAAAATTGGGAAACTTACTTTCTGGATGAGCCTCGTATGTATGCTCATATGAGGGGCACGATTTTACTGCAGGGTTTCTTTTTATGTGTGTTCCCATTCTGGGCTCGAGTTTTGGACAAAAGGTTCCATCTATCTTAGTCATTTTATGTCTCTTCACTACAGCTTATAGGTGGAAGAAATACTTAAATACACTACTGTCTTGAAGCAGGGTTTACAAAAGAAATTTTAAATATTGTAAAAAATAATATAGGTACTGCCTCATAAGTAATGCCTTTTTAAACAATTCAATTGGATCTTCTTTTTTTCTGACAAGAAATTAAACTATTCTTCAAAATAGAGACCTTATGTCTTCAAAATTATCATCATGTGACATCCAAGTATTGGGAAGTAAGAAGGAGAATAACTTTGTTGTTAACTGCAGAGCATTAGCTACATACATCAAAGTAGAGACCATCACATTCTATTGTCTTTAGCCTTGTTTCAGCAAAGTTTATTATCCCGTAACAATATCAGTCTCTGGTTTTTGTTGTGAAATATTCGTTAGGACCCACTTCTATAGCTTCAATTTTTTTCCAAAATTTCACACAAAAAAATGAACAAAATGGGCCATGGCATCAAACAGATTGCAATTTGAAAGTGCAAGATCAGGGCTATATGATGGGTATGATGGCAGTTTGATACCTACCCATTAATTAATTTTTTGACATGGTTGTTTGTGCAGTGTATGGTCTGGTTGGGTTTGAACCCATCATGCTCAAAATTTTATGAATTTATTCCAGTCATTGAGAATAAAGATCCGCATCGACTGCATCCATTTGGAACAAACTGCCAGTGAATCACACCTACAAAATTCCACCAGAAACACAAGAATACATTAAAAACTGACATTGCTTATGAGACAAACCATTACATATTGTGTAACTAAGGACCCATTCACATTGAAAATTAATAAAAATATAATGTAAGTGTAGAAGTTAGCAGTCACGTTACTAATGGAACCAATCACAATGCTTCACATAAATTTAAACATAATTGATAGATGAAGGTTTTGAACTCCAAGTTTCATTATTGTGTCTATGTCAAATTTAATATAATAAATTTGGGAATTTTAATATTATGAGGTTTTATAAATAAGAATTAAATGAATCTGAAATTTATAAATTGATTGCAAAGATTGCAATAGGATATATATAGGGAAAACAAAAAGGAACTTGGAAACTCGTAAAAAAAGAACACTTAGAAACATAAAAAATGGAGAAATTGAAAAATCAGCTACAGCAGCACATAGTATATTAGAGAATCATAGAATTGAAGCAAAACTTTTGAAACATCTATCTAAACCTTTGGAATTAACAGTTTGGGGAAAATATACATATTCAAAAAACTATACTATACCCTGTTTGCTCTTAAAGTGATCCTCGTCAAAACAAAACCATGTGACCTGTTCACTTTTCATTGGTTATGGACACCGACATACATTGTAGAAGCAATATCCTTCCGCCATTTGCACCACAATTATTGTCACTTTGGACAGGGAGATGATGACACAGCAACAGAAGACTCGATACTTTCCACCATTTTGTTTCATGAGAATCGACTGAAGCATGACTCAAATGCATCACTCATATGTAATAAACTATTTTAAGTTGTAATTATTGATTAGGTATATTTTAGAATATTTAATGTTTTGAATATTATTATTATTTTCATTCATGAAGAATAACAAGTATATTCAGAGCACATATTTTTAATTTAATGAAGGGAATTACTTTTTCACATACTTATTGCTTCTACAACTTACGTTGGTGTCCATAACCAATGAAATGCGAGCAGATCACATGGATTTGTTTTGACGAGGATCATTTTAAGCACAAACAGAATATAGAACCATGAACTTCGAGATTTCGGACAAACCAAGCTTGATTACAAAGTTCTTAAAAAATACACCAGATGGCAGTTTAGAAAATTACTCCTTCAAAAGTACACCAGATGGCAGTTTGGAAAATTACCAGCAAAAGAAAAAATTGTCAGTCTTGAAAACAGCTGACGGGGAAGATTGTTCTCCGATACTGCAGTGCTGTGTTTAAAAAAACATAGAAGTATGAGGTAAGAAGAATTCACGATTCATTTAATTCTTATCTATGTCAAATGTACGAATCAACCTGAATTCTACTATGATATTTGGTTTACTATAAATTTCTTCAACTTCTCTATTTAATGTTATTCTACAAACATTATTTTCAATTACTAGGCCACAAATTCTCTCAAGAATATTTTTTTCTCATAATGCAACCATAATTTCATCATTAAAAATATTTTGACTAAAATTTACAAGTTTCAATTTACATCACTCTAAAGAAGTATTCCATTCAACAGATAAAAAAAAAAAGAATTGATCACTATAAAAAGGCCACGAGTCTATTTTTAGCTAAAAATGAATTATTTGCATTTTGTTTCTCCATCCCTTAATTCTGATATGATATGTCAACTCATATTTACAACACAACTAAACAGAAAAAATCTCTGCCTGAATGGAATTTGAACCCATGATCTCCAGCTTTATGCACTCAATAATTAAGCTCCTCAGGCAACTTCCTGAGCAAGCACAAATTTATCTCTCTTTAATCCTTGTGTGCCTGTAGTAGTAAAACTTCATCCACAATGCAATAGGGTTGCTTCTAAATCAAGAAGATATTATAATGAAGTTGTCTGAATACCTCAACAGTAGAGTGTCAGATGGACTTGGGTTCAAATCCTGGTTTACCCAGAAAATTTTCTCTTTTGTTGTATTAACTACTGCTTACGAAGGGTTGTCTATGTTATATTAAAATTTATAAGTTTTGATTTACATCACTCTAAAGAAAAAATCCATTCAACAGTATAAATACTCATATTATTTTCAGTCTGATCATCTTACCTCAATATTAATGTTGATTTGTTCTTGAACATGTTTCAAAACAATTCTGTTTTATTGTCAGCTTTTCCAGACTGGTTTTATTTATGTTGCAATATGTTGCACAACCTGGATGTCGATGTCAGCTCCATCCTGTGGTTGGCCAAAGAACCTCCAAACAAGGTCACGCTCCATCGGTATATCAAAATTCATAACTCTGTTTTTGTTCTTCTGAATATAATTTTTTTCCCAAATAGTCAGCTCTTTTGTATTTTCTAACTGTTTTAATAATTTAGTGTCTGAATTTATATTATGTTTTTCAGACCAAACATGAGCAGCAACTGCAGATTTTTCTATTTCCCCATTTTTTAATATTTCTTATGTGTTCTTTGGTTCTAATTTTTAGGTTTCTTTTTGCTTTTCCTATATATATCTTTTCACAACCCATACATTCAATTTGATATATTTCTGACTTTTTATTTTTATCAGTTTTTTTCATTTTTGTTGGTTTTTATTAGTTTATTTAAACTGTAGTTATTTTTTGGTGCTAATTTAATATTAAACTTCTCAAATATCTTTTGGAATGTATTATGTACCCAAGGGTGATATGTGAACCACCTATGAAAAAATATAGGAAATTCACATATCACCCTTGGGTACATAATAAATTCCAAAAGATATTTGAGAAGTTTAATATTAAATTAGCACCAAAAAATAACTACAGTTTAAATAAACTAATAAAAACCAACAAAAATGAAAAAACTGATAAAAATAAAAAGTCAGGAATATATCAAATTGAATGCATGGGTTGTGAAAAGATATATATAGGAAAAGCAAAAAGAAACCTAAAAATTAGAACCAAAGAACACATAAGAAATATTAAAAATGGGGAAATAGAAACATCTGCAGTTGCTGCTCATGTTTGGTCTGAAAAACATAATATAAATTCAGACACTAAATTATTAAAACAGTTAGAAAATACAAAAGAGCTGACTATTTGGGAAAAAATTTATATTCAGAAGAACAAAAACAGAGTTATGAATTTTGATATACCGATGGAGCGTGACCTTGCTTGGATGTTCTTTGGCCAACCACAGGATGGAGCTGACATCGACATCCAGGTTGTGCAACATAAATAAAACCAGTCTGGAAAAGCTGACGATAAAACAGAATTGTTTTGAAACATGTTCAAGAACAAATCAACATTAATATTGAGGTAAGATGATTAGACTAAAAATAATACAATTAAAATAACCTCTAAATATAACTTCCTAAAATTAAATATAAATACTCATAGTTAAATATGGGAAATAACATTATGAGGTTCTTAATTCGTAAATTAATGATCACTTTTACATCTTACCTCATATTTCATGTTTCTTTAAACACGGGAACTGCTTTTCAAGAGAACCATCTCTCTCATTTTCAACCGATATTATGACTCCCGGCTTTTCGTTGAAATCTCCATCAATAATGTTGCCATATGGTGCTGATTTGAAGTTCATCGAATCAACACCAGATGGCAACATTATTGATGGGAGATTCCAACGAAAAGCCAGTAGTCATAATATCGGTTGAAAATGAGAGAAATGGTTCTCTTGAAAAGTAGTTCCCGGCTTTTCGTTGGAATCTCCATCAATAATGTTGCCATCTGGTGTTGATTTGATGAACTTCAAATCAACACCAGATGGCAACATTACTGATGAGAGATTCCAACGAAAAGCCGACAGTCATAATATCGATTGAAAATGAGAGAGATGGTTCTCTTGAAAACTATAGTTCATCTGCACTTTAAAAGACAGTACACGTTAAATGGAACGCGCTGACGTCAGATCTACTGCATAGACAAAGATGTGTGAGGCAAGGAACAGATGTGTCAAAATTCTTAAAACCCCTTAAACTTAAGTGAAAAAACATGAAATGTTCGATATATTTGTTATTTTCATATAAGTTCACCTTATGCTCTCCTGATCGAATGACAATACAAGAATTTAGGCCTACGAATTAAACGTCAAAAAGCTCAGAGCGAGATTTAAATGCACACATCATAATACAAGGGAAAAATATAAATTATCATAAATTATGATATAGGCTAATTAAGTTATAATAAATTAAATTTATAATATAGGCCTATATCAAGAAATATCCTACATAAACAAATATAGAAATTATAATCACTTTAACATATAATTTATTTTAATTTTTTAGGAATATAATATTATAAGAAGTTATATTTAATTAAATATTTAATAATTTTTATAATATTAACATTTTTAACGAATACAATAATATTAAAGCTTTTATAATATTAAAATTGTTCACGAATATAATAATATTAGGAAAGTAATACTTAAAATATGTTACATACCATCAACCCTGTCACAATCCTCTGGCAATGGTGTTATTCCTTCCATAAATTCCTCCGTGTCTCTGGATGGTCCAGCTTTAGCCGAATCGGAACCATTGGGCGATGCATGGAAGGAGGAAGAAGAAGATGATGATGTTGATGACAAATGAATCAAAAATGGTTCCTCGTCATCTTGAATCTCGTCTGCTTTCCAGAGATCACTTTCAATTTTCTTTGTATGGTCCAAGTAGTTTGCCCAATTTTGTACTGTTTCATGTTGGTATGCAGCCGAAATGAAATCTCTCATTTCTTGTTTTTTGAATGAGATGTTTTTAATTTTTATATAGTTCTTCACTTGTGCCCATACCATTTCGATAGGATTAAGTTCGCAGTGGTATGGTGGCAAGTGAAGAACATGTTTTCCTGCTAATTTAGCCATCTGATCAATTATGTATTTATCATAAGTGTCTTTGTTTTGAGTCACAATAAAAAGAAGCTCCCGTTTTAACATATCACTTTCAAAAGGGATTTTTTTTTGATTGAGCCACTCTATAATCTTATCTTTTCTCCAGGAAGTTGTAGGCAAACGTTCGCTTTTCTGACTATGATAGCCGGCACTGTCTAATACTATCACAGATCCTTCAGGGACATTGGGCAACAATTGCTCGGTGAACCACTTTTCATACACTTCACCTGTCATTTCACAGTGGACGTCTGCCGTGTTCTTTTGGCACAGAAATGTTAACTCGGTACCATTAACTACCCATTTTCATTCCCTGCATGAACCAACGCAAACCTTGACCCACAACCCCTAGGTGACCTAAGACCTGTGCAAACACCCTCAATTGCTGCTTGACGAGCACTTTTAATTTTGGTATCTTTCCATTCTTTTGTCACGGTGTGATCTATGTTTACCCAAGACTCATCTGTATAAAAAATAGATTTCCCTTCATTCCTAAATTTGTTTAAGTCTTTGAGATATTTATGACACCACCTGATTATATCATCCCTTTCAATAAGGGTGCATTTGTTGGCCCTGCTTACATATTCAAATCCTATATCATGAAGAAATCTGTTTAAAGTAGACCTCAAAAAAATTTGGTAGTGTATCATCACTATTTACCTTGCTTAATATTATATTTAGTGTTGGTGGTATGTTCTCAAAGAACAAGGAATGAATGATGTGGCAGACTCCGCTTTGTACTATTCCATCGTACTTCATTAATCTGGCATTTTTTTGTTTGCTTGCTCATTTAGGTTTCTTTTTTGCTGGCATTCTAAGAGGATCTTTAGTTTGTACCTTTCTTATTCCATATATTAAACATTCCAAACATCCAGTAGCTTCTACTGTCTGTTTGGGTTATGTTTGTTTTCTTTAAAAAATAATTAAATATGTTCAATACTATATTCCGTTCTTTACTGTGCAGTTTGCCAATACTACGTCGCTTAGCTTCTATATTCATAATTAAAAAATAGCATTTTCATGCTATGCTTTGCAGTTTACTAGGGAATTGTAGGTGTGGTAGCTTCCTGTTGCTTTTCACACCAGTGAAGGAAGATGATAATGATGATGATGGCCATATGATTTCGGGGACCATTTGGGCCTTAAAATTTTCCTGACATTTGTCTTACAGGTGAGGAAAAACCCCGATAAAAACCTCACCCAGAAAAATTGTCCCGACCGGGGATCAAACCCGGGCCCACTGCATGACAAGGCAGCACACTACCTCGAGACCACAGCAGTGGACATAATTAATATAATACAATAATAGTAAATATAAAATTAAACAATTTTATAAAAGACATATGAACCAAAGACAATTGATAGCCACTCACAGTTGAACTTTACTCAACAACTATCACAACACTGAGCTCTGAGCCTGAGGAAGTGCAAAGTCAAACGCGATCGGAAATGAAAAGGGAAACCTAAGTAAACAAACTTTAAACTGCGATAAAGTATGAATGTGCAATGATACCGAGGTCTGGTTTGTTTTAAAAACTATTTGAGACATTTATAAACACGTCTTCTCGCTTTGTCAACAACATACAGTCAATAACAAAAAATGTTTCTCGCTACATAACTTTCTTGTGTTACCATCCGATAATATTTAACAAGTATTTAATAAAAAATAAATAGCTTCCTTCTTATGTAAAAATTATTGTCCAGGGAAAGACAGTGTAATCCATAAACATCAGGCAACCCACAAAAAAATTCTTGATCTATCATTATCACTAGTTCTCTACCAATTGTGTGACAAGTTTTTAACTGCAAAAATATAGATTCGTGCCAAAATAATGTATTTGTCAAAACTACTCATTATATTAATTACTTAAGACTTTAAAATTTATACACTCAGAAAGAGCAGAAAATTCTCTATACAACCATATCATCATTTTATTAAATTCAACACTTTTGCATTTTTTAAAATTAGCAACATAGCAGGAGTAGAAAAGGATGAAGCTAATAGGAGGACATAGGAGTGCGAGTGCGAGAGAGAGGTACATACTACATCTAATTCGGTACTGTCTTTTAAGGTAGAGACGACCTATAATTCCCGTTTTTAAAGAAACATGAAATATGAGGTAAGATGTAAAAATGACTCATTACGAGGGTGGATCAAATATAAACCGGAATTTGTATGTGGAGGCTTTGGTAGCAAACTGCAAAGGTTGCAGTTTGGAGGGGAAGTTGGTGGGGGTGTCTGGAGTAGGGATCTTGATGTGTCGCACTCCGAAGAGCGGCCGCTTGCTTCAGTACGCCATGAGCGAGCAAGAGGTACACATGTCTATCTACTATTCTTCTTGCTAGAAGGAGAGTTAAAGAAGGTGGAAGAAGTCAAAATCTTATATTATTTATTCGGGGGAAGGGTTGCGCAATGCATTATTATTAAGTTTTTTGTGTAAGAAGGCACTAAACCTTCTGAAATTTTGAGAAGGCTCCATGCACAGTTCGGGGAAGCAACCCTTTCGAAGACGCAGGTGTATGATTGGTGCAAAAAAATTTTAGCAGGCCGGGATTCAGTGGAAACTGAGTCCCACCAAAGACGGCAACGAACAAGCATCACTGCAGACAACATTTGTGCTGTACGGGACCTTATTGAGTAGGATCGGCACGTAACAATTTCTGAAATTGCTTCACACGTTGGAATAAGCTTCGGAAGTGTTCAAGCCATCATCAGTGATGAACTCAAATTCCAAAAATTGTCTGCCAGGTGGGATCCTCGGCTCCTCAGCCAGGAACAAAAAAAAAAAATGCATTGGACATTGAAGAAAATGCATAGGACACCTCTGGAACATCCTCCTGACAGTCCTGATTTGTCGCCCTGTGACTACCATTTGTATGGGACACTGAAAGAAGACCTGGGAGGAAGGCGGTTTGGTGACAATGCAGCGGTAAAGGAGTTCATGCGCAACTGGCTGACTACACGTCATCCTTCATTCTTCAAGGACGGCATCAAAAAGTTGCCAACTCGATGGCAAAAGTGTGTTGGAAATGCAGGAGACTATGTAGAAAAATGTGGTGGTGATTTTGTATTTTTTTTGTTAATTCAATAAAATTGTAAACAATAATTCCAGTTTATATTTGATTTCACCCTCGTAATTTACAAAGTATAAATACTAATGAACTGATCATTATGATATGAAAAGGATATGACTATATTTTTATCTAAAAATGAATTTCCTTATTTTATGTCCTGCATCCCTGAATTCGCATGTTAGACACAATAATTTTAACAGCTTTACGGATTGGAAATTTATTACATTTTCATACCATACACAAGAACACAGATGAATAACACAAAAAAAAAATAGGCTCTCAACCTTTTTATAAAGTGAAAAAATTGTGGACTAAACCCTGCTTTATGAGGGGCACTCAATATATGAAACAATTTCAACTGTATAGATTTCAATTTAATTGAATTACTTCCTTACACCTAGTTTCATATTAGCTCTTTTTCTTGAACCAGTTTCAATAGAATTATTACCTTCTCTTCAACCAACAATTGACTGTTGAGACATCCATTGGAAGATCTGCACATGATTTGGGTAGATGAACCTCACAATCAAATCCTTTCCCATTAGAATTTCAAAATTCATAAGCTTGTCTCTATTTTACTGAATGTAGATCTTCCCCAAAAGTTGTGAGTTTTATTGGTTTTTCCAAATGTTTAAGCAATGTTGATATCTCAATTCTATAATCTTCTGTCTACACATGAGCAACTACCGCCAATTTTTCATTTATTTATTTGATATTTGTACGATGCTCTTTCATTCCAGTGTATAGATTTCTAATATTAAATGTGGAGAAAAATTGGCAGTAGCTGCTTAGTGTGGACAAAAAATTATAGAATTGGGAAGATAAAATTGGTTAAACAATTTGAAAGATCAACAGACTTCAAAGTTTAGGAGAAGGTTTACATTAAAAAATAGAGATAAACTTTTTATGAATTTTGAAATTCTTGGGAAAAGGGTTTAAATGTGAGATTCGTTTGCCCAAAACCAGAGGGAATGGACGTGCAGAGCTTCCAACAGACATATCAACAATCGGTTGTCATTGAGGATGAAACCAGTATTCTTTTGAAACCAATTTATGCATGCTAATATGAAGTGAGACAAGTTCTGCACCGTAGCCGAGGGGTTAAGGCAGGACGCCTTGCACTGGTTCGAGTCTCCCTGGGGGAAGAAATTTTCTCATGGTATTTCAGCCAGTATGGGACCGGTGCCCACCCAGCATTGTGAGACATTTGGGTAGCTACAATAAGTAGCGGTTCCAGGTTGAGAAAACCAGCTATAACAGCTTTGGGACCCAACATGCTGACCACATGTCACCCCTACACTGGCTAGATGATCATCTACCTCTATGATTGACACATGTGGATGTGAGGCCAGCAGCCGGCCAGTAGGCTAAGGGTCTCCTAGGCCTGTCACGCCATGGAATTATTATATGAAGTGAGGTATAAGGAACTGATTCAATTTATTTGGAAAACATATCTCATAGTATGCATTCCTATAAATTTTATGTTAAAACTGTATCGATTTATAAATTTTATAAGGTTTGTTAAATTTAATTTCAAGATATAGCCAACTTTCAGTATTTTGTTGATCTTTGCACACTGGTTATATACAAGTAAGAACCATCACCAATATATTATATTATATACACAATAACCTTGAGGGTCCGAGGCACTTCCTCAAACAAGAAATAAGTTTGAAGAAATTCTATGCAACCATGGGTTATAACAACAAATATGTAGAATATACATCACAGACAGGGGCATATCTAAGTGTGGCACTACTGCTCTCCAGCATGTGGTAGCCCTGCTTATTGCATTTATCGCAGCTTTTCCCAACCTAACCAACAATATTTCAAACTCTAACATTAGGCAAAATTCTGTTATAAACATGAATACATAAAATCGTCAGTCTTTTTTCTTCAACTGATAACAATACTGAATATAGGACATCCCCTGACATCTTGATGGGGATGTTAGAGGCTGGGAAATGCTGTGATGACAGAGAAGGGTTAGCAGAACTGTGACTTACTAGGAACTATTATCACAAGTGTGCTTAGTGTGTATGTGCCATTCCTTGTGTGAGATTACGTACTGCAAAGAAATCCAGTAATACCAACCACTTCTCCCAAGTCTGTTATCAGGTACCGCCAAAAGGAGCAGCTAACGCGACACGAGCATGAACCATTTAACCGTAAAACCTCACACTCGGATAAGAGTCATTCAATTTCCAGTAATGATGATCACAAATCCAAATATATTTACTGTGCGAAACCTTATTCATTGACAAAAATAGATTTTAAACTTGGATTTGCATTGGAAAATGTTGACTGTGTGAGTATCTATAAATGTTGTGTTAATATTCCTTTGCTAGATAAACAAAACAATACAACACGAGTGTGAGACTTTAAAAGTTGGCAAAATTTGCAAGAGGAGCTGGACTAGATTGTTGCGGTGCCGCTCCTATGGAATGACGTGGTAATACTGCCAACTAGATGCTACATTATCACAGATGTTTAACAAGTACAAATTATGAGCAGCAAAATGACAAGGCCTTTGTCCATTTTCTGGAATGTGTAGTGCCAACCCGAGCGATCTTACAATTTACGCTTCCTCTTCATCTCTCAGCACGACCGGCAGGATGAATTCATCTGAATCGCCACCTGTAGGGTTAAGTATGACATCGTGCAACTGGGAATCTTGCAGAGGAGACCACATGGTGCCCAGTTCTTCACTAACCTCCTACAAACAAACATTTCACCTTTCTTAGATTCTTCTATATATTTTCATATATCCTAGCTTCATGATGATCATAATGTAAATGTAAACCCTCTGCTCATATCCGGCATAATGCCAGGTTGAGGGATGAGATGAGATGAAGTCCCTATTTTTTGTATTTTTTTAAATCTGTCATATACAAGGATGCTGGTAGTTCAGGTTTGTTGCACATTATAGAGATAGATGAAATAAATGACATGAGTATGAAGAAGCAGTGGGATGAAGTTTTTGGTAGGAGAAAAAGCATACACCTTAAGAAAACCTTTTCACCACATTGATTGACCAACCTGTAAATTCGTACATAGAGGTAGAGGGTGGGTGTCTAACCACTTGTGCCATGGGCCACCAATAATAATACCGATTCCGATTGAGGGTCTTTCCACTTTTCAGCGGTTGCCCTTTTACCAGCCGGCTGCTGGCCCTTCACATCCACATGTGTCAATCACAGAGGTAGATGATCAACAGCCAGTGTAGGGGTGACATGTGGTTAGCATGTCGAGTCCCCCAGCCGTTATAGCTGGTTCCTCAACCTGGAGCCGCTACTTATTGTAGCTACCCAATTGCCTCACGATGCTGGGTGGGCACCGGTCCCATACTGGCCGAAATACCATGAGAAAATTTCTTCCCCCATGGAGACTCGAACCAGCACAAGTCCCGTAGCTCTGCGCCAAGGCTTCCTACCTTAACCGCTCGGCTACGGCACAGAACTAATAATACCAATAATAATAATAATAATAATAATAATAATAATAATAATAATAATAATAATAATGTCAGGTATTAGTCCTAGAAGAACTGTTACGGCCTGAGAAAGCGGTTTACATGCCATCTTTTCATAGGTCGACCAAGTGACCGTTTCCCATTTGGACAGTAGTTCATTACTGCCTTGGGGATCCTGGATCTAACCATTCTTGAGACATGTTCCTTCCAGTTTAGCTGATATCTGGAGATGTAGTCCAGTATTGGTGACACATTAAGTTCTTGAAGGATTTCTACATTTTTCTTTCGATCCCATTTGGTGTAGCCAGCTGTTCGGCGCATAAATCTCATCTCACAAGCTGTTAGTCTGCTTTCATCTCTCGTCCTTATAGTCCACGCTTCACTCCCATAACATAGGACTGGTCGGAGCCATTATTTGATAAAGACGAGTACGAGTTGATTTTTTGCACTAATGAAGGTTTTTAAAACTCTATTAATGATTCCCATTGATTTGTTGAACTTCACAATTTTCCCTGATAAATCCAAATTTTCAACAAAAGAGAGTTTATATCCTAAATAAGTAAACTCATTAACTCTCTCTAAAATTTTGTTATTTAGACAAATTTTGCTTGGTATTGGGAATTTTCCACAAAAGGCCATTATTTTAGTTTTATTGCTAGATATTTCCATTGAATATTTCTGGGCTATCAAATTTAAATTATGTACTGACCATTGTAAATATCTTCAGATGTTGCTAGTAAAACAAAATCATCTGCAAACATTATTATATCTAATTTTAAATTTCTATTGATAGTGATACTTCCGTGCTTTCTTTCTCTAAAGTCTTTTACAATGGCATTCATATATATGTTAAAAAGTAGAGGGGAGAGGCCACAACCTTGTCTGACTCCCGAGTTTATTTCTTTCCACTGAGTTATTTTTTCTTTCATTTTTATTGCAATGAGAGTTGACTTATAAATGTTATAAATATTATATATGATCTGCTTTGGGTTCTGATCTTTCATCAAAATTTCAAATAACAGACTTCTGTTCACTTTATCAAAGGCTTTTATAAAGTCAATAAATGCCAAGTGTGTTTCTATATTAAATTCACGATGTTTCTCAATCAAAATTTGCATTGTGAAATATCCATCAGAGCATGATCTACCCTTCCGGAAGCCATTTTGTTCTTCTCCAAGTATATCTTCATAATATTTATATAATTTATTCTTAATAATAGTGGAATAGATTTTGTAATTATCACAATTGGTCTTATCTTCTTTTTTAAATATTGGAATTACTAATGATTTTGACCAATCTTGAGGTGAATTTTCTCCTTGCCATTCAAGAAGTTTAAATATCTTTTGAGAATAGTTGACTGGAATGTTTAAATAGATCAGTGGGTATTTCATCTTCACCAGGTGCTTTGTTACTCTTTATATTTTTTAAAGCTATTTGAAGTTCTTCTAAGGAAATAAAGTCTCTTTGTAAATTATCTGGCTGTTGTATCTGTAAAGAGGGGCAGTTGTTTGTCCATAAATTTTGATAATAATTAATCCATTTATCATGAGGAATTATATTTATTCTAGCAATATCTTTGTTTTCACTATTTAAATTTTTCAAAATTTTATATATTGATGGTTGGGGCCTTGTTACATCATTCTCCAAGAAGGATACAAATTGTTCCCAACTTTTCCTGTGGTGCTTGCGGACTTCACATTTGGCAATGGCTCTTTTTCTGAGGTATTATATTTTATCTTCATCTTTTTTTTGTACTAATGAATTTTATATATGCCATCTGTTTTTCTTGTATAATCTTTTTAATTTCATCATCAAAGTTTCTTAGGCCTTTAGCTCGTTGCCATTTTCGTTTTTTGCCAAGACTTTCATTAGCTGCTTGTTTTAAAATTGTTTTTATATGTTTCCATTCTTCTTCTACATCAGTGCCTAAAGGTGTTGTTTCTATTAGATTGTCTAATCTTCTTTGATAAAGCCATTTTATACTAGCATCTTGAAGTAAATTAACTTTAAATGAGAATTCTTCCTTCCAGTTCATTTTTTGTTTCTTTTTATACCAACGAGGTTTTAATCTTACTGGGCAAACTATATAATAATAATAATAATAATAATAATAATAATAATAATGATAATGATAATGATAATAATAATGATAATAATAATTACAACATAAAAGTCTCTGAAATAAAAAACAAAAGCACTGATCAGCCTTCATAGGATGAAAGCACACAAGATGAAAGTAGTAATTAATAACAAACCAATAGAACAGCGAATAACTTTAATTACTTATAATTTAATGCATATTACTGCCAAGAAATAAAAAAAAAACATTTTATGGCATGTGTGGAACAATAAGAACATTAAGAAATAAGATTTGTAAATCTATATATTTGAAATTTTACAGAACAATATGAAAATTGAACTTACTGAATTAGACAGAAATAGGAACAGCAGAAATTAGGTTTTATGACTGACACCACATTACACAATTATGAATAAAAAAATACAATGACATTATGAGATATGAATTAGGAATATTCAATCTTACAGAGAATAAGAATCAAATGAATCGTGAATTCTTCTTACCTCATGTAAGAAGAATTCACGATTCATTTGATTCTTATTAAGAAAACCTCAATGTAAAAAATTCCCAAATTTATTATATTAACTCACAGACAATATTGAAATATAAAGAATTAGCTGGTTCAAATATATTGAAAAAGAATGTTGCCAAATAGAATTCCACAAATTTTATTCAAATATAAATGCAAAGGGAAAAGAAATGTTGATTGTCCATAACAAAAAGGAAGGACTAAATCTCTTGATATTAAAATAGGTCAACAGTCTAATTCAAGGAAGCAGAAGAAGAACAAGAAGGAGAAGAAGAAGAAGAGCAATAATAATAATAATAATAATAATAATAATAATAATAATAATAATAATAATAATAATAATAATAATAATAATAATAGGATTAAGAAGAATAGGAAGAATAAGAATAATATGAAGAATAACAATAATAAGAAGGAGGAGAAGGAGGAGAATAAGAAGAAAAACAAAGGTAATAGTAGTAATCTTCTTCTTCCAAGTATTAGGCCAAGGCCTGTTACGATCCTATAGAAAATTTTCCCTCCAGCGTTTCATAGAACGGCCCAGAGATCTTCGTCCTCTTGGTATATAATTATAAACAGCTTTGGGGATCCGATTTGAACTCATTCTTTCAAGATGGTGTTTCCAATTTAGTTGGTACTGTTTAATATATTCCAAAATTGGCGTAATCTTCAATTATTTTAAGATATCGGTGCTCCTTTTCCGGTGCCATCTGGTGTAACCCGCTGTTCTGCACATGAATCTCATTTCACAAGCCATTATTCTGCTTTCATGTTGTCTTTTTAGTGTCCATGCTTCACTACCATAGGTCAACACTGGTCTAGCCAAAGTGTTATATAAACGTAATCTGGTGTTTTTTTGTACAAGGGATGGTTTCATAGCTTGATTAATAATTCCTAAACTTTTATTATAACTAGTAATTTTTTCAGGGATATCCTTTTCATCCCAGATAGAGAGATAATATCCAAGATGATTAAATTGATTAGATATCTCTAAAATTTTATTCTGGAGACAGATTTTACTTTGTATGGAGTCCTTCCCATGAAATGCCATAATTTTAGTTTTGTTAACTGATATTTCCATATTAAATTTAGCAGCTATTTTTTGTAAATCATAAATTGATCGTTGCTAATCATTTTCGAAAATTGCCAGAAGAGCTAAATCGTCTGCAAAAAGAATAGCATCGAGTTTGAGGTTCCTATTGATGGGTATATATCCCTGTTGTGTTTTAATACTAGTAATAATAATAATAATAATAATAATAATAATAATAATAATAATAATAATAATAATAATAATAATACAGCAATTGTGAGATTCAACAAAGCTTTTCTTCAAGTAAAATAATTATAAAAGTTAGTTAATGATCAAATATCTGAATAAATTATTAAATATATTTATAATTTGTACAAAAAAATTTGGGGACAAAAGTTAGTGCAAATGGAAGTTATGATGCTGAAATTAATGAGAGAATAAATAATGGCAAATTTGCAATATCAAAATTAAATGGTGTTTTAAGGGATCAGAATATAAATTCTAAAACAAAAACATTTTAATACGATAATAACGAGTACAATGACATACAGTGCAGAAACATGGGAATTAAAATCTAGAACAATAAGTAAATTAAAATCTGCAGAAATGGACTTTTGGAGATGTTCAAGCTAGAGTTTCTAGACGAGATAAAATAAGAAAAGTGTAATTAAACAAAAGATGAATGCTCAAACTTCAATTGTGGATTTCATTAAAATACAAACAATTACAATGGTATGGTCACGTAAAAAGAATGACAGAAGACAGATTCCCAATAAGAATGCTAGAATGGGTACCACTTGGTAGAAGAAGAAGACGACCAAAAATAACATGGATTGATGATGTTTTGAGCAGCATGAAGGAAAAAGGATTGGGCGATGGAGATTAATAAGACAGAGAGATGTGGAGAACAATGACAGTAGATTAATTGGGAGCAGGAAGATGTGAAACCTGCCAAGTAAATAAATTTGTACCAGAAAAATGTTATTTCACTTAAAGGTGGAGACACTTGTAAATGGAAAGAGTTTTTTACTGATGTGAAACGGAAGTTATCTTCAGTCCATTTATTCAACATCTATAGGAATACAATTATCATAAGTAATGCCACGAGTGATTTCCAAATTATCGATAAATTCATGAAGTGAGGAGTGAATTTATCAAGATTATTTGGAAATCAAGAGTGGCATTTGTTAGGTCTATTTAACAAATAGAATTAAGCTGTTTACTCACAAATCATTATTTAAATATAGTTATTTTAAAATATTTATATATTTAATGTAAATGGTGATGTTTGAAAACAAACATTTGTTATGCTGAATTTGTTCATCACTGCAACCAGATCATATTATTTATTGCCAAAGGATCGCAATATTGTAAGAATGCACCCTAGTGGAGAAAAAATTAAACACATCAAACTGTTTATAACCAACATTATAGGTTATTAATTAATTTCTGATGTCCTATGATGTAAATATGTCAATTATATTTTTCTGGAACGTAAATTCCTGGGAAATAATATGTTTAAGAAAGTGCAAACAGTGGTTTTTTTTTGTGGTATAATCAATTGCTACAAATGTTTTATATTATATCCTGCAAGCACTATCTGGTTACATTCATGCACATTCATGGTAGCCACATGTATTCTAGAATTCTTACATCTTAATATATAAATTGTTACATTCAATGTATTTCTTAAAGAGTCAGTCACTGCAAAATAATGCTCTGGCCCATTCAGAATGTTAAAATGGAGGAGCTTGATTTTAAAGTGATAAAATTAAATTGATAAAATCAAGGTGAAAAACGATTGTGATTGGTTGTAAATCAAAATTTATTGAAAAGTGACTGGTCATTGACTCCCATTTAGGGCATGAGTTAAATAGTCATAAGTAATGCCACGAGTTATTTCGAATTTATCTAGAGGATTTGGAATCAAGAGTGGCATTTGTTAGGACTATTTAACAAATAAAATTAAGCTGTTTACTCACAAATCATTATTTAAATATAGTTATTTTAAAATATTTATATATTTAATGAAAACGGTGATGTTTGAAAACAAATGAGAAATGTTTGGTTATGTTTCATTTGTTCATCTTTGCAGCTTGATCATACTATTTATTGCTAAATAGGATCACAATATTGTAAGAATGCACCCTAGTGGAGAAAAAATGAACATATCAAAATAAATATTATTACCAACATTATAGGTTATTAATTTATTTTTATCAGAAACAACTCAGAATAATCAGTATTAAAGGAGGAGCTTTCTTTATTTTGGTAATCAAAATTTGATAATTATCAGGTGATATACGACTGTGATTAGTTGTAAAACAAAATTCATTGAAATGTGATTGGTCATTGACTCCCATTTGGGGCATGAGTTAAATAGTCAGAGAAATTAAAAATATAAGACATGAGCAAATATGTATAAACTGCAATTTATCTTAGGATGCCTTAATATGCAAATGGTTTGATATTATTGACTATTTTCAGATTTACAAAGGGTCTTGATTAATAGCAGAAAAATATTTGATAGAAATATTAGCTCAAAAATCCAAAATAATGCTTTTGTGGTAAGGAAGTAAGGAATCTGTACCTAGTAAAATGGGCAAAGAAAGAGTATTATATAGAGAGTAAAGTAATTTAATTATCTTAGCTTCAGAGTATCATTTTTTTGACAGGATTATGTTTTTGACAAAATTACCAAAATTTAATATTTTCATATAAATAGATAATGTTTTTATTATTCATTTCATACATCTCATCTCATACATTTGCAAAGATAGAAAAATGAAGGTTTCATAGCATTTGGTGCACGGGAATTAACAATGTATAAAAGAGAGAAATTTGCGTTTAGATCGGAACTCGCTCAGGTAGTTCAGTTGGTAGAGTATTGGCCTGAAAAGCCAAAGGTCCTGGGTACGAGACCCGGTCTGAGCATATAATTTTTCTCTTCAAATATGAAATAATAATGTAATGAAGCACACTTTGGTTCAAAAACATATTTGCACCTATATAGAAAATGTATTGGCAATACTGCTATAGGAGCAAAGCATGGAACCCGTGAAAAAGTGATAAAAGTAGAATTACAACTAATGAGATGAGGTCCATGCACTGTAGAACAGAATGCACCTGGTGGGATCACAGAAGAAATGATAATGTTCTTCAAGATTAAATATGGTGCCCATAATAGGTAGAGATCCGTGAAAGTGGTTTTATTTTTAGGGAAAATTTGATTTAAAAATTCAATATTTTGATGTTATTGGGAATTTGGTGGCGTTATTCTAAAAAAACGTAAATTTGGGTCTTTTTAATCCTAGTTTAGTATATTAAACACAATAAGAATGATATATACAGTAGTTTAAGGTCAACTTTTAGCTTGTACAATTGAACTTTTATAGGAATATCACTATGAGGTTTAATTTAAGATAAAATCAAATGTTTCATTTTCTCCTCATAATTAATCTTCTAAGTAGATAGTGATTTCGGGTTCATGGCAAACCCATCCTCAGTACCATTTTGCCAAGTGATGTTATGTCGATTGGAAGAATGACTTCTTGTTCTCTCTGTTGATGGACCGATAAACTTCTGGATCAGGTCAAAATTCACGGGAATTTCGAAGTTCATAAGCTTTTCTTGTTTTTTTTTAATGTGGATTTTTTCCCAAACCATGAGTTCCTTCTGTTTATCTATTTGTTTAATTAGACTGGCTTTTGACCTGATCCAGAGGTTTTATCGATCCACCAAAAGAGGGATGGTGAAGAAGTGGTTTTTCCGATCGACATAACACCAGTCGGCAAAATGGTACTGAGGATGAGTTTGCCATGAACCTGAACTAGCGATCTACTTAGAAGATTAATTATGAGGAGAGGTATGAAACATTTGATTTTATCTTGTACAATTTATATTGATTTTCTTCTTCTCCTTCCAAGTATTAGGCCAAGGCCTTGTTACGATCCTACAGAAAATTTTCCCTCCAGCGTTTCATAGGACGGCCCAGTGACCTTCGTCCTCTTGGTATATAATTATAAACAGCTTTGGGGATCCGATTTGAACTCATATATTGATTTTAATACACTGAAATGCATAACATTTTAATCCTAGTTACTAATTTGTAAGCAAAATTTACCTTTTAAGAAAAAGCAACCATGGTGAGTATGTCTGCATTATCAGGTTTCAATCTCCACCTTCGATCACTCACAACACCAGACTGAGAAATAGATCTTCCTTAGTCCACATTTGAAGTTGGATACAAGAGGCTTCAAGAGATGTCTTGACAAACTCAGTAAACTCTTCCCTCAAAGAGCAGATCATTTTGCAAATGTCTACATGGGTACACTCTGGTCGTTTCAACTCTTGAGGCCTTGAGAACAACATAGCCTTCGTAGAATTTAAAAGATTCAATGGCACTTGCATATGACAATTTCTTCAATTCCACCATGGCACTGTCAGAACTGAGAATTTGATTACTAGGTGTTCTGGGGTCAAATAATTTACTAACTCTGCAAACACCAATTTTGAAGAGTCTTCCGCAATAAAGTTTTTCAGCTTCGTAAGACACTTTTGTGCAGTAATTTTCAACTGATTCACCACTTGAGCTTTCCTGAGAGCTGCCATCTCTTGCAACAAAGTTGTGAGTTCTGTCGAGAATATCTCTTTTGTTAGTAAAGCAAGCATGTTCTCCACAACCTTTAGTTTGGAATGAAGAACATGAGCTGTGGGATAACTGTTACCTTCCAATAAGGTAATCAAATTAACAAATCAGTTGCAGTTATCAGCAACAAATCAAGCCTCAACTTTTGTGATGGCTAAGAATTGGGGACTTATATCTTTAAGAAACTTCACGCCACTGTTTTCTTCTCCCAGCTATACTTTGCAGCTTCAAACCATGTGTTCCATCTAATTTGTACTGGCATGGGAAAATGCCTAACTTTTCCAGGGTTATTCTCATAAAGTCAAGATACAAATTATAGATACAAATGCTTCCTTTTTCTTGTATTGAGAAATGCAGCTTTTGTTTTAGTAACAGTTATGTTCAAATCATCAAGACTGCATTGCCAAATCTGACCCACCAAGTTGATTTTGTAGGCCCAGCATTGAATATGGGCAAGTTTCTACCCCATCAAGCCTTTTAGAGTATTGGCACATAGAGTCATGTACCGTGCTGAGTCAGTAATAATCCCCAGCACATTGTCATATCCAACTTCATATTTATTTAAAGTGTCTACAATACTTTGAGTGCATGCTTAACCGGCGGCTTTGTCAAGCACAGCACTGTAAACAAGTAAATTCCTTACTTATTTTGAAATTCTCACTATGAGGTATATTCATTAAGGTAGAATATTTTTATCACTCACCTCATATTGTTCTTCTTATTTGATTATAAACTAGTTTCGGAACATAGTTTCTGTTCCATCCTCAGTATCGTCACGACCGTTGTTCTGTCGTCTCGAAGAGACGTCCTTCTCTCCTTCCATTGGCTGACTGAAAAACCTCGAAACCAGGTCATTCTCACCGGGAATTTTAAAGTTCATTAATTTCTTCTTTTCGCTCTTTTGAATGTAGATCTTTTCCCAAACAGTAAGTTCTTTAGGTTTTTCTATTTGGTTTAATAATTTAGCTTCTTTCTCGATAAGATGTTTTTCAGACCATGCATGGGCAGCCACTGCAGATTTTTCTACTTCCCCTTTCTTGACATTCCTGAGATGTTCTTTCACTCTAGTTTTCAAATTTCTTTTAGTTTTTCCTATGTAGAATTTCTCACATTCTTCACATTTAATTTGATAAATCCCTGATTTGTTTCTTCTTTAATTTTCTCATTCTTATTAGGTCTAATCAGTCTACTGATGCTGTAGTCATTTTGGGTGCTAACCTTATGTTGAAATCTTTAAAATTTTTTGAAACTTGTGGTGTTTTAATGGATGATATGTGAATTTTCTAAATTTTACATTATCTTCTTTTACTTTTAGAAGAGTGCTTTGATTAATAAATTTTTGTCTTTTGAACTTGTTTATTTTTTTGAGTATCATTTTTATTGCAAAACCATTTTTCGTGGCTACGTTGATTATGTGTTCTTTTTCTTTTTCATAATTTTCTTTGTTCATTGGTATGTTCACTAATCTATGTGTCAAACTATTGAAAACTGCTTCTTTGTGAGCTATGTGATTGAAACCTAAAACTAATAAAAACATTAATTTAATTATTAAATTAAACCTCATAGTGTTCTTTCCCTGTGAAAGTTAAATAACATTATGTGTCTTTTTTTTTGTTTCAGGAAATTAATTTTTTTATGTGCTTCTTTTACAGGAATTTAAAACAATGTGTAACTTTAAACGATTGTGATTCCTGTAAATTCTATTAATCAGATTTCTGTTTGAAATGATGGAATACATAATTTGCGCAGGGTATGGAAGAATCTCTATTGTCACCCCATCCTCATAATAATAATTTGATTTAATATTTGCATTTAATAAGCACATATGTCATATAGTTCACTCTTGTGCTCAATTGAAGGTGTCAAGTAGTCACCTGAGATGTAATTAACATTCCATAGAAAGATCTCGATACGCAGTTAGGAACACCTGCTTTTCTACTTGTGAAAAGGGAATTCACAGTATTACGCAACTTGCTGACCTCAGCATTTATTTAACCATTGGTAATATATTTTCTGTCTCTTTCATGTGGAATATAAATTTTATAATTGGACGTCTTGGTATTTGCGCGCGACTCTGAAAGTCTCAGAGCTACCAAATTAACATTTATTCTATCGAATGTTCCAGAAAGTATCACCCCCAAATAGCTTATATACAATACATTTCTTTTGTGTCTTCAGATGCGGGAATTTTACCAAACGAGCAACATTTGTCGTACCCATCTCTGTGATGACCGTCACGTAAAACATAAATTTAATAAATCTTTCAGTGCAATAATGCAAGTGACTTAATTTGATTAATAGAACGTGAAATTATATTTGTGAAGTGATTATATAGTAAACTGTGATTTATTTGCTTTTATAAAATAAATATAAATATATACCCATCAATAGGAACCTCAAACTCGATGCTATTCTTTTTGCAGACGATTTAGCTCTCCTGGCACTTTCCGAAAATGATTTGCAACGATCAATTTATAATTTACAAAAAATAGGTGCCAAATTTAATATGGAAATATCAATTAACAAAATTAAAATTATGGCATTTCATGGGAAGGACCCCATACAAAGTAAAATCTGTCTCCAGAATAAAATTTTAGAGAGATCTAATCAATTTAAATATCTTGGATATTATCTCTCTATCTGGGATGAAAAGGATATCCCTGAAAAAGTTACTAGTTATAATAAAAGTTTAGGAATTATTAATCAAGTTATGAAACCATCCCTTGTACAAAAAAACACCAGATTACGTTTATTAACACTTTGGCTAGACCAGTGTTGATCTATGGTAGTGAAGCATGGACACTAAAAAAACAACATGAAAGCAGAATAACGGCTTGTGAAATGAGATTCATGCGCAGAACAGCGGGTTACACCAGATGGGATCGGAAAAGGAACACCGATATCTTAAAAGAATTGAAGACTACGCCAATTTTGGAATATATTAAACAGTACCAACTAAATTGGAAACACCATCTTGAAAGAATGAGTTCAAATCGGATCCCCAAAGCTGTTTATAATTATATACCAAGAGGACGAAGATCACTGGGCCGTCCTATGAAACGCTGGAGGGAAAATTTTCTATAGGATCGTAACAGGCCTTGGCCTAATACTTGGAAGGAAGAAGAAAATAAATATTATTCTTTTAAATTCTCCTATGGATAAAATTATTATACGGTCCTCCGCTTTCCTGCCATTTAAGAAATCTCTGTTAAACAAGATGGCAAATTATCTTCTTGGGAAAAGATCAACACTGGAGTAAGACAGGGATGTGGACTTTCACCGGTGCTTTTCATTATATACATGAATAAATTAATAAATGAATGGAGGAAAACACAACGAGGATATATACCCATCAATAGGAACCTCAAACTCGATGCTATTCTTTTTGCAGACGATTTAGCTCTCCTGGCACTTTCCGAAAATGATTTGCAACGATCGATCCCTGAACTGGGATCTGGCACTTACACTACTATTAATAATAATAATAATAATAATAATAATAATAATAATAATAATAATAATAATAATTAAAATGTAACAGTAATAACATAATATTAATAAAAAAAGTTGGCTGACAAGAAATGCAGGGAAAACTGGTCTAAAAATTCATGTTGCAATTTAAGCATGTAACTGACTCTGCCAGCACATTGAGATAAATCCTAGTTTTGGCACTGGAGAAGGATGGGTGAGATCGACTTTCCTTGATTTTAGCAAATAAAGTGTATGATTATGCCTACCATTGTGCATAGCTTTCTCTATCTCCCCTGACCATTCACCCATATCATTATTATTAAAATGATAAATAGTATGCAAACAAAATTATAGTTGGATGATAAATACTGAAAACTAGTTATACAAATACTTACAAATATCAGGGCACGAACTCCATAAAATAATGCGTCATTATCCATATATTCATACAGAATGTCTTGAGCTGCTATTTGGAGAGTTTTTAGATTATGACCACGCAGCCTCGCAATTGCAATAAGATTATCATCATAATACTTATAACCTAAAAAAAAAATTATAAGTGTCATCCTTTTACAATCAATACAATCACCAAACACTTACAGCCTTTGAAAAAATTGATGATACAACTAATGGTGGAAACAATTCCTACAGATAAGGCCCAATTTTAAACACCCAAGTAACTATAAGGTCCAAGCAAATATGCCCATAAGATGAAAGATCCCAATAATTTTCCACTCTCTTAAAAAAAACCAACGAATTAAAAGCTCCATTAAGTGTTTTGACCTATGACAAACACATCCAACTAATAAAACAAAATATATAGTTCAATTATATTATTTTTGGTCTGGACATCTTACCTCAATATTAATGTTGATTTGTTCTTGGACATGTTTCAAAACAATTCTGTTTTATCGTCAGCTTTCCCAGACTGGTTTTATTTATGTTGCATTATGTTGCACCACGTCGATGTCAGCTCCATCCTGTGGTTGGCCAAAGAACCTCCAAACAAGGTCAACCACAGGATGGAGCTGACATCGACATCCAGGTGGTGCAACATAATGCAACATAAATAAAACCAGTCTGGGAAAGCTGACGATAAAACAGAATTGTTTTGAAACATGTCCAAGAACAAATCAACATTAATATTGAGGTAAGATGTCCAGACCAAAAATAATATAATTAAAATAACCTCAAAATATAACTTCCTAAAATTAAATATATAGTTCAATTTTGTTATTTAAATTGTATATATGTGATATTTGGAATATCTTCCTTATTTTATTTTAATGGCATATACAGAATTTTGTTGTATAAAATTAAAATCATAGCCACTAGAGCAATTTTTAAATTTTTGCTTCAGATTATTCCCCACCCTTAATGATTCAATTTTACTGGTTAAAGAACTTGAACTTATTTTTCTAAATTCATTGCTATATGCTGATTTTGGTTAAAAAAATTGCAGCCATTAGAGTATCAACATATATATATGACAGCCATGGTGTTCCTTGTGGTTTGTGGGTTCAAATATGGATGGGGTTAATAGATTTTTTGGATGGAAAAATCCAAGGAACAAGCTCTCTGGGGGGGACATAAAATAATGGGTCCCAAGTCTGAAGATTTTCAGGCTCGTAAAAGAACCTTAAGTCTGAAAAAAAGAGACCTCTAAGCAAAATTTATCAACCTCATTACATCCAAGTAATACCTTAGTTGCCTACCAGATGTCTCATTGAGTTGGTATGCTGATCACATACATGTTGCAAAGTGTAACTAAATTAGCTTTCTAGAAACTCCTAGTAAAGAAGCTTGGGTAGACTGAAGAATTGTAAAGCCAAAAAGTAGGTAAATATTGAAACCAGATTTAGGACCCCAAATTTTTATAATTTAATAATACAGTATACTAAAAAGACCCTAAATCAAATTGAGAACAATAAATCCTATTCAAATCTAATATTATTATATTACCAAATTCACAATAAGAATATTAATCTTCATTAATAAATTTCTTGATAATAAAGTAATAATTATGACAGATGCTTTTGTTATTACGACAAGGAGTGACAAGTGAACCAAGAAGCTGGTTTTCGAGCAAAAGTTTTGTTCAGGAGTGTTTCAATTGTGAAGACGCGAAAAGGTTTGAGTAACAAAAGTTAAGTTCCAAGTTATTCAATGGCCTGACAGCTGATATTTTACGACTCAGGAGTTCCAGATTTCTAGCAAAAATGTAATTTTCCCAGTGTTACAAGAGAAAATTAAAAACACATATTAAAATTGTTTATTTTTTATTTCACTCACCTCATACTTCATAACTCCTCGCAAACCCAGGGTTTCGTCACATCATTTGTGACATTCTCAATGCTGTATCACGTTCACAACTGACGTCCGACTGCCTTCTATCTTGCAAACTAGGATAGGATAGTGTACAGGATAGAAGGCAGTCGGACGTCAGTTGTGAACGTGACACAGCATTGAGAATGTCACAAATGATGTGACGAAACCCTGGGTTTGCGAGAAGTTATGAAGTAGGAGGTGAGTGAAATAAAAATAAACAATATTAAAAAACCTCATAGTGTTATTTCCTATCTACATAACTTAACACATATTAAAATTAATGTCCACTTTGAATTATTTATGACTGGGAATACCTGCTATTACGCAAAGATGAAATAGCTACAACGTTGTGTGGCGTGTATCTGAAGTGAACAATAAGAATAATGGTATTAAAATTTGTGTAGGTGTTTACAAGAAATGAAGATTATGGAGAAGGAGAAACATAACTGATATCATGACTAACATATCACTTATTCTCATTCTGTGGAAGACACATCATCGTCAATATCAAAACGGTAATAGGGTACTGGGAGGCCTGCGAGTCTATAAATTGACATGCAATTTTAGGACTTGTATTTAAAACATAAATTCAATTTTCGATGCTTATATAAAATAGCCAAAATTCAACTCATGATGAATTTCAATAAGTGAAAATATGTGAAAAAAAAATCCATATTAAAGAACAACAACAAGGATTTCGGAAAAATAGATCCACATTAGATGCAATTTACATAGACAAATTGTGGAAAAATCATGGGAATTCAATAAACTAGTATTCTTATGTTTCATAGATATGAAGAAAGCTTTTGATAGAGTACAGCTTGAAGATGTTGCACATATCTTGAGAGAGAATGATTCCTAATGAACTGATTAGAGTAATAATATCGATTAACACACAATGTAAAACAGTAATCAAAGTAAAAGAACAGCTAACTGAAGAAATAACGATCACAAAGAGCATCAGGCAAGGTGACTCTTTTTAAGTCCATTCTTATTTAATGGATACAATTATTGAAAACGTAACCACCACGTTTGAGTTATAAAATGGGAAACACTAGATTTCACTTGATATGTTATGCAGATGATGATGTACTCCTTTCAGAATCTGAAGATAATTTACAAAGATCTTTACATCAGTTTAATATAAATGCCAGAAAATACAATATGAAGATTAATACAAATAAGACAAAATGCTTAACAATATCAAAAGAATCAGTAAGATGCAAATTACAAGTGGAAAGAAAAATTATAGAACAAGTATCAGAATTTAATTATTTAGGTGTATTAATAACAAACACTAAAAATTTAATAAAAGTAGTAAAAAAACAAGCTGATAAAGCAGCACAAATATCAGGATATATAAATGATTTAATTTGGTGCAACAAACATGTCATTACAAAGCAAATCAGTTTGACCAGAAACTAGAGCTGATTCAACAAAAACTAAACAAGTCATAAGCACATGTGAAATGAAGATCTTAAGAACTATTCAGGGGAAACCATATTTGAAAAAAAAAAACACAACACAGAAATTAGGGACAAATACCATATTCAAGACATAACCAAATTTATTATAGACGAAAATATTGGGTCATTTTTTTTTATTAAGAGCCCCATCACCATCCCCCTGGGTTTCCTCGGGCTTAATGCCCATATCCCCAGGTCTGCTCTTGTCCCTAATTACTCTCTGCTGTTTTTATTTTGTTCATTTTCTGGATACAAGTTTCGGATGTTTGTTCTTAATACTACTTATATACAGTTATGTTTACATATTAATCCTTAACCTAAGTCTTAAGTCTTAAATCTACTACCTAATCTAGTAATATTTACAAGGTGTTGTTTAAACTAAGTGTTAAATCTAATACTTAATTTACTAACTTACAACTAACTTATGGCTAGATTAAATCTAATCCCTTCTTCTTTGTCTGCGGATGTCCTCCTTTTGGCGTTGAGTAAGGACCCATCCGATGAACATTCTCACCACCTGGTATGGCTGTTTTTCTGTCCAAAACCGTAGAGGAGGTGGCCAGTTCATATCACCGTTTGGTGCAGCCTCACGTAAATCCCGTCGTCTGGCCTCATATTTGACGCAGTCGTACAGGACATGTTGTACAGTGTCCAGCTCTGTTCCGAAGCAATCACAATGAGGCGTTCGTGTGAGGCCTCTTTCATGGAGTTCCGTTTTGAAAGAGCCGTAGCCGTTCAGGAGTTGCGTGATATAGTGACTTGGTTGGATCCAAGTTTTCTTTAGCCTTTCCTTGATATTAGACTGAAATTCATATGTTATGCGTCCATGTTCAGCCGCTTCCCATCGTTCTTGCCATTCCTCGGAAATATTTTCCTGGATAATCCGTCTGATGGTGTCCCGTTCATCTGGTGTCCGGTATACGTCTGGCGTGATCCCAGTGTCGCCGACTAGTATCGCCTGGTCTCTTCTGAATTTAAAGTTTTGTATTTTTTGAGTGATATACAGATCGATAGGTAGGACTCCTGCGCTCACTGGCAGGCAAATCTCAGACACTGTATTGTACGCTTTTGTAACTCTTATAAGGACTTAGCGTTGGGCAGAAAGTAGCTTCTTCTTTTGAAGTGTGGTTAACATGCGGACCCAGCCACGTGCTGCGTATCCGCAAATTTGTTGGAATAATACCTTATAGAGCGTTAGGTAATTTATTGCTCCATATCCCCAGTTTTTACCTCCAAGCCGTGCCATCCCGTGGAATAGGTTTTTCGCCGTGTTCGTGACATTGTTGATGTGCTGGTTAACTCGCAATCTGCTTTGGAGAGTTACTCCTAGGTACTTGTGTTCTTTGTGTGAAGCATAGATTGCGGTTTCCATTCTCGCGGTTGGCGGGCGTTGTTCATTCAGATGTACTTTGAGAATCGTTCCCATGGCATTATCGGGAGATATGGTTTAGCTTGTGTAAGATAGCCCATTGTTGGAGCCGCTGTAAGACTATTTGGGGGCGTTCTTCCAGTTGTTTTCTGGACTGTCCAGAAATGATCATCACTAAGTCGTCTGTGTATGCTATTGGTAATGCATGTTGGTTGTTGCTTCTATATTGTTAAGCAGATCATCCGTTACCAGATCCCAGAAACTGGGGCCCAGAACTAATCCTTGGGGACAACCTATGGTAACATGTTTTCGGATTTGGTTGTTCTCGATCAGGTTTACAGTTCGACCTCTGAAGTATTCTTTTACTGCTTTTTGCAGATTTGAAGGGCAATTTCTTCTCTGGAGGGCGGTAAGTATACTTGGCCACCAGATTGTGTCGAATGTTCCTTCGAAATCTATGAAGATTCAAATCACTAGCTTTTCGGCGCAGTATTCCACTGTGACGAAGAGGGCTGTGATAGCATCTTCAGTACCACATCCTTGCTTGAAGCCGTACTGGTTACTCGACGCACCATAATAGAGTGTGGGCTGCAATTGCTTTCGCAGAATCCTTTTGTATAGCTTGCCTAGGACTGGGAGAAGACATATTGGTCTATACGATTTAGTGTTGGTCGGGCCTCTATTTCCAACTTTTAATAATACCTTTATTTGTGCTTCCTTCCACACATGAGGGAAAACACCGTGTCTCAAGCAAGCATTGTATAATTGTAATACGCCATCTTTTATGTGTGTCCATCCTTTTTCACCAGTTCGGCACTGATGTTATCTATTCCAGGCGCTTTTTTGTCTTTTATTTGATCTCTGGCAATTTCTAGATCTATCATGTCGATATCTCCAGTTTCTGGTGTATCTGGCACTATCTCAGAATTGTTTCTCATTATAGTTTGCTGCTTGTTATCTGTAGTGGGATTTCTTTTCAGATTAGTGATGTCATTGGGTGTTCAGCAGATTCGGTCCATGACTGAGCGTAACCTGTAGGGAGCCTGATTGCAGATAGAACTTGTATTGGCAGTTGTTTTTGCGCTTGGAGTTTATATGCTAGACCCCATTGGTTGGTAGAGGCTTGTTGGGTCACATAGTCTCGCCAACTCTCCTTTTAGTGGCTTTGAGTGCATTTGTGTATATTCTTCTGATTGTGTTACAAGCCTCTTGGCGGTCTCTTCTGTCCCTGTTGTCTGCACGTTGGTAGTCCTTACATGCGGCGTATGTCATTCTCTTCAGGTCAGTAAGCGTATTTGTCCACCACATCACAGTCTGCCTGGTACTTCAATATCTTGGTATGCTCATATCTGCTGCTCTTTGGATGGTTTCATGTAATTCCTTTATGTATTGGAAAATATCCTGTCTATTGTGGATTTGTAGAAGACTGTCAACATTTATTTGCAATTGTGTATTGTATTCTTCCCAGTTTGCTCTGGAGAGATTGTATCTCAGAGGTGGCGCTCTGTGTTCTTCTCTATGTCACTGATATGATAATTCGAATTGAATAATCATATGGCTGGAGAGTGTGATGTCAGGGCGCAATCTCCATCTCTGTAGCTGACCTCCCACCCTTGTTGTTGTCAGAGTTACATCGATAAACGAGGATCTAGCACCATGAATGTAGGTAGGCCCTTGGTTACCGTCGTCGTGGATTTCCATTTGCATTTCCGCAATGAAGTTTTCCAATATGGAGCCTGATGCATCTAATACACGGGAACCCCAGAGAGGTGACTTTGCATTTGCATCAGTTCCTATTATAATTTTCTTGTTGTTGTGCTCATTGCAGATGTTCCTTAGCTCTACTAGATAATTGTCTATTGGTTGCGAGAATTGCATGTAGCAAGAGAGAAATACGTAGCTTGCAGATTCATTACTGATTTCTGCAGCCACAGTATGTGAAGTGCTTAGATTTTTGTATTGTATTATTGTGAGTCTTGGGTTTAGAATTACCATGGCTGCCCAAGGACGTTCACCTATCTTTACTCCAGTTAGTATTACGTCTCTCACACCAAATCCGGGTACCTTTCCCCTTACAGAGTATGGTTCTTGTATAAGTAATATGTCTATCTTTTCCTGAATAGCTGCTATCCTTACTTCATCTGTAGCATTTCTTGATCTGTCTAGGTTTATCTGCCACACTTTCAGTTCAGCCGTTCTATCCATAGTCGGTTCTTTCCATTCTAGCTTTCATCTCCGATTGCAGTCCTGGGCAGTTGTCATCTCTTGTACTGTGATCGGTCTTCGTACCTACTTTTGTGCATAGTGCACAGAGAGGGGGTTTGGTTTTCTTATTTGGGCAATTCACTGTGACTATGTCCTTTTTCTGAGCAGTATCCGCAATACGGTTGTCCTTTTCTCGGCAGTATTTGGCTGGGTGCCCGAAATGAATTGGCATTAAAAGTATATCATTCAAGCCAACATAGTCATCAATTCGGCAGCTATTAAATTCTACATTACATTCTTCCCTTTGCTATTAGTTCCTTTCTGACTTCTGGAGCAACTTCACATGCCCAATGTTCTTTATTGTTTTTTTTTTCCCAGTCGGAATTTTGGCCTTAATTGTTGCTTTATTTGTTCAAATTCTTGGGAGTTAAAGTTCTGTTGGCGGATTAGCTTCCAGAATCTGGTCCTCGTTTCATTATCTTGGGTAAGTCGTATAGTATAGATCCTAGGTTTCATCTGCCCTGCTATACTCTGCTGTGAGACCTGCCTCTTTTAGTTTTTCTTACTTACTGAGTTTGCAGATTGCCTGCTCGACTGTGGATGTCTCCACGCGGAGCCTTTCCTGCTGGTGTTTCTTCTGTGTCTGACTATTTGCCAACCCCTGTTGCGGGGGATTGCGGCGGGGGGATTTATAGTCTTGGTCACTATTTCTTGTATCTTGTCGCCTATTAGTCCAGACTCTTTTGGGGGTGAGATTATAAACAGTTTTCTTCTGTGTCTGCTTCGGATGGGTCGTGGCCTCAGAAATCAATTTTCGAGCTTTGAGGGCATAAGTTTCCGTTGGAGGCGCTGCCGCTTGTGCTGGAGCTCTGTGCACAATTTTCCTGACCTCTCTGACTGAGGCTTCGATGTTGTCTAGGCGTGAGATGACTGTTCTGAGAGTATCATTTTCAGTTTCTGCTCTTTTTAACTTCTTGGTTACGGTCTCAATGAGATTTATCATCTGGATGGTTCGAGGAACTACATATTGCTGAGTACTCTGACGGGCCTTGGACCGTACACGGTTCTTAATTTCTACACAGAGTTGTAGGAGCATACCTCCATCCTCTTCATCTTGGTTCTGCCTCATCTGATTAGCTTCCCTCTCCGTATGTACTGCTGCTTCTTCAGAGAGGTGAGTGTTCATCATTCCTTTTCAGGCCGTGTGTAGTTCTTTTCTACAGCCGAGGTTGATTCTGCATTGCTCTCAAGGGTCATATAGAAAGAATGGAAGACAACAGACTTGCAAAAGAGCTAAAGAAGATAGACCAATGGATGGGAGAAGAACAAGAGGAAGACCATCCAAGAGATGGATAGACAGTGAATGCACATCCAATATGTCTTCCTCCGAGGAGTGATTTTGGAAATAAACAGGATGAAAATCCAACAAATTATGATTAAGAAGAAGAAGAAAATTTGTGATCGGCTATTGTGATAAATATTCTAAAGTATAGTGCAACTTCTTATAATTTAAATATTTTTTATGTGATTGAGAAAACCCTAATCAAATGGAATTAATTCCAACCAAGCGCCAAAGATCAGTGTCATATATTGTAATGAGTGAACATCATTACAATAAACAATATTACAAAATTAATTATTGGTGTCGTATTCCTACAGATTCTTCTATTTGTACCTTTGATTAATTGTCCATGTCTACCGAAACCATGCGAACCTGAGAACACTAGTCTGGAGCACTAATATTCCTTTTATAATCCAGCAACAAGGATCCCATATCTGGTATGTTCCAAATGTCACCCAATGTAGTTATTATCAAACAATAACTCATAATTGAACTTTTACAGGAATAAATCACTATGAGGTCTAATTTAAGATAAATTAAAATGTTTCATACCTCTCCTCATAATTAATCTTCTAAGTAGATCGCAATTTCAGGAACTTGGCAACCCCATCCTCAATACACTTATGCCAACTGATGTTATGTCGATCGGAAGAATCACTTCTCCTTCCCTCTATTGGTGGACTGATGAACCTCTGGATCAGGTTAAAATCTGGGGAATTTCTAAGTTCATAAGTTTTTCTTTCCTGTTTTTCTAAATGTGGATTTTTTCCCAAACTGCGAGTTCCTTTTGTTTATCAATTTGTTTAATTAGACTAGCTTTTGATTCAAGTATATGTTTTTCGGACCAAGCATGAGCAGCTACTGTTGGCTTTTCCACTTCTCCATTTTTGACATTTCTAAGATGTTCTTTCACCCTTGTTTTCAAATTTCTTTTTTGGTTTTCCTATATAAATTTTGTCACAATCCCTGCATTTGATCTGATAAATTCCTGATTTGTTTTCTTCTTCAATTTTTTCATTTTTATTGGTTTTAATTATCCTATTTAAGCTGTATTCATTCTTCAGTGCCAATCTTATATTAAACTATTTGAAATTTTTTTTAAACTTGTGGTGTTTCAATGGATGGTAAGTGAATTTCCTGAATGGAAAAGTCAGCAGTAGCTGCTCATGCTTGGTCTGAAAAAGATATAATTGAATCAAAAGCTAGTCTAATTAAACAAATTGATAAACAAAAGGAACTCACAGTTTGGGGAAAAAAATCCACGTTCAGAAAAACAATAAAGAAAAACTTATGAACTTCAAAATTCCCGCAGATTTTGACCTGATCCGGAGGTTTATCGGTCCACCAACAGAGGGAAGGAGAAGTGGTTCTTCTGATCAACATAACATCAGTCGACATAAGTGGACTGAGGATGGGGTTGCCTAGACCCTGAAATCGCGATCTACTTAGAAGATTAAAATGAGGAGAGGTATGAAACATTTTAATTTATCTTAATAACTCATAATCTTGTTCCAATATATATATATACACACACACACATAAATTTTGTATTGTTATTTTCAGTGTTTAAGTAGGATTAATGAGAATTAGTAAAACTTTCTTTAAAAATAGTTTCATGAGAATAACCTCAATAACTACATTCCTATGGAAATTGCTAAATTGACCAGAAGATCCATGTAACACTTTAAACAATTTTACAATAATTTATAAATATTTGACATATGGATAGCACAATGGTTAGTGAACTTGTACATACAACCAGAGGTCTTGGGTTTAAATCCTGGTTCAAGCAGAAATTCTTCTCTTTAAAATATAATTTATTGATCAATCTGAGTGAATAAATTGACATTTAACATCTAATAGTAGTATTAATAATCCCATCACAAAAAGTCTTCTAGAATTAGAAGCAATCCAATTGCATTATGAATGAAGCTCCATACTGCTGAGGAACAGGATTATATAGGAGGGAGAAAAATTTATGTTTGGACAGCGATGTCTGGATAGCACAAGGTTAGTGTGATGGTGCATAAAACAAGAGGTCTTGACTGAAATTGCAGTTCAGGCAGAAACATTTTTCAGTTAAAAAAAATTAATATTTGATCTTTGATTTTAGTAGTAGTGGCAGTGATGAATTCCATTATCTCAACTATTTGTGAAGCATACACTCTGGGACTTAAAATATATCTGTGTACCAACAATTTTTTCAAAGACTGTGCATAAATACAGGTACAATTTACTCATGTTTATTTTAGGAGGTAAAATTTTAATTGAGTTGTCTCATAGTAAAGTTACATAGAGATTGAATCAGAAATATACACCTCACATCATATTTTGTTTTTTTCACCTGGGCATGTTTAGGGAACTCTTGTCATCATTGTCAACTATTATTCTCGCAAATTTTGACCTGATCCAGAGGTTCATCGGTCCATCAACAGAGGGAAGAAGAAGTGGTTCTTCCGTTTGACATAACATCAGTCGGCAAAATAGTAGTGAGGGGTTTGTCATGAACCCAAAATCGCGATCTACTTAGAAGATTAATATGAGAAGAGGTAGGAAACATTTGATTTTACATAAATCAAACCTCATAGTGTTTTATTCCTATAAAAGTTCAATATTATCCTACTGTTGCATTGACCGTTGGAAGTCTTGTACAATCTTCCTACCAGAAGGAAAAATCAGATAGCAATAGAAAGTGGTGACAAATTTCAAGTAAGAAAATGGTGGGGTGCAATTTCAGATTCAATCTCCTAATAAATTACCATATTTGCCATCCAAGGAGAACAATGATGTAACTGCAAAAATGGCCCTAAGTGGTTACCATATTAGAAACAAATGTATCTAACAGGCTGTATCATTAAAATTAAACCATACTCTCTCATGCATTCATCCATTGTTGCTTTTCATTTTGTAACCGCCAACCCTTATTGCCATGTTATCTCATATTTATCGAACTCACCACGTGTTGGTATTGCCATCCCTTTTAAAAATATAATGTTTAAATTTCCTGGTTATGTATAAGTCAGATATATTTTATGAAGTTTGATATGTATAACACAAATCATGTATAAATAAATGCTTTACATACAAATAAGGTTTAATTATCTAAATTTTCATTTACACTTACAAGCAAACCTTAACCTGGAGTAAGAAACAAAACAAATGTCATTGTTACAGTTTGATTATGCATTAAAAATAATGCAAAATGTTTATGTTATACAACCCCAATGCAATGAACACCAGAGATACAGACCAATGAAGATGTAAGTTGATGGGGCCATCTTAGCTTGAGGTCATTTATAACATGCACTGTGGTATAAGCGAGAGTGAACACAGTACTGTTCTAGCATGCTGTCAGTTGTGTTGTGCTATTGTGAGTGTTCTGTTTGCTTTTAGTAAGTGGAGAAGATGAATCCTGTAAATATATTGGTTAAAGTTATCACTGAACTAACAGAAGAATAAAGAGACAGAATGTGAAATGTTGCAAAAGGAGCTTGAAGTTGCTGATGTTATGTATGACCTAATAAAGAGTTATGAAACAGAATCAGTTGAAGAAATTCGTACTCTGGACACTGATGAAAATGAACCATGAGATGATGATGGTGACATGCCTCATTTACAAGAAAGTGAATCAGAAGAAACAATTGCCTTGTCAGAAGAAGAATCGAGTACTTCACAGCATTCTGGTTCTCTTTATTGTCCGTCCCCTCCAAAAGCATTCCAGGTCATTACTTTTGAAGAAAAATGAAAGGTGATTGAGTATTGGATTCTGCCAGGTACACCAAGGAACATAATGAAAGCCTTTAACCACAGGTCATGGAGCAGTATGAAACACAGATTCTCATGGTTAACAAATGAAAGCCAACTCTACAAAATGAAGCAAGCAGTTGAACAAAATTATGTTATAAATAAAACGAAAAGTGTGTACTGAACAACATTTGAAGAATTCTGTCTGCAGCGGTCCAGAAATGAAAGTGACATAAAGAGAATTGCACTCAAAACAGCTTGTGAATTGGTGCGCACAGATCAAACCCACTTCAAAGCAAGTCCTTCCTGGTTACATAGGTTTAAAAAGTGTTATAAGATTGTCAGCTGCAAAATATCATATGTGACAAATGGTCAGGTACCCTGGCTTGCCGGACCGAACTCAAAATACACAGCTCTCATCCTCCAGATGACAGACAAATGTTCCAACAAAAATCTATGATCGAATGATAGAGTTCACCACGTGTTTAGCCTATTTGAGAGTTCCGAGGTAGAAGGGGAAGTTGCACACTACAAACAGAGCAAAGGGAGGGGTAGGAAGGAGAGTGGGAGTAGATACAAAGAGAAAGGAAATTGGCATAGTTCATGAATCTCACTGTAGAGGGAGGATAACAGCACAGATGTATGAAAACCGAAATAGCACTTTCGGTTCAAATTTTAAGAAAGAATACGAGAATATCCTAAATATAGCCAGATTAAATGGTTTCAATAAGAGTATGATATCTAACAAATTAAAGAAATTCAGAAAGATAAAACAACTTAAAGAATGCTCTACCCTACAAATTGTTAGTAAAGAAAAGAAGAATTTCAAGAAAATTACTTACCATCCAATAGTACATAGGAAATTTCAAAAAAAATATTTGACAAATATAACATTACTTTGGCACCAATAAATAAATTTAGTCTGGAAAAACATCTAAGTACCAATAAAAAAATCAACATCCCAGACAGTAAGAAATCTGGAATTTATCAAATTAATTGTAATGATTGTAGCAAAGTATACATAGGAAAAACAAAAAGGAATTTGGAAACATGCACTAAAGAACATTTTAGAAATATTAAAAACTGTGAAATTGAAAAATCAGCAATTGCTGCACATAGTTTGCTTAGAACATCATAAAATTGAAAAAGAGGCGAAACTTTTGAAACAATTGGATAAACCGTTGGAATTGACAATTTGGGAAATGAGATTCATTCAGAAAAATAAATACCGATCTATGAATTTCGATATTCCAGTGGATAAAAATTTAATTAGAAAGTTTATAATCCCAACGAAAGATGGCAGCACAAGAGGTGATGTCATTAGAGAAATCAACAATCACAGAATTTCATCAGTGGAAGCCATGACTGAAGAGGGGCATGATATTGTCTGAACCGTCGGTATCAAAGAAATTTGAAAATATACGAGGTGAGTCGGTAAAAATATGTTCTCCATTCACTATTAATGATATAATCTCATAATGTTTACCTCCCAATATTAATTTAAATATAGTAGTATTTGTTAATATATTTAATTTATTTCTGTGTATAGCAACCTATCAAAATCGTAAGTGATTAAGTTAAGTGATCTAGTTTGCTGTAGGCCTTTAAATATATTACACTACCCTTGTTACAAGAGACGTGGTCTTAACACCAACCAAAGATGGCAGCACTAGAGAGGTAACCAAAGAGAAATCAACAGAGAATTTCAACAGTTGGAGTCATGACTGAAGATGAACAAAAAATTCATTTGAAACCAATGGTCTTAAAGAAATTTGAAATTGTATGAGGTGAGTTATTAAAAATATGTTCTCTACTCAATATTAATGATATAATCTCATAATATTTACTACCCAACATTAATTTAAATAGAAGGAAACATTTTTAAACAATCTGGAGAGATATTTAAATTAATATTGGGAAGTAAACACTATGAGGTTATATCATTAATCTATGAACTTCGATATTCCAGTGGATAAAAATTTAATTACAAAGTTTATAATCCCAACCAAACATGGCATCACAAGAGGTGATGTCCTTAGAGAAATCAATCAACAACCATAGAATTTCATCAGTGGAAGCCATGACTGAAGAGGGACAAGATATTGTCTGAAACCGCCGGTATCAAAGAAATTTGAAATTATATGAGGTGAGTCATTAAAAATATGTTCTCCACTCACTATTAATCTGGAGAGAGTTTCAGTTGAAGAAAATGTATGCTTAATGAGTGATTTTAATGCTAATGTAGGAGAGTCAAGAGACAGATATGAAAGTGTACTTGGTCCACATGGAATTGGAGATAGAAATGAGGAAGAAAAAATTAATAGATTTATGCCAAAGAAATAGTTAGAAAATAACTAGCAGTTGGTTTGCAAAAAGGAAAAGCCACAAAATAACAAGATATTCATGGAATGGGCAACATCAAATTGTGATAGAATACATCATCTTATCGAACAATATATGGAAAAAAGTATTCGATGTTAAAGTTATCCCGACTGAAAATTTAGGAGGAGATTACTGTTTATTAGTTGCTGACTTAAAGCATATGAGAGGATTTGGTAAAATATATCAAAATCAAGAAACAAAGATAAAAACGTCGAAATTACAAGAAAAAGTCATACAAGAAGAGTATTTAGAAAATTTTAAAATTAAAATCCCAAAAGATGAAAACAAACAGTTGAGATTGAATGGGAGAGATTTAAAAAATCTATGATTGAGGCAGCGGAAAAAACATGTGGAAGAAAATAATTAAAGAAGAAGATGTAAACAAACACCGTGGTGGACTGAAAGGATAAAGACAGCAGCGAAAAGGAAAAATGACGCTTGGAGGGAATGGTTGAAAGATAAAACAGAATAAAGACTAAATAAATGGAAGAGAGTGAAAAAAACAAGTAAAAAAATGACCAAATTCAAACAAAGAAAAACATGGTTAAAATTTACAGAAGACTTGGAGAAAGGTATAGAAGGGAATAGGAAACTATTTTATGTGTTAATGAAAAACAAAACAAAAAGCAGAATAGACAATTCAAAATTACTTAATAATGAGGGATCCATAACATGGCCAAAAAATGGAATTATAAATACATGGCACAACTATTTTAAAACATTATTAAATGTGAGAGAAAATGTAACAGGAGGAGTAAATGTGGAAGAGGTGTTGGATACAACAACAACTGAAGAGATAGAAGATCTAGACATGCTTGATGTAGAAATTTCAATCCAAGAAATGAGAAATAACAAATCCGCAGGAATTGATGAAATCAGAATAGAAATGTTAAAGGAAGAGCGACCAATTTCATATCAGTGGTTATATAGAATATTGAGGATAATTTGGACAGAAAATGTTATCTCAAACGATTGGCAAAAAGGCACAATTGTTCCAATTTACAAAAAGGGAAACAGAATGTTATGAACAAATTATAAGGGCATAACTCTGCTATTTCACTGCTTTAAAATCTATGAAAGAATTTTGGCTACAAGATTAAATAAAGCAATAGAAAAAACTTAGGAGATGAACAACATGCCTTCAGGAGCGGAAGATGAAAGGTGAATTTAATCTTCTGTGTAAGACAGCTTATTGAGAAGAAATGAGAACATGAAGCAGAAATATACATTGCCTTCATTGATTTTGAAAAGGCGTACAATAGTGTTGTACATAGGAAAACATGGGAAGCTTTTTCAAAATTTAAAGGTCCCAAAGAGTTTAATTGAAAAAAATTAAAAGCACATACAGTAAATGTGAAAACTGCATTAAGACTCCAGTAGGAATGATTACAATGGTTTGCAACAAATGTTGGAGTTAGACAAGGGAGTGTGTTATCGCCTATTTTGTTCAACGCCTTAATGAATGAAATTACAAATAAAGTTGTAGGGAAAGGCAAATAACAAGACATGAAAATCATCATCTTCGCAGACGATGTAATGATTTGGGAAAATTAAAAAAATACCATAGAACATAGACTTGAACATTGGAAAATAGTTTGAGAAGAATATGGTTTAAAAATAAATATTGACGAAAAAACGGCAGTCATGAAAATATGTAGAAACCAGAACGATGATTGAATTATATAGTTATCAAGCATAAATCTACAAAAAGTGGAAACATTTACATATTTAGGAATGGTGATAAATGTAAATGGGAAAATACAGCTGAAATCAGTAGAAGAACAGAGAAAAGTTTAAAAGTCCATAATCTAATTAAAACATTTTGTCTGTTCATTCTTACCTCTTAAGAGTTTTTTTGTCAAACATATGTTTCATAGCTTCTTAGCCCCATCGTCAGCGATTACAGACTGAATTTTCTCATGTTGTCAGCCCTGATTCTTGATTCCTGCTCTCTTTGCCTCAGTCCAATGAATTTACTAATGAGGTTCCTTTCTGCGGGAATTTCAAAGTTCATAATTCTTTCCTTGTTCTTCTGTATATAGATTTTTTCCCACATGGTGAGTTCATTTTTGTTTTCTAACTGTTTTAATAATTTTGTATTTACATCTATTTTGTGTATTTCTGACCAAACATGAGCAGCCACTGCAGATTTTTCTACTTCCCCTTTTTTTACATTCCTTATGTGTTCTTTAGTTCTAATGGTTAAATTTCTTTTTGTTTTCCCTATATATATCTTATCACAGTCTTTACATTTTATTTGATATATTCCTGATTTTTTACCATCATCAATCTTTCCATTTTTTATTAGTTTATATAAACTATAATCATTCTTTGGTACTAAATTAATATTAAATTTTCCAAAAATCTTCTGAAATTTGTTGTGTGCCCAAGGGTCATATGTGAATTTCCAGTATTTCTTATCTTTTGGTTTTTCTGTCTGAAGAGTGCTTTGAAATTCCCGCAGAAAGGAACCTCATTAGTAAATTCATTGGACCAGAGGCATAGAGAGCAGGAATCAAGAATCAGGGCCGACAAGAAGAGAAAATTCCAGTCTGTAATCGCTGACAATGGGGCTAAGAAGCTCTGAAACATATGTTCGACAAAAACAACTCTAAGAGGTAAGAATGAACAGACAAAATGTTTTAATTATTATTAAACAAACCTCTTAATGTTACTTCCTATTGTATTTTAAAATAAAAAGTCTATAATCTAGTTAAACAATTAATCTGGAATAAAGATATACCCACCAAGAGTAAAATGGAAATGTATAAAACTTATTTCAAACCAGTTCTAACATATGCAGCTGAGACTTGGACATATACAAAGAAGGACTTTAGCAGAATCCAAGCTACAGGAATGAAATTGTTATGTGGAATGGTATATAAAACAAAGAGAGGTAGAATTAGGAATGACAAAATCAGGGAGACATTAAGTGTAGAAAAATTAACAATAGACATAGAAAAAAGTAGACTAAAATGGTTTGGACATTTAAAAAGAATGGAAAAGGAAAGACTACCACAAAGACTATTAAATCTCAAGATACAAGGAAAATGATCACGAGGCAGACCACGAGAAAGATGGATTAACCAAATGAAAAAAAGTCTACAAGAGAGAGGATACGGCTGGGAAGAACTAAAAAGAAGAGGATGATGATATTGATGAGTCACATAAACATATACTCATCCTACACTCCTCTCTGTACACAATACAAGAATACATAATCAGTAAACTGGTCTATTAAAGTGGTGCATAAATAAAAAATTGATCACATTAACACCAGCTATCTACCCAGCACGAAACCTAAGGCACGTAAGTAAAGTGCAGTGGGTGGCATTAGAAACACACATATATACAGAGTATAAAACAAATCGGTGCGTAATATCCACAAAACCTACAATTATTTTTACAATGTATCACTATCTAGTGCAAGAAATTAAATTTTGCTGCATGAATTCATGTGTAATTTTTGTAACTTTTTTTTTTCTCCTGTAAAATTTTCAAATGGATTTAAAAAGTTTCCATTGCACAGTGGCAATATTTACAAAATGCAGTACTGCAGTTAAAATGTAATCAATACATTTTTTTACTCAAAATATCAGTAAAACAATATGTTACATGGTCTGCTGAAGAAGTCAATGAACTAAAGAAAAGTTAAATAGCACTATTTACCTAACAACACAATCTCTTCCAAGTGTTTGCATCTCCAAGCTGCCATAACAAGAGGGTCTGGCTCCCCAACACCAGTCTGCACCAAACTTTGGGCTGCAGCAGAACCCAGAGAATCTACCCACCATAGTGAGCGCAGACGTTGTGCATACCAGCTTGACAGTATGTGCAGTGCTGCATTGTTTAGCTATAATAAAACAATACAATGCCTTAATAAAAATAAATATCTATGTGTAAAGAGAGATCTCTAAAATTATGAGAAATGAGTTAAGTAACTAGAAAAGAAGACAATTTTTTCGCCATCAGTAAAGTATCTCATATTGTCAATCATGGAGAGTAAGCTATATATCACAATGTGAAAAGTAATGAGGCACAACAACTGACATGAGACATCGGCCCTTCATGACAGTCAGAACATGATCAGGTAATCATTTTTGTTAAAAGCTGAGGCAACCCAGGGTCATGATTCCATCAGACGTTTAGGTCAGTTTAAAGATCCTGACCCTGACCCTGTCAAGTAAAGCTGGATATTTACCAGTATATAACAATAATAGGGGTTACTCTAATTTAATGTGTATATATATTTAATATTTTAATTTTTTATATTCAAGGGAAATCAGTTAAAACATTGTAAGTATGAATATTGAGAAATTTATATTTTTATATCATATAAAAAAAATTGTAACTGTATGTAAGTATTATTGAAAATATTATGTGGTTCTGGAAAAGTTCTAAAATCAGTTAAGAGTTTTAACCTTTTGACCGCCGGGGTTTCCATTTTGCCAGCTCGGCTGTGGGTGCCAGGTTTTTTAAATTTAAAGTACTACGCCATACTATATAATATAAACCTATATAAAGTACAATTAACTGTCTACATGCCATACTAAATTGAATTTAAACTCACTATTATACATTTATTTGAAGTTTAGGCAGTGTTGCTTCCACTTGTAAAGATCCCACGTTCGAATTCATCACGGTGTCTTCATTGAAATTTGTTATCACTATCACTAAAACATTTATCCTATTGAATACTTTTGATGACGTTATCACTAAACACTTATAATATTCAAATTATTGAACATTTTTATGGTCCTGGGTTCGAATCCATTCCAGTCAAACAGCTGTTTTATGCCACGTGTTTCATCTGGCGCGACACGCCCACTACTGTCACTCACACCATGTTTATTTAGGTCTACATCACTTGCTTTACTATTTACAGGCTTAGATTGTAATAATATGCTCTTAGAAACAGGACTACTATCACATTAGTGAAACGAATAACCATTTGATGAACTGTTACTGTCACTCTCATCTTCTGATAAAACTGACACAATAAACTCGCATATTGTATTTTCGTCAACTTCGAGACATGAATCACTGTGTTTCACAGCACGACCTACCTCTTGGCCAGGTATCTTTTCAACTAAAAATAAAATAAATAAAGAGAAAATCCTGAAATTGCAATATTCCATAGCAAAAAAAAAAAGAAAAAAAGAAAAGGCCTTGAAACATGAATGTACACCCTCCTTTAGAAAACGCATTTACAACTAGCCTGTACCGTTATTCTGTAAGGGATGTGCAAAGTATTGCTAAGAAAGGATGTACAAACAGAGCACGAAAAATAATTTTATTTTATTGAAGTAAAAACTTCAGGAAAAAAATATTTAAAATAATAAGATTGAAAACCGGAGCTTGCCGGGCATGGCGTACTGCTGTACACACACTTTCCCCGGCACACGCCGGGCATGGCATTCAAAAGATTAAAGGAGTTTGAAATAGCAACTGCCAGATTCACTTTGAAGTGATTGGGTAACTTGGATGCGAGTCAACCAATAGCACTCATAAGCCAGGTTGGTTAACCAATCAGATTTGAATGGCTTAATTGGAATAGTGGATTGTGGGAAGGAGATCCTTCTTAATTTTAACATTGCACTGGAAGATGTCATGACAACAAGACCAACACTGTAATGGTAGCACATGATTTTTTTTTAATATTGAGCACAAATTTAATAATAATTGAAAGAATGGTGCATCATATTACTACATATAAGATAAAATATATGTGCAATGAATTTAAATTCAAAATAGAAATATTTGAATAATTTAATTTGTGACAATTGAGTCACCAATCTTAATTAGCTCTGCCATTAATAACGGTCAAAATATAACCAGTAGTAAAGTGGAGAAATACAAGTTTCATAGTTAAAATAACTAAATGTGAAAATAAATGCAGGAACTACAGTACATTCTTAAATTTAATCAGTGTTTTTATTTTAGTGAAAACCATTTATTAGTCTTCCCTATGTTCCCCTGAAGGGAACTCTTAAGCCATGGCAAATTGAATTGAACCCAGGACATCTAGAAGGAGTCCAACTACCCATTTATACTACAAAACAGTAGGTGAAAAGCAAAATGGTGATACAAACAACTTCTTCCTTTTTTAAATGGTCACCGCAATGCAACTTGGACCAATATCCTACTATACAGGAATCAAATCTGTGAGTCCCTGGCTTGAAGTGAATTACCTTAACCAATTGTGCAATGTTAACTCATAAATTTGGTACTCTTGGTGTGATACATTTTTATTTAACAACAGTCTTTAATAGCTCAAGGTCATTAGCATCAAAATTCATGTAAGATCCGCTGAAGAATAAGCTATTAAAGTCTTCAAATCAGTTTGAGCCATACAAATTAAGTTAACTAAGGTCCCACCAACACTTCTACAGGGTGCGGCAGCATAACTTCCTTTTTTTAAAACTTAATAAAATGCATTGTATGAATCAGAAAATTTTTATTTGTTTTTTATAATATAGGCACATACATAAAGTTTTGTTTTACTCAGTTTTGAAGATCAAATCAGGTAGGTGACGTCCCCCATTCTCCATACACTGAGTAAACCGATTTCTGGCGTTTGTCATGACTCCTGCCAGCATAGCAGGCGTTATGTTGGCAATTTCTTCCTGGATGTTGGTCTTCAAATCTTGTAGGGTCCTTGGACGGTTCACATAAACACGGGATTTCAAATAACCCCATAGAAAAAAATCACAAGGGGTCAAATCGGGAGAGCGGGCCGGCCACTTCAAATCGCCCCTAATTGAGATAAGGCGCTCTGGGAAGTGTTCCCTCAAAACAGTCATCGATACTCTTGAAGTGTGTGCCGTTGCACCGTCTTGTTGGAACCAAGTGTCCCCTAAGTCCAACTCATCTAGCCGTGGGAAAAAAAATTCCTGTAACATGTTTACATACCGGTCCGAATTCACTGTCACTGTGACTTCATTTTCCTCAAAGAACCAGGGACCAATAATTCCACTTGAGGAAATTGCACACCACACTGTGACTTTAGGTGAATGCAAAGGCCTTTGATGCAATTGTCGAGGATTGGTGTCAGCCCAGTAGCGCATGTTTTGTTTGTTGACGGATCCACACAAATGAAAATGGGCTTCATCACTAAAAAAAACAATAGCGTCCTCAGGAACGACTTCCAGAAGAACCTCACACGTGTTCCTCCGAGAATTGAAGTCACATTCAGAAAGTTCCTGCACAATTGCCATCTTGTATGGATGGAAATGAAGATCATCATGAAGTATTCTCCTTACAGAACGATCGGAAAGTCCAAGGGCAGACGCATGTTTGCGCGCAGAACGCCGTGGTGATCGCAACATTGAAGCTCTCACTACCTCAATGTTCTCAGGTGATCTAATCGGCCGAGGGACTCCAGTTCTTCGTCTTGTCGCACTTGCAGTTTGTCTGAACGTAGTGACCCACGTAACAATTGATTTCCGGTCCGGGACAGGGGCCAACGGGGCTAATTTAAAGCGATTCCGAAAGGCGCGCCGGGTTGCGATCACAGAACATCCGCTCGAAAAGTAGGCCTCAATGGCAAACGCACGCTCCTCACTGTTCCAACGCATGATGGCGACTGAACTGTGTCAGGACAAAACTTTATAGTCCCCCCTCTCGAACGAGACCACTAGCGCTCCGCTACGACATCAACCGACTAAATGGCGCACATTTTAAAAAAGGAAGTTATGCTGCCGCACCCGGTAATAGAAATTCAAATAAAACTTATCCTACATCTAATTCTCATTAAAAAAAACTGCATACATGAAGTAAACAAAATTCCAGCCAATTCTTATTTCAGGTTTGAGGTTCCTTTATATGTCACATATCTGCATTTCATACAGCTTCATGTCCCTTCCAAAAGATTTTCATGCCATTAAAAAAAAATCCATCTACCCCGGCCAGGTTTGAATCTGTTTAACATTAAAAACAAAAGCAAGCATGGTAACTACTAGTAGGCCCTACATTAAGACCAACAAAGATTTTGGTTCAAACCTAGCAAAGTCTCTAAAATAATGAAAACACCAAAAATATGCCCCTAGAGATCATGTTATAACCGAGCAATTAAAGAGACTACAAACAATCAAATTTAAAAAAAAAAGATTAATTATAATTACATAATCATTCTTCATTATGTGTATCCATCTGCAGCTAATGACATGAGTCCATTGTATAGTCATCATAATTACATATACAGTAAAACTTGTTCAAGGTGGAATCGCATGGGACCAATTTTTTTTTTTCCACATTAGACAAAATTCCGCATTATAAAAAACAAAAAAAATATTAACCAATCTTAGATTATACAGTACTGTATATGTCTTTTTATGTACCTTGGATTAATTGTAGTTCTGCTGCCGTTAAAAAGTGAAGTATAGTATGTAGGAGCGATTTCGATGGTAATGTGCAAAAAAAGAAAGTCTGTTTCGTCAGCGCTAAAAAATCTCTTAGGCGCGTTAGTTTGCAGTTTCAGGTTCCACTCACTAACTATACTTTCGTCCACATCCTTTGATTTCCTGCAAATTTCATTTCACACTACATTGTGTCGTCTTTTAAAACTGTACAGCCAACCTGAAGATGCCTTCAAATCGTTATTCTCTAAGGATGTAGCAACAGTTAGAGCTTGACTTTGAAGCATCGGTCCGGAAATTTGGATATTTTTTGATCGTGCACTTGTAAAACACTCCCACACTACTTCCTTGATTTCTTCATTTATTTATTTTTTTGCTTTCTCTACATTTGATCATTTCCTTGCATCCATTCATTAATTATTTTTCTGTGTGTTTTAAAATCTCAAACTTGGGTTTTTCCACATTTAAATTTAGTCATTATTTTGCATAGTGTTCATTTTTCTTTATCTCCAATCACTTTCACTTTTTCGTTCAATAACGATGAAACATACGATTTAGCCATCTTTATTCCGGAAATTCAGAACGCTACCTGTGAAAGATACGTACACAATCGGTCTCAGATCTTAAACTAATTTTAAGATTTTACAGTGCACTGGTTATTTGAAAAACAGATGTCACACGTAAAATATTTTGCATAACAGTTGTGCAGTGAGGCCGAAAGAAAATTTCAGATACAGGTAGAAAATCTACTTCACCCAGCGGCAGAAATGATCTATTTCTATTTTGCCTAACGGTAATTCAATGAAGTGGAACCTAATTTATTTCTCTCTCAGTCTTTCCACCTTATAAACATTTTTTTTCATGAATTGTGTAGAAATATCCTTCTGTTTTCACATTGGACAAATTCTGTTTTATACAAAATAAATACACATAAAATTACTATTATTTCCCCGGAACCAATAAATTTGTTCACATTGGAGAGATTTCCACATTATTCACGTTCTGGATTAAACAAGTTTTACTGTGTATATATATGAGATTGGAACAGGCAAAGACCTAATCCGCAAAGGTTGATATATATAATATCCCATGCAGAGTTGCTGGTCTCCTATCAGGTGTCTCCCCAGGTGACAAAAGGGGAAATGTTCACCAGATATGGTGGGTATCAGGAAAATAAAATATCCGGAGTGGACCAAAACCAGCTGCTGATGCCATGCAGTACTTGGAGGTGGCTCTTCAAAGGCTACGGGAAGAAAACCTCGATAGTATATTACCTGGCCCTTCAGGTTGAGCATATAAATGAAAACAAAAGTGCAGGTTTAGTTCAAACAAGAAGAAAAAGGCCATTAGATCAAATTCAAGCAAATAGTCACTCTATAGAAGCAGCCCACAAGTTAAAATATTTAGATGTAAACCTCACAGATAGGAATGGAGAAATGAAGGAAATCAAACGTAGAATTCAGATGGCTAATAAAGGATATTATGCAATATTATCCCTGATCAGAGACCGAGATGTCAGTTGCAGGACCCAAATAACACTCACCAAGGTACTGATTTGCAGCATTATTACATATGAAAATTAAACATGACTTTTTACAGAAAGAAAAAGAGATGATTGATTCACTTGAGAGAAACATTTTAAGAAAAGTGTTTAGCCCAGTATGTTTTAATGGTTCAATCATGAATTACAGAGGCCTGCTATTTTTTTTTTCTGCAGCACAGTGTTTAACAGGACTCTAAACCTAATTTTAGTGTTAATAGTTTTTTCGTATCATGTAAGGTTTTTTTTGCCATGTTGAAATTAAATATTTATTACTTTTTGCATTATATGCAATAGCCATAAACCTTTAAATTGTTGTATAACCTACAAAGGCTTGATACAATATCGATCGTGCAGTTAAAACCATTTAGAATTAATAAAATAAAACTACTAATATAGCTTAAGATCTCGCATTTTCTCCTCTGCTTACCAAGAAATGAATGGCAAGTTGATTGGCGTTTGTGCTCCTGCTAAGGATGTTCTCTTACCAAACACCAACGATAATTGGCAATTTTGGAGACATCCCATCAACCCTCGTACCATGTTTCCATCTCTTTTACGTCTTTATGATGGAATCTCTCACCATGTTCTTCACTTTGTGCTCCTAAATTCTCTGTGAAATGTTGAAGATGGGAGTGAAGGAAGTGTAACTTCAAGCTCATATTACATCCTAGTGCCCTGAACAATGCGAGCATCGTTTTTACAATTTTCTCATTATGGTCAACTTTAGCATTACCCAGAAACTTCTCAATGACGTCTCATTGGATGTTTCCCAAGCTTGTAGTTCCATCTTAGATATGCAGTTTTTAAAAGTAACATCCGTAATAAATTTTGCATATCTGTGGCCAACTAAAAGTCTTCTTTCACTTTTCCCTCCGACAGTAATATCATTTTTTAGGAATGTATTGGTAACAAGGGACATTTTTGTCCAAAACTTTAACAAATTGCTTCATTAAGCCCTCAGCGTGGTTTGCCGTACATACACAAGACCGGTTTCCTCTATTCTGTGCGGTCATTTAAAAGTCCATGCAGTACCCCTGTGCGGTAGTATTTTTAAACTCTACTCACCCAGTAACTTATTTTAGATACATATCAAATTGTGATTAATAGAATGTAAACAATGAATGACCATTCTATTCTATTCTATAGTGTTCTGCCCAAGGGCAGGTCTTTCACTGCAATCATAGCATTTTCATTCTATGCTTTGTAGCTTTACTAGGGAATTATAGGTGTGGTAGCTTCCCATTGCTTCCACACCGGTGAATGATGATGATGATGATGATGATGGCTGGATGATTTTCCAGTATCGTCAGGGCCCTAAAGCTTCCTGAGATTTGTCATACAGGTCAGGAAAACACCCGGAAAAAAAAATTCACCCAAGAAGCCTCTCCCGACTGGGAATCGAATCTCGGTCAGCTGCGTGACAAGGCAGCACGCTACCCCTCGAGACCACATACCCAGTTCTAGATTCACACAATTCATAAGTTTTAAAATCAAATTTGGCAGTTTTAAGTGAAGGGAATTGTTTGCCCCTTCATAACCATAATGATTAATCAATTACAATATCTTGATTTGGAAGTTAGAGATATTGGAATTTATTATTAAAATATTCAATGAAAGGAACAATTTTGGGAAAAAAAATTAAGGATATTGGAAACCAACTTGTTTTGTGTTGTCTTGAAATTAATGGCACCATCTGAACATGGAGGTCATGATTATGCATACATAACATCTCCATACATTGCTATCCCAAATAATGTTTTCCAATTATCCCTGTATAATTTATAATAATATCCTCAATTCGTGCCCAAGTCAGGGTCGGGTCGAGGGATGAGATGAGAAGAAACAGCTATATAGAGGTCTGTGAATGACAAGGTGTGGCTGACCACGACTGACACACCACTGCAGAGGCAGATGAATGAAATGAAACAAAATTAATGTGATGAGATGAATATGGAGAAATGGTGGAATGAAATTGTGGCAGGGGAAGGCGGGAGAAAACCCGAGAAAAAGCTGTCCAAGCTCCGTTTTTTCTGCCACGAAACTAAATGGAGTGACCGAGACTCGATCTCAGGAGCACAGCAGTGAGGGTCCTGTATAATTTATCTCCCTCAAATTCTGGTTAATATTTTTCTTGCACTGTATGGTTATCCCTCCTTACTGGGTACTTTGCTTCTAGTTTTCGTACATGAAGTTCCTACATAATTTCCTATTCGTGCCACATGACTTACCCATAGCAGCCTACGAGACTTGCAATGTTTTATTACATCTAGATTTCATAGATATTACATTGCTCAGTGTTATGTTCGTCTTTCTTCCAAGTTACACCTTAATTTTCTAATAGATCTCTCATTGAGGCGATGTGCTAACCACATGTATCTTGTTGACATGTTGGTAAATAAGCATAAGTGTCAATAAATAAAACAAATAACAAAATGAAAGGGTTAATAAAATATTAATTATTATATCTGTGGTCTCGAGGTAGAATACTCTTGCCATGCAGTGGACTTTGAGGCCCAAACGGTCCATGGACATCATCTGGCTTTTATCATCATTGTTACCATCATTATCATCCCCCTGGGTGGGAAGCTATCACACCTATAACTCCCTAATGAAGCAGCAATCATAGCATGAAAATTCTATGATTGCAGTGAAAGACCTGTACTAGAACAGAACACTATAGAATATAGTATCGAAACAAAGAATGATATAGAATGGCGTCTTTCATCGGTTAATTACAAGTTATATTTAATTGTAGATGGAGATTTCCTTATACTTTCATCAAGATATAAGTTAAAATGCATTCATTTTTTTAATTGTTTCTAAAGGTTTACTTATAATTTATAATTCTAAGCTTCATCTATTTATCCTTCATTCATATTTTTAAATTAAAGATTTTCATAATTCCACACATCAGATTTACTATGTACAATATTTATAAAAGTTGGAGAATCTAAATTTTATTTGTGAAATAAATTAATTTATATAATTACAGAAATTTATTCTTGTTGAATGGATTATTATCGCCTCACTATCATGGTTGTTCAGCGGCTCGCTTTGTTTCCCCACAGCTGTTATATATAATTAAACACAAAGATGCCGATTACCACCGACTGTCGCTACGTGAATGTTAATCATTGTCAGGCATTGTCGCGGCATCCCTTTTTATATAAACGGACAACTATCATAGTGAGGCAATAATACCTTGGTTAATAAACTCCCGCTAGGGAGCACCTGTGTTGGAAGTGTGCAGTACATTCATTACTATTATTGCTATTATTATTATTATTATTACTATTGTAACTATTTTTATTATCATTATGATTATTATTATTATTATTATCCTTCTATTATAATTTTTTTTTATATTTCTACACATCAAATTCGACACGTAAATTTGTTATAGAAGTTGGAAATGTCTGAGACACGTGATTTTTGTGTAGACACACGATCCACGTCGGTTTTGAAAGAAAGATTACTTATGAGACCACACAGTGAGACACTTTACAGATATTTCTTTTCGGCAAAATAGGGCATTCACTAGTTCACGAAGGGCGTAACTGAAGAGAAAAAAATACAAATAGTATCTCCTTTCACTAATAAGTAGCCAACTCACTCCACATGTCAGTCGTAAATAATGTCATAACATGAGGGGGAGTTTTCCCTACCACAGCAACAAAAAATAAGTTATCCAGAATGTTTAACAAACTCCCTATAGGCCTTGAAAATCAAAGATGTACCAACGCGTAATGACATGGCAATCTGCATTTGGATATTTAAACGTCCAGTCATTCTAACACGTCCTTCTGCATCTGGGAAGGGAACACCATGTTTAAATGTCCACACTGATGGGTTAATTCTAATTTTATGTGCAAAGGAGGTAGCAATATTTTTTTTCAGAATCAACTAATGGGCAATTTATTATATTTTTTGTTCCTAGCACCAGTTCTTTTTCAGTGCCTTTCCCCAGCTCAGAGTCCAAATTGCATGAAAAACACAGAAATTTCGTGTGCCCTCCTTGTAGCCCCAATAAAATACTGCACACCTTAAGGTCAAAGCATACATACCACTTGCGTTCATTATATTTTATTTTTTCTAGAATAGTACACATGTAGTAAATATATATATATATATATATATATATATATATACAGTATTACTCTGCTTTTATGTTCCCACATTTTATGTTTTCCCACCTTTTAAAACATTTTTAAAGGTCCCTTCAGTGTCCTTATATTCACAATGTATTAAAAACCCTGCTTTTATGTTTCTAAAATTTTGTTTTCCCGCAATTTACGTCACATCACGTCGATCTTCAGCGTTAAAGACAGAAGATATTCAATTTATTTGATCGATTATCTCACTTCTGTACAATCAACATATAGCAGAGCAAGTTCATTGAGCCAACGAAGTTGGCTGCTATACAATCGATATGCAGCCAAGCAAGTTTAATGAGCCAACAAAGCTGGCTTTTGTACAATCGATAAAGAGCAGAGCATGTTCATCGAGCCAACAAATTTGGCTCAGAACTTTTAAACATTTCTGAAATTCAACCCATGTACTTTTATGGCAAAACAATGTTTTTTTAAACCTCTCAATAAAGATTTGTGCCATCTTGGGATGTTTATTGCCATATATTGAGCGGCTTTAATTAGTTTACTCTTGCTCAATCTTATCTCATAGATACAATTATAGCTGAATGTAAACAAGGAATAAATAGAGAACCGATAAACATAACTATTTAATCTTAACAGAGGTTTTGCGCGCTGGGCCCTAGATTTACGCAGACTTGCTTCATTTCGTAAACAACTGCTAGTATATATTAAACAATACTTAACTCTTAGTTTCTTAAACATGACTAACAAAATCTTGAAGTAATTGCCACATCGCCATAATTAAAGAGTCCCACTGTACGAGAAAGTCTCTTCCTTTCTCAGGAAGACTTCCAGTCCATTATGAAGCCAATCTGGCTGCTTCCACGAAGCCAGCCCACCAACTGCTCTCACTGAAGCCAGAGCCTGTCTGCTTCCCCTGAAGCCAGGATTCATCTGCTTAACGTTTCATGTCACCGGGAACAGACCTCCTCTTTCGCGCAGTACGTGCACAGAGAGGAGTGTGGGAGAAAGGTGAGTTCGGAAACTAGGGATACAAAGGAGAAAGGATCAGGGAAACACAGACATAACAAGTCTCCATAGACATCGGGGCAACACAAAAGTTCCATAAATTACGCATACACAGTACAGATTCATAGTGCTGCTTGCTGAACCTCTCCTTGTTATTTATTTTTTAAATGGTGAAAGTAAAAGAAATAAAGTAACTTTATGTTTACAGCAGTTCAAAACACACATTACATTGAACTATTATAGGAAAATCACTATGAGGTTAATTTAAAATAAAATTCTTTACATCTCACCTGATATTTTGTCTTCTAATTAAATAAGAGACAGGATATGAGGTGACGTGTAAAGAATACATTATTTAGCCAATATTGTATATTATCCCAGTCACTGCTTTTTTGCATGTTCTAGAATGGTTGTTCAATATGAGAATAAGCATTTTTTAGCTCCTCCTCGTTTTCCATTATTTACACTTTCCCCCAATTTATACCACTTTCCCTCTGGTCCCTTGAAAAGTGTAAAAGAGGGGTAATACTGTAGTATATTATCCCCATCTGTATTTTTCATGTTCTGAAATGGATGCAGAGGATTGGGGGGTCAACATTTTTGAGCTCATTTTCATTTCCCTCAATTTACACTTTCCCCTATTTTACACCATTTTTCCCCGTGATCCCTTGAAAAGTGAAAAGAGGGGTAATACTGTATATGTATATACTGAATGAACTACTGGAACTGAAGTTAATTTATTCCCATTATACAGAAGAACACCCTTTAGACTTCTTTTGCTAGAGTCAATAAATATACGCCAATCTGCCAGTTCATAAACTGTTCCCAGGCCAACATTCAAGTTAGAAATATAACAACAGTACACTGTTTTAAAATACAATAGGAAGTAACATTAAGAGGTTTGTTTAATAGACATTTTGTCTATACATTTTTACATCTTATGGTTGTTACATATGTTTCAAGACTTCTGAGTCCCATCATCAGCGATTACAGACATAAACAACCATAAGAGATAAGAATGTACAGACAAAATGTCTTAATTATTAACAGTACACTACTCCCCCCATTATGAAATACTTTTTTAATTATTCTTCACAATGTTTATACCAATAAAAAGTTGTACCATGAGCTAAAAGATTGTTATCTTTAAATCTCGAGCATAAAAGTTCACTTTTTCCTTTGTCCGATTGAGGGTCTTTCCACTTTTCAGCGGTTGCCCTTTTACCAGCCGGCTGCTGGCCCTTCACATCCACATGTGTCAATCAAAGAGGTAGATGATCAACAGCCAGTGTAGGGGTGACATGTGGTTAGCATGTCGAGTCCCCCAGCCGTTATAGCTGGTTCCTCAACCTGGAGCCGCTACTTATTGTAGCTACCCAATTGCCTCACGATGCTGGGTGGGCACCGGTCCCATACTGGCCGAAATACCATGAGAAAATTTCTTCCCCCATGGAGACTCGAACCAGCGCAAGTCCCGTAGCTCTGCGCCAAGGCTTCCTACCTTAACCGCTCTTTGTAAGATCCAAATTGTGTACCAAATCATTTAATTTTAATTGATTGATTGGTAGGATGTAGATTGTTATCGTTTGATTGTAGGGACAAACTGAAATCATTTTCTGTGCTGGAGGTGGAAGCAGTGTGGTATTACTCTCTTGTAATGTTGTTGGTGGTATTGTAATTGTAATATCTGACACATGTGCTGGCGACTTATTGCTTCTGCAGTTTTTTGCCAGAAACTGTGTAATGTAACCAGGAGAGAGTTGTAGGATGAACCTACCTTCAGTTAAACACAATGATAAACTAGTATGAATAAAATCAGTGATTATATTATAAAATTGAATTATATTTTAGGTGTTTACATATTTTAATATGTATATATAGCATACAAGTGGTGGATCACGTGCTCTCATTTCTTGTGTTAAAAATAGAATTGTGCAAAATATGTATATGATGTGCAAAAAACTAGTAACAGTTCCGTTATCAGGGTATTTGAGTTGGCTTATTTGCATTACAATGTCTCATGCCGCAAAATCTTTGCAGGCCTGTGTTATATACCTGTATGATGTTGTGGCACTGTCAAACTAAATATACATCAAGAGAATACAGTGGGCAGGTCACCTCATTAGATTGGAAGATGGATAAATAAAAACTTCTAGGTGGACACTTTAGAGAGAAGCAACAGGTTGGAAGATCCAGAAACTGTTGGGAAGATATGGTTGGAAATGATGCTGCTAACCTACTCCACATCTAGAACTGGAAAACAGAACTAAGAAACAGAGAAGAATGGAGAAAAGCAGTTGGGGAGGCCATGGCCCAAAAACGAACCAAAATGCCACTGACTGAATATAAAAATACTAATGCTTCATTAGCCTGAAGTCTTAATCATAAACAGCATCATTTTGAAGACACTCTTCAACACCACCATCACCACCAACATGTCCGCCTAGAAAAACTATTACAGCCTGAGAAAGAAATTTTTATTCCATCTTTTATTGGGCGACTTAATGTAGAGTCGCTCTTATATCCGACAGTGAATCACATGACACCTTTTGGTCAGCTGACTAGCTGCTTTACTAACAGTGGTTGTCATCAAGGTTACGTGTCACAGACTCATGTCACACTTACTGTATTGCTAAGTCTACCCTTGTACTACGGGCCCATAAGAGGCAATAAACTACCATTGTTCTCATGCTCTTTTTCGAAATAATCTCTAACATTAAGAAATGTTTCTCTGTTCATAGTTAAATATGGGAAATAACCTTATGAGGTTCTGAATTCAATGGATGAATGAGTCACTTCTTATCTTATCTCATATTTTGTTTTTTTTAAACATGGGAACTGCAGTTTTCAAGATCTTATCTTCAGCCAACATTATGTTTCTATGGTATGCGAATTGATAGTATTCCAACTCCTCCACAGCATTATGACTCTTAAAATTCACTGATAACACCACACTGTAATAATACAACTGATTCGTCCACCACACAAGTCTGTACTACTGATTTGACAACACTGCTTCGTATTGTAAACCATGTGCAGCAGTTGCCAAAAATCGGAAAGGCATGGCTACGCCAGAATTAAGAACGGCTTGACTGTAGTGAATACTTTCCAATTGGGCATGTTTAAATATTGCCTATTGTCCATTCTCATGACATGCTCTTTCCAGTTCTTCTGATTGGTGGTGACATGTTTGATGTAGTCTACTGTTTGGTGCATGAACCTCATTTCACATAGTTAACCTAATGAAAGAACAATAAAAAAAGCTTAAAATATTTTAAAGAAAATGTTTAAGGAGAATTTTTGGCCCTATGTATGAGAATAATGTCCACTGCTGTAAGTCCTGCAGTACTGTAGCTGCCTTGTATGCAGTGGACCTGCATTCGATCCCTGGTTGGGACAAGTTTCCTGAATGATGGTTTTTCCTCACCTGTAAGACAAATGCCAGGTCCAAACAGTTCCCTAAACATCATCTGGCTATCATAAACATCATTATCATATTTAGGATGTTTAGTATGTATGTGTTCCATCTTAAATGTTTGTGTTGTCTCTGAGAATATACTGGATTGAGCTGATCACTCATTCAAGGAGGCCCTCAATGTTTCTCTATGGTCATAAAAAGTATGTGTGTGATCCAAAGTCCCTCCATGGTATCTTTACCTTGTCGTGGTGGAGTGGCTTGCGTGCTTAAATGATCCTGAGAGGTATGCCGGCAGTAGCATTGCTGCCGATAGGGTTACCCATGCCGGACTGGTCGAAGGTGATAAGCCAGACGAAAAAAGTACCTTGGTCGAAAGAGCGACGATCTTTCACTGTAAAAATTAAACCGTCAAGAAATGCGGACATGGGTTCAACTGGGGTAAAATTTTCCGGAGGTCGAATAGTCCCCCATTCGGTTCTCCGGGCGGGGACTTCTTCAGGGAACCCATGCCAAAGGCTCAAACACAGGGACATGTTCGTAGGAACATGGAATGTTAGGACTTTATACAATAGTGGGGCACTAGAGATATTAACGTGGGAACTAGATAAATCGCCCTTGGATATAGTCGCTTTACAGGAAGTTAGGTGGCCAGGAGAAGGTAGTCAGGAATCAGGAAGCTTTGCATTATACTACGGGGGTGCAGAAAGACCTGCATTTGAAACGGGTTTTTTAGTCAGGAGGAGGATCCTATCCGCTATCTGCGATATTAAGTTTGTTAGTGATATGATATCTTACATCATTCTAAAGGGTAAACGACATGATTTTATAATTGTAAATGTACATGCCCCCAGAGAAGATAAAGATGACAAGATCAAGGATGAGTTCTATGAAGAATTAGAATGCTTATTTAATAGCTTTTCACGATCTCATATGAAAATTGTCTTAGGAGATTTTAATGCAAAAGTGGGGCAGGAAGATATATTCAAACCAACAATAGGCAAATTCAGTCTTCATGAAGATAGTAACGACAACGGGGTCAGATTAGTCACATTTGCCACATCATTGTTAAGAGTACAATATTTCAGCATTAGGATATTCATAAATACACCTGGACATCCCCAGATGGAGAAACTCGGAACCAGATAGATCATGTATTAGTGGATAAATGCTAGCACAGTAACATCATCGATGTTAGATCAGTTAGAGGGACAGACTGCAATTCGGATCATCATCTGGTCAGAGTGAAAATTAGACAACGGCTATCGTTTATGAGAGGAACAAACGCTAAAGATGATTCTGTAAAATTTGAATTAAAAAACTTGAAAAATGATGAAATGCGGCAAGAATACCAAATCAAAATTGCTAATAGATTTGAAGTACTGGAATCTTCAGATGACAATGTGGCAAACGAAGAAGAAACTGATATAAAAAAGAATGGGAGGCTGTAAGAGATACTATTAAATTGTCAGCATCAGAAAGCATTGGTTGTTTAAAAAAGAGGCAAAACAAGAAATGGTTTGATGAGGAATGTGCCGAGATTGTAAAGAAAAGAAAGCTAGCAAAAATTAAATGGTTACACGAGCCAAATGAGGTAAATTTAGAGCAATTGGGTAGTATTAGACGGGAAATCACCAAGTTACTAAAGAGTAAAAAGAGGGAATAATTGAGAGAGATCTTGAAATGAACGCAAAAAATAGGAACATTAGAGAATTATATCAGGGAATTGGAATAGAGAAGAAAGGGTTTCAGGCTAGAACAAACATAATTCAGAATGAAAATGGGGATATGATTGCAGATTCCAGAAGTATATTAAATAGATGGAAAAGTTACTTTAATCAGCTATTAAGTGTACATACAGAACAGGACACTGAGGAGGATAATTTACAGACAGCAGAAATGCTAGTCGCAGAACCAAATGCATTAGGGGTTGAAATGGCAATTGAAAAATTGAAGATGTATAAAGCATCAGGTTCAGATGAGATCCCAGCAGAACTGATAAAATCAGGGGGAGAAAAATTGATGGACAAGAAACGCTGGTTACTTATTGGGAAAAAGAAGATCTTCCAGATGAATGGAAGGAATCAATTATCGTACCAATTTATAAGAAAGGAGATAAAACTGATTCCAACAACTACAGGGGCATCTCATTACTTTCAACTTCGTACAAAATTCTTACAAATATGGTTGGTTGGTATCTAATGACGAGCACTTGATAATGAAATCATTCGCTCTCTTGCACTCCAATATTTAGCAGAAAGGCTGGTCTCTTCTACAAAAGCTGGACAACGGAGGAGATGGTTTCTTTCCATATCTTCATTTAAATTGCCAAAAGGGCATTTAGGTGAATCTGTTACGCTAATTCTGTGTAGGTGTTTATTCAAGCAGTCATGTCCCGTTAGCAGTCTGAATGTTGCTACTGCAGATTTTCTTTGTAATGTAGTAATGCCATAAGCTTGTAGATTTTCCCAATCCTGTCCAGATGTTTTTGTGGTGTATTCTTCTCTAAGTTTATTGATATATTTATTTGAGATAATTCTTTTGATAGAGTGAAAGGAAACTGGAGTAGAAGTTGGGTTTCAAACAATTTTGCTACCCTTCTTGGCTAGAAAATCGGCTATTTCATTGCCTGTCACTCCACAATGGGCTGGAATCCATTGAAGTACAACTTTTTTATGTAGACGGGATAACTGTTTTATCATTTTGTGACATTCAATAATTTTGATGCTTTTGGGTGTTTTGTCTCGTGTTATAGCGAGAATGGCTGCTTTGGAGTCACATAGAATTACAACTTTTGTAAATTTTTGGATGTGATATAAAAGATTTTGTAAACTTAAGAAAATTGCTAGAATTTCGCCATCAAAGTTTGTTGAATTTGTGTTTAGTTTATGATAAAAGGAAAAAAGTGGACATACTGCACCAGCACCAGTGCCACCGTCATTTGGTAGGCTGGAGCCATCTGTAAAAATATGTATCCATTCAGGAGCTGGGTATCTTAGATTTATTATTTCCAGTGACATTTGTTTTAAAATATATGGAGGAGTTTCAGATTTCTTGATGTCTTCTGTTAAATGAAGGTTATATTCAATTTCCAAAAATTCTAGAGGGTTGTTTCTCATCTGCATATTTTCTTTTGAATGTGGAAGTTGCAATTTCTGTTTGATTTCTTGTACTATGCTTAAGAAGCTTTGCTGAGTTTTTAAACATACTTGTGGTTTTCTTTGGGTCCAGTTATTATGGGGTAGCCTTAAAAATTTTTCATACTGTGTGATTGCTGTTTTCTCAATTTCAAATGCTATGTTTGGGTTATTTGTTAAGATTTGCATGGCAGTGATTGGTGTTGTTTTAACGGCTCCTGTTATCAGACAGAGGATTTGGTTCTGCAATTTATTAAGTTTTTCCACTTTAGTAGTTACTAGGATTTCTTCACAATAATGAAGTACAGGTTTTATGTACATTTGGTAGAAGGTGTTTAGGGTTTGTGTGTTGCAACCCCACTTTTTCCCTGCTAATCGTTTTAATAATGGTAACCTTGTTTCTATCTTTGTACATATATTCTCCATGTGTTTCTTCCATGTTAATTTTGTGTCCAGAGTTATTCCTAAATATTTTGCTTCATGTGTTTGAGTTAATAATTCACCCTCCAATTTCAGAGTGATGGGTAGTGGTTTCTTTCTTAATGTAAATAGTTGATAATTTGTCTTTTGTATATTTATCTTCATTAAGTTCTGGGATGTCCAATTCTCTAACTGTATTAGTGATTGTTGGGCTATGATTATTAATTGTTGACTTTGGGTTTTCGGTTTGGAGACCCATATTACAACATCATCAGCAAAAAGTAGGGTTTTTGTTTCGAGCTTTTCTATATGCTTAGGTAGATCACTAATGTAGATATTGAAGAGAATGGTACTGAGTACAGAACCCTGTGGTAAACCTCGATGTGTTTGTTGGTATTTAGAGAGATGATTATTATACTTTGTAGCGATGAACCGTTGGATGAGAAAATTGCTGATCCAGAGTAGCATATTCCCTTGAATACCTAAAGTCTGCATTTTTTCTAATAATTTATATCTCCAAATAGAGTCATATGCTCCTTGGAAATCAACAAACATTGCCAGAGTGTCTTCTTTTCTGTTTAAACTGTCTTTAATAGCTTGACTTAGGTGTACAATTTGTTGATTTGTTGATTGTAATTCTCTAAATCCAGCTTGATTGGGTGAAAGTAAATTATTGGTTTCTAAATACCAATTTAATCGATTTGAAATCATTTTTTCCATAGTTTTAACAATTACACTAGTTAGTGCTACTGGGCGTTAATTTGAAAAAGTATTTGCTGATTTTTTTGTTTTCAAAATAGGTATTATAATAGCTTTTTTCCAATCATCAGGAACTTTTGTGGTCCAAGAAAGATTATAAAGGGAGAGTAATTGAGTTTTGGCTTTAATGCCAATGTGTTTGAGAAATTCTGCATGTATATTATCTGCTCCTGGAGATTTGTTTGATGTTAAATTATTAATGGCTATGTTTAACTCTTTAATGTTGAAATTCTTATTAAAAATATTATCTTTTGTACTGCTTGTTGATTTTATGTAATTTTTTAGGTTCTCTTTTATTGTTTTTTGTTCCTTTTTATTCTCTGAGGACAAAGTATAGGTGTTAGCAAAGTGTTTGTTGAATTTGTTGGCTATTTCACTTTCATTTGTAATTTGTTTGTTGTTGTGGATAAATGGTGTTTTTTGTCGTTCTTTTTTATTTTGTATATTGTGTACAAATCTATATGCTTTCTGGCCATCTTTCCTATAATCCATTTTTTGGAGAAAGTTATTAAAATTTTCTCTTTTATTGCTGTTAATTTCTTTTTTCAGTTGTGCGCACAGTTTTCTCCAATTTTGTATATCTTTTGGGTCTTTTGTTTTTTCTGCTTTATTTCTAGCGAGATCTCGGTCTATTTTCATTCTTTCTAGTTTTGAATTCCAGAAGGGTTTGTAGTTTTAAACTATTCCTCGTGGTATATATTTTTTTGCTGTTTTTAATATTATTTTGCACATAGATTTGTTAATTTGATCTGATTGAAGTGATTCGTTTAAAGGATTTTCAAATTCAGTTTCCAGTTCATCTGTGTACAGTTTCCAATTGGCTTTTTTGAAGTTCCACCTGGGTTTAAGATGCATTGGAAGTAACTTGTTATTCCCCAGTTGCATAGTAGCAATGATGGCTCTATGTCCTGAGCCAGGATCTTCTACTTTTTGGTTTTGGAGTATAAATTAGAAGATACAAAGAGTAAGTCAGGATTGGTTCCTGAACCAGAGTAATGTATACATGTTGGAGGATCCTCTTTGTTGTGTATTATTTCTATGGGTGTTGAATTTAATAAGTCTTCTACAATTTTCCCTGCATTATTTATTCTTACAAATATATTAGTAAGCAGACTTACTCCCTACATTGATGACATTCTAGGAGTTCATCAATGTGCATTTAGAAGAAACAGGCCTACAACAGATCAGATTTTTAGTATAAGACAGATTTTAGAAAAGAAATGGGAATATAATGGTACTGTACATCAACTATATGTAGACTTCAAAATAGCATATGATTCAATTAAGAGGGAGAAGTTATATAGTATCCTGCTGGAGTTCGGAATTCCTAAAAAGTTAGACTTATACGAATGTGTCTAAATGGCACAAAGAGTAGGGTGATTGTAGGAAAACAGTTTTCAGACACTTTTGAAATCCAGAATGGGTTGAAGCAAGGAGATGCACCATCTCCTCTACTATTTAATTTTGTACTAGAGCATGCCATTAAATCTTTAGAGAATGAGGAAGGCTTACAACTCAATGGTATTAATAAGCTGTTAGTTTATGCTGATGATGTAGTATTATTGGCCAATAGCGAGGAGATATTAAAGGACAACACGCACACACTATTGAGTAACATTAGAAATTGGGACTGGAAGTAAATATCAATAAAACTAAATACATGGTCACACGTAGAAATTCATTATATAATGGAAATGGACAGCTAATGACAAATGAGGGAAATTTTGAGGAAATGGCTGAATTCAAATATCTAGGAACAATAATCACAAACAGGAATGAGATGGATATAGAAATTAAACATAGGCTCAATTCTGGAAATGCATGCTATTATGCATTACAGAGACTTTTGATGTCCCAACTCCTTTCAAAAAATGTTAAACTGAAAATATATAAAACTATTATTCTACCAGTTATATTAGCCTATAAGGATGCGAAACATGGACTCTTACTTTATGGGAGGAAAGGAGATTACGAGCATTTGAGAATAAAGTACTTAGGAAAATTATTGGACCAAAGAGAGATGAACAGACAGGTGAATGGAGAAGACTACATAACAATGAACTACATGTTCTTTATAGGAAGCCAGATATAATAAGAACAGTTAAGTCTTGTAGACTGCGATGGGTAAGACATGTTGCACATATGGGGAGTGAAAGACTTGCATGGAAGCTTCTTGTAGGAAAGCCAGAGGGAAAACGCCCAGTTGGTAGACCAGGAATGATGTGGGAGAATAACATTAACTATGATTTGAGGGAAGTAGATTATACAGGGAATGATTGGAAAGCATTGGCTCAGGTTAGGGATGTATGGAGAGCTTATGTCCATGCGGCCATGAACCTACTGGTTCGATAGTGCCAGTGAGTAAGTGATCCAAAGTTTAAATCTGTCTCCTGACTGGTTTTGGTACTGATGTATCTACAATCTGAAAGGTTAAATAAAATGGAGAAGGGAGCAGTATACGAGAATGATATAATTTGTACATTACATACAACAATGAATTAGATGGGACCCATGGTGTCCCTCTAAAGAGAGAAAGAGTTGCATCCTGTTGAAAAGTCACATTAACAAATACAGATAGTAAAGGAAGAATTGGCTGGATTACAATGAATGGATTTGAAGATTTTAGAAGTACAAGGATGGCAAAGAAAGGCAAAAAATAGGAATGAATGAAGGCATATGTAGAGGCAGTCAAGGCCTGCAATAGGCTGTAGTACCTTAGAAATATGTAGTAATATCACCGTTTTTCATCACACATATACACCACATGTAGGAATTTATATATATATATATATATATATATATATCTTGATATAAATTCAACCATTATGATAGAAATGGGAGGCTATCAATTCTGTTTTAAAGAAATACTCAACCATTATACGAGACGAGTTTTTAAAGTGAGTTTCATTTTCAATTATAGTCGCTGCATCGCTGCAATTGTAATTTTGACCATGCATGTTTTCTTCTTTAGTCCTCAGGCAAGCTGGGCATGCAGGTTGGAGCTTCAGTCTGTGTGTGTGGTAAGTTGTGATCAGTTGAAATGTTTAAAGTGATTGAGCGCACCACGACTGTGAGATACGGTCTATTATCCATTTCTTGAAAGTGAGAAACATCAAACCAGCTTACATTCATTGTCAACTTTGTGAGGTGTATGGTGAAGATACCATTAGTGATGGAATGGTCAGGATATGGGTTAGGAAGTTCAACGTGGGTCATGTCTCTGTGCATGATGAACAGCGTATCGGTTGGCCATCTTTGATCAATGACAATTTGGTGCATGCTGTCGATGAAAAGATTCGTGAGGATAGAAGGCTCACAATTTCTTTGTTTTCCTTTAATGTTCTACAATTGTCACGGAGTGTTCTCTACAAAACTGTGACAGATCAATTATAATATTGCGCTGACGATGGGTACCCAAGATGCTCACCGAGGAACACAAAACGAAACAACCTTCTAAAGCATTGAGCTTTCTCACACATTACAGTGAGCAAAACGATGAGTTTCTTGACAGGTGACAAGACTTAGGTGTCTCATATGATGCCTGAATCGAAGCAGCAGCCCATGGAATGGAGACACACTGCATCACCAAGGGAAAAGAAATTCAAACAAACCATGTCAACACGCAAGATCATGTGCACTGTTTTTTGGGACAGAAAAGGAGCCCTACTCATCAAATTCTTGCCTCAGGGTGAAACCATTAATAGAGAAATCTATTGTCAGACCTTGAAGAAGCTCCATCGCGCAATTCAGAACAAGAGACATGGGATACTGACTGATGGGAGTTGTGTTGCTTCATGACAACGCTCGGCCACACACAACTTGTGGCACCCAAAATCCCATCTTGAAATTTGACTGGGAACAAATTGACCATCCACCCTACAATCTGGATTTGGCTCCGAGTGACTTTTATCTCTTCTTGAACCTCAAGATGTTCCTCAGTGCACAACGTTTTGATGGCAACAATGAAGTGATAACAGCAGTGCAGGAGTGGTTCGCATCGCAGGTGGGTGGATTCTACCATGAGGGGATAGAAAAACTTGTGCCCTGACTCGATAAATGCCTCAATAATGGTGGAGATTATGTTGAAAAGTAATTGACATGTGGGGAATACAATGCAATAAAAATGGTGTGTAAATATCTTCCTGTTTAATTACAACACCATTTTGGAACTTACTTTAAAAACACGCCCCATACTTCCCAAGACAGACATGCTGGCTCAGGTGGTAGTATGTCTGCTTCCTGACTAGTAGGGTCAACCCTGGCAGGGTTGAAAATTTTAATTGTTAAATTAATTATATTGTAAAACTTTTTAATTTTGGAGCCAGGAGGAGTGGTGATGTACAATTTCTAATCACTAGATTGTACACCAAACTGCATTAAATTGCAAATTCCTCTGCAGTATATAAGTTGAGAAACCACATGGTACCACTGATAGCGATTCATCTGTCGGATGCGGAGTTAAGCCTGGTGACTCTGTTGTTTTTTGACAGGAGTAGGCTATGTGCTAGCACAAGGTTTAATCTTCTCCATTCTCTTCATCATCATTCCTAATACACAAGACTACACCAAACACTTCATCCTACACTTCTCTCTGTATACAATACAAGAATACATCATCTGTGTATAATGGTCTACCCAAGTGGTGCATAGATTGAAAATTGGCCACATTAATGCCATCTATCCACCCAACACAGAATCTAAAGCATGTAAAGTGCAATACAGGTGGCATTAGAAAAACACATACACCATTTTAATTCCTTCTGCAACACTGGAGCTGTACAAGCAATGGCTGTTAACCCCACAAATTGCTGAGTTTCTATAAAACACCAACAAACTCTTCAGAAGAAAATAATCTCTCAGTGGATCCCCTCACATTGTAATACACAAGACAATAAAAGGGAGACTTTTTGGTAAAAAAAATGGAACAATAATAATCCTGCATGCTAATCATAATAGATTATCACTCCATTTGGCAAAACTAATTATTATTAAAAAAATAATGAACCAAAATGTGTAACAACAAATTCTTACTGAAACAGTGGAATTTTATACTGAAGGATAAATGGCTGATTTCTGTCCTCTTCGGACTGTATAGAGATCATGACTGCCCTCTAGAGCTTAAAAAATATGTGCTCTTGCAGTGAGGTAAAATCAGTTGTGGACAGTAACCACCTTCTACAGTGCAGTGCCTTAGAAAATAAAGATTTAACTTTGTTACTGAGATGCAAGATTGCAAATGAAACTCCAACAAAAACCAACCAAGCAGATTATTTTTTTATTCTATCTTGTATAATGATTACCTGCTCACAGAAGAAAGCCTTGAGGTGTGTAAGAGGCATAGAGGGCTTGAGGATGTCAGAATGGAGAATCTCTACAGCTTCGTAAGAATGGATCAGAGTTAGTCGAAGTTCACAATTCGAGCTGTAACACACAAAAAAATAAATAAAATACAAACTTGGTAATTTCTATTGTAGGTATGCAATCACAATATGAGCCACAATATATTAATATGAAAAAAAGCATACTAAAAACAATTAATACCATGCCTCTTCCTGATTTTCATATACAGAGCATGTCATTTGCTGCAAGGCCAGGAGACACACATAGAATACACAATAGTTCAAGGTGACTCACCTTAAAGCCACACATAGTAGCATTGTAGTCAAGTAAATTTCTATAATTGCAATTCACTAAATATTGCTGGCAGCATAATTGACCCACATTTCATAATCTTCTCAGATATGGCATGTTTCACGTATTAAAATTAATTTGTAAATTAATGAGTCATTTTATGTTTCTTTAAACATGGGAACGAGAAGGATTTCTCTCATTTTCAACCGACATTATGAGTAAATTAATGAGTCATTTTTTCACATCTTACCTCATATTTTATGTTTATTTAAACACAAGAACTAGTTTTCAAAAGAAGGATCTCTCTCATTTTCAACCGACATTATGAGTCATAATGTCGGTTGAAAATGAGAGAGATCCTTCTCTTGAAAACTAGTTCCCGTGTTTAAAGAGACATAAAATATGAGGTAAGATGAGAAAAAATGACTCATTAATTTACAAAGAACCCCATAATGTTATTTCCCATATTTAACTATGAATTAAAATTAATGTTGGTAGTAGGCATTATGAGGTAATAATCATTTTAATTCATCGGAAATTTTTTTTTGAAAACTCACCTCATAAATTTTGTGCTTTTCATGAGACTGCAGTTTCAGATGACATCTCGTCCATCATCAGTCACAACTCCGACTGATGAAATTCTTAGGCCATCAACTATTATATTTTCAACATCTCCTGTGCTGCCATTTTAGAAATAATAAAAATTGTGAGATTGAAAAATCTGCAATTGCTATACATAGTTTACTAGAACATCATAAAATTGGAAGAGAAGCAAAACTTTCAAAACAATTGGATAAATCTTTAGAATTGACAGTTTGGGAGAAGATATACATTCAAAAAAATAAATAAAGATTAATGAATTTTGATATTCCTAACAAACAAAATTTAATTTCAAAGTTTATAAATTCAACCATAGATGGCAGCACAGAAAATGTTGACAATAGAGTTGGCCGAAGAATTTCATCAGTTGGAGTTGTAACTGATGATGGACGAGATGTCATCTGAAACCGCAGTCTCATGAAAAGCACATAATTTATGAGATGAGTTTTCAAAAAATTTTCTCTGATGAATTTAAATGGGGCATGTTTCAATTGAGTGGCCATTTTAACTCACAATTGGAGCATTGAAAATCTGGGATTAATTCATGAAGTTCCTTTACATGACAGAAACATGGTGTACGGTGTGCTGTTACAGCAGAACAGATATGATGCGCTTAGAATTGCAAGGGCATATCAACAAAAATCACGTTTTTATTATTGCAATATAAACTCTGAACCTTCTTCTTTCATCCCTGTGAGTAAGAACTGTTGATATGCCTTGGAAGAAAGAACCTGATAGCAGAGGTCATCTCTGAAACATGGCGATCACTGGTTGAACATAAAATTAAAATGGGTTGGCAGATATGTTATGTGAACGACTACATCAGAGTGAATCACTGCTTTAAATGCAGTAAATTTAACCATTAAACAGCAGATTGCAAAGGAGAATTAACATGCCCCCTTTGCACCGGCAATCACAGACTGAATGAATGTAAAGCAGAAAGGAAGGACTTAAAGTGCATAAACTGTATCAACCACAATAAATACAGCAACAATGAAAATGTGTGCATTAATCACTTATCTACATATAAGAACTATCCATCACTGCAAATGTTAATTAAAAAGTAAAGACAAAATACCGAATACTAGGTCCAAAATGGCAAATCAAACAACAGAAATAAAATGTCTGCAGATCAATTTGCAACATACTAAAGCTGCAATGAGTAATTTGATGCATACCATTGAACAGCACAACATAGATCTGGTACTCCTACAAGAACCATATGTAATAAACAACAAGGTGGCAGGAGTAATCCAAAATTACAGAGTCTTCACCAACAAAAATAATAGAATAAGAGCAGCAATCCTTGTTACAAACGAACGCATTGATGCGATACAAGTAAATCAAATATCTGATGAAGATGGTGTCGTCATAGAACTCATTCACCAAAATTTCAGAATATACGCAGCAAGTATGTACTTTGACATCGAGAGAGATACCAATAATGATTTGACTAAAGTGGATAATGTTTTAACATTTGCAAACGGCCATGGATTGATCATCGGCATGGACAGCAACTCCAGATCTAAAGCACGGCATGACGTCATCACAAACATGCAAGGGAAAATAGTCGAAGAATATCTAGCTTCCAGTAACTTATACATATGGAATGAAGAAAATGAAAACACAACCTTTGAAAAAAATAGAGGAAAGAGCAATGTAGACCTAACTATAACAAACAACATTTTACTAACAAAACTGACCAACTGGGAATGCAGCGGAGACGAAAGCTATTCTGACCATCGCTACATCACCTTCACTATATCTCACCGCACAACTCATGATAGGACAATTAATTTCTATAGCCCTAAATTCATCACAAAAGAAGACAAACTCAAAGAGTTCAACGAAATCCTCATAAGAGAATTTTCCAAGAGACTCCATAGGACAAATCCGCAAGTAATCTTATCAATAAATGAACTAGATGTAGAACTGTCCCAAATTGCTAGAATGGAAAAACACTCTGAGAAACTTGTAATGGACTATGCAGAAACAATAAACAAAGCTTGCAAAATGTGTTTTAAAATCAGCAAACCTACAAGAAGAACTATTCAGAAGAAAACAGTTCCTTGGTGGTCAGACACTCTTACAATACTGCGTAAAAGAACAAATGCGTTCAGAAGACGCTACCAGAAAACAAAAAATGGATCAGCTTCTCAGAGAACAAAGAAAGAACGATACATTGAAGTCAAAAGAAAATACGAAAGGGATATAAAAAAAGAGAAAATGAACTCTTGGAAAGCATATTGCAGCTTAACCCCCACCAACAATCCGTGGAACGCAGTGTACCGCATGTCATCAGGGAAAATGAAGAAGACACCACAGCTGTCTACTCTAAAGAAACTTGATGGCTCGGTAACATCGGACATGTACAAAACGCTAAACTACATGCTGGACTACTTCACACCGGAAGACAAGAAGAGTGAAGATAATGATTATCATAAAATACTGCGAGAGAAAACCCACCACCGTCTAGATACACCAGACGATAGAGAGTTTACACCATAAGAAATAAAGGGAATACTCACAAGAATGGATCCAAAAAAAGCGCCAGGAGAAGATGGAATAAATAGTACAATTCTGCTCCAAATTTTCAGACTGTTCCCAAGGTACATGACAACCATCTACAACAGGTGTTTAAACAATGGCCACTTTCCACAACAATGGAAGAAGGCACGTCTGATACCGATCATCAAACCAGGAAAAGACACCAGTCCAGACGTCTCAAAGTTTCAACCAATAAGCCTAATAAATATTGGTGGGAAAGTACTGGAAAAACTTTTAATAGACAGGATCATGCACCATCTCTATTCAAATGACTTGCTGCACCAAAATCAGTTTGGATTTACTCTAACAAGAAGCACAGTAGATGTAACGATGGCAGTGAAGGAGTATGTACAGCAAAGCTTCAAAGATTATCCGTTTGTAGTACTGGTTGGTCTGGACGTACAAGGAGCATTCGATGCGTCTTGGTGGCCCAGCATCCTAAATGCCTTGCGGAATTTTAAGTGCCCTCAGAACTTATACAACCTAGTAAGGAGCTATATTCACCAGAGAAGCGTGACTTTATCTACCAATAATATTAAAATAGAAAAGGCAGTGACAAAGGGTTGTCCACAAGGATCCTGCTGTGGAACTGGATTGTGGAACATCCAGTACAATTCTCTACTCAACCTGGAATATACTAACCACACCAAAGTCATTGCATTTGCAGACGACCTGTTAATAATGACAAAAGGCAGAACTTTACTTGAAGCAGAAAACTTCGCCAATGTTGAACTTCAGAAGATCACAAACTGGGCCAAGAATAACAAAATTAAATTCAATGAACAGAAATCCAAAGTTCTGCCGGTAACAAGAAACAGGCGTAAGATTAACACAAGGATAAACATATTTTTAAACAACAAACTTCTTGAACAGGTGAGCACAATGCAGTACCTAGGAATTGTACTGGATGAAAAGTTCACCTTCAGTGCTCATGTGCAACACATTGCAGACAAAAGTACAAGACTTATCAATGCGTTAGCAAAATCAGCAAAACTCAACTGAGGCCTTAATCATGGAGCTCTAAGAACAATCTACAAAGGAGCAATTCTGGCCTTACTATCATATAGAGTTCCAGTATGGATCGAAAGCCTCCAGAAAAAATCTAACCGCATGAAACTCATAAGGGTGCAGCGATTGATAAATCTCAAAATCGCGAAGGCATTCCAGACTACATCCACTGAAGCACTCTGCACGATAACAGGTATGACACCTATAATCATCAAACTAGAAGAAATATCCAAAACCTATAATATAAAAGGAACCGGGAACGATAATCTAGAAACTATACTGCCTCTCAAGAATGGCCTCACCCAGCAAATATTCCTGCCATAAGAGGACGTTGTCCCAACAAAACATTATGCTGTGAAAATATACTCATGGCAGCAAGTACGAGGGTGGAGCTGGCTCAGGAATTGCAGTGTTACACAATGGTCAGATTGTCCAACAATTACAATATAAGCTAGATGACAGATGTTCCAACAATCAGGCGGAACAATTCGCAATTATGAAGGCATTAGAAAGAATACCAGAAGCAACACTGAGCCCAAATTCTCCAAAAACTCTAGCTATATATATCGACAGCAAAATTACAATAGACTCGCTATAAAATACCAGAAATTACAATCAATTGATAGAAAACACCAGACAGGCACTGCTTTATCTGATAAGCAACCATTGGACAGTAGCAGTATCCTGGATCAAGGCTCATGTAGGAATACATGGCAATGAAGTTGCAGACAAACTCTCCAAACAAGCAGCCAGAAGCGACGAGCCAGTATCCTATGAGAAGATCCCGCTCAGTGCTAAATTAAAGGAACTACAAGATATCAGCATACAAAAGTGGGAAAACGAGTGGACCAGAACAACAAACGGAGCGGTGACTAAGTTATTCTTCCCTAATATCAAAGATAGGCTAAAATTAAGTATTCCACTATCGGGAAATATAACAACATTTTTAACCAGATATGGAAAGCTAAACACATATTTCTATAGATTTAAAATCAAGGACTCCCCCATGTGTACGTGTGGAGTAGCAGATCAGGCGGTCTTCCATATATTATTTGAATGCTTTAAAGTACAAAGTGAAAGAAACAATTACAAAAGGAAAATGTTAAGTAAATATGGAAAGTGGACTTATAATGAACAAAAATTAGTAAGCGATTACACAAGTGGATTTATAGTGTATATGAAATCAATTAATTTGGATAACCTCTAGACACCAAAACAGACACTATCAAGACAATATTAACAAAAGACAAATAATAACCAATAAACAAGAGTATATAAGATTAAAAAATAACTAATGTTAGATATATTAACTATGTATATAATATGTTATGTTATAACTTATAAGGCATGTAGTATTGCACCTATTGTAATGGAACATGCCATAATATATAAAAAAAAAGCCTTGGAAGAGAATGAAATCTCCATTGCATTAACACATGGTGTTATACCTGATACATCACAGTGGGAATCGTACCCTGAACCTTCAGCTTTCCGTGCTGATGCTCTAAGAACTGAGCTAATTCATGGAAAGCTGAAAGTTCAGGGTTCGATTCCCAGTTCAGGCAAGAATTTTTTCTCTTTACCATTGATTACAATACTTTAGTTGTGATCTTCAAATGTTTGAAGAATGGTTTTTAAAAATGCAAATGCCACATATATAAAAAACAATGTCCAAAGATCATGATAAGTAATTTTAATTGATGCTGCCATTTAAAGACTGCAGTTAAAAAAAAAGGAAAGTAGGCTTGAAACTCTGAAGGTAAGAGAAAAAAGTTTGAATTGCTCAATAATTACATTAAAAGCTCAAGTTAATAATGTTATTTTCTAGCAAAAGATTGAACAAGAAGTTTTATAAATGGAGACTAAGTAACCCAAATTTATTGTATCTTAAATTCTTTCTTCAACGAGATATTAATTGCTTAATACACCCTTGTTACAATTTTAGATAAGATTGAACTTGAAATGTTAACATAAAATGAAGACTTCTGTAAATAGTTTATAGTAAATCTATCCAGTCATATTTCATTGAATGTAATTAAGATCTGTGAAGAAAATGACATAAAACTCATCCTGTTGCCACTGAACACAAAAAATTTGTGCCAGCCATTGGATATAACATTTTTTCACCTCTAAAAATTGCACATAGGTGTTCTATTAGATTGAAAGAAATCTAAAAAAAAGGAGATATTCCAAAATCAGATTTCCCATGTCTTCTGAAACAAACATTGGATAAAATAAATGTGCAATCAGTAAATAATGTCAAATATGGCTTTAAGAAGGCTGAGATCATGCCTTTTTCTCCTGGCAAAGTTATTTATCAGTTAAAGCCAAAACAAATCTCAGGTCTGGCTATGGGTAACCACTTTCACCATATTTGGCAAATTTATTTATGGGTTATTTAGAGTCTCATATCACCAATATTTATCCCTGGATACTCAAATGTTGGTATATTTTCTCTGTGATAAATTCTAAATATATGCATTGAAATTACTCAACCTTCAAGATGGAACTGTAAAATTTATTATGGAATTGGAAAAGGATAAACAAATCCCATTTTTGGCCCTTTACTTAATAAGGAATGAACTACAAGGAAAAATTGAATTCAATATATATAGGAAGGATACTCATACAGACAATTATATAAAATCTTCAGGTTTCAATCATATTGCGCATAAACATGCAATTTTCAACAGTTTGATATATATATTATTAAATGTTCCATTAAATGAAGAAGATTTTAAGAAAGAATACAATCACATTTTGAACATAGCCAATTTAAATGGTTTTGAAAAAGAAATAATTGTAAATAAATTAAAGAAATTTAGACAACAAAAAAGATTAAAAGAACACACTACCCTGCAATCTGATTCAAAGAAAGGAAAACAATTTAAGAAAATTACGTATCATCCTGAAATATATAACAAATTTCAAGAAATTCAATATTACATTGGCACCGATAAATAAATTTAGCCTTGGTAATCTATTAATAACTACTAAAAAATTGAACACCCCAGTTAGCAAAAAATCTGGAATTTATTAAATTAATTGTAAGGACTGCAATAAAGTATACATAGGAAAAACAAAAAGAAATTTGGACACTCACACTAAGGAACACTTTAGAAATATTAAAAATGGTGAAATTGAAAAATCAGCTATTGACCTGTGTTAAATTATAGTTTATTGGAGAATCATAAAATTGAAAAAGAAACCCGACTTTTAAAACATTTGGAAAAACCTTTAGAATTGACAATTTGGGAGCAGATATATATTCAGAAGAACAAATTTAGACCCATAAATTTTGAGATTCCTGATGAACGTGACCTCATCTCAAAGTTCATCAAATCAACACCAGATGGCAACATTATTGATGGAGATTCCAACGAAAATCCGGTAGTCATAATGTCGGTTGAAAATGAGAGAGATCCTTCTCTCGAAAACTAGTTCCTGTGTTTGAAGAAACATAAAATATGAGGTAAGATGTTAAAAAATGACTCATTAATTTACAAATATCTCAAGGAATTATATTATTTTTGGTCTGGACATCTTACCTCAATATTAATGTTGATTTGTTCTTGGACATGTTTCAAAACAATTCTCTGTTTTATCTTCAGCTTTCCCAGACTGGGAAAGCTGAAGATAAAACAGAGAATTGTTTTGAAACATGTCCAAGAACAAATCAACATTAATATTGAGGTAAGATGTCCAGACCAAAAATAATATAATTAAAATAACCTCAAAATATAACTTCCTAAAATTAAATATCTCAAGGAAACTCATTTTTGAATTATCAAGTAACAAGAATCAGACTGCTCATAGGAAGCGTCTAAATATTTCACCAGGTATAGCACTGATGGTAAAGAACTGGATGTCTGATAGGAATGCATATTCAGAAACTGAAAATTTGTGAACATTTTCTGAAATGGAAGCCCCTCAATACTTCCTGAAATGAAATTAGCCACAGTCTTCGATGAGTTATTACCGGAACTCAAGTACAAAATTATGTAACAACATAATATTTGACATTTGTGAGATTATTCATCTGATATTTGAGTAAATTAATATGAAACATTTAAATTTTATATTATTACTAACATAATAGTAGTATAATTAAGGTAAAGATAAAGTGATCCCACTACATGCCTTTGGGTTACTAGGAGGTTAAGGCTACCACTTTTCTAGACAATCAGCATGATATATCAGCCAGACTGTCTGCCCTGTGTGATGACCATCTTTACCCCAAAACAAGCATCTAGTACTTGTTTCAATTAGAGGCTGAGTTGGCCTCAGAGCCATCAAAAGGTATAGGTTGGTTTAAAAATTTTGACCTTGCCGGGACTCAAACTTCTGATCTTCTAGATTGTAGCACATTGCCTTAACCAGCATTATGGTATGCCTCAATAGTATAGGGTGTCCCAATAAGAACGCCGGATTTGAATTGGCCGCCATTTTTTTACTACGAGGTTGGCAGCACTCTACCTACACTTTTTGTTTTCTATAGTTGTTGCAATTACTGGATATGGAGCATTACATTGCTGAATGAGTTTTAATTGTGAAAACTCATTACCAGAATGGTGAGTGTTATGCTCAAACTGTTCGAAGGCTTCGTATTGACCTCCAAGGTCATGTGACCTGACACCGTGCAACTTCTTTCTTTGGGGGTTTCTCAAATCACAGGTTTATGAACACAATCCCCGAGCCATACAAGACCTGAAGCAGGAAATTCAACGTGTCAGCGCCGAACTCCAGGCCCAAGACTGTAAAAGTAATCACAAATTTCATGGACAGAGTCACTAGCTGTAGAGCATCTCGTGGTGGAAATATGCCAGATGTCATTTTCCATACTTAAATTGGAACGTATACCTTTTGTGTTCATGTATAAATATATGTCACTTCTTTAAAATATAGTTTATTTTGTGCATTATTAAATCCGGCATTCTTATTGGGACACCCATTACCATAATTATGTTTAGAAATCTTTACTTTTGGAATTTCAATAAAAAAAACTGTTTTAAAACTCAATTAAGTGATTGGAATAACCTCAATTACATTGTAAAAGCATTTTAAGGCAAAACAAATGAGTGATTGGAATTACCCTACAACATAGGGTAACAATCAATGAACTTCTATTTAAAAATCTTACATTTAAAAGTAAAATACATAATTTAAACTCCGCCATTGCCGGTCCCAAGCCCGGATGAGAAAGGAGGAGGGGAAGGAGTGACACCTCGTAAAAAAACCTTGGTTCAGCTGGCCCGGCTGATAGTACCATGTGAGGGCCCCTTGCCAGGGAACGGTGAAGACCTCAACGGCAATGAAGGCAGAGAGGGATACCCTTAATACGGCAGATTTGGCGGAAGAGGCACCCTACCCTCACTCAGGGAAAGAGAGAGGAACCGCTGCCTTGTGGAGAAGGAGAAACTTCAAAGGCTAAGGGAGCATCCCCTACAGAAAAGCATGCCTGTCCAAGAGGCATTGAGGTGGCAACCCCACCACTATACTTACCCAACTATAGGCTATAGCTTCTTTGCATTGTAATTGAAAACTTCAACTTGGCTAACCAATAACAACATTTAATTTTCTGCTGTACTGTGAATTCTGCCATTTTAACTCTATGTTGTTGACATACCTGCACATGCACACTAGAGTCATAATTTTCATTGTTACCAGACTTGGAGAGTTTCTACATAAGCAAGATCATCATCATCATCCATGCAAGTATTAGGCCGTGTGGCCTGTTATGGTCTCAAAGAGGAATTTTCCATCCAGCGCTTTTTTGGACGTCCCAGCAATCTTTTGCCTTTGGGGCAGTAGAGAAGTATGGCTTTGGAATTCTATGAGACGGCATTCGTTGAAGATGGGCTTTCCAGTTATTCTGGTAGTTTTGTATATGGTGAAGAATGGGTTCTACATCCAACTCTTCCAAAGCAAAATCAAAAACATATTTCTAAATTCACTGAGTGACGAGATATTTATTTTCTTTGTGGTAGTGATTCAGCAAGACACACTGTATTGATGTTTACCTCATAATATTACTTCCCATTCATTTTTATTTAAAGAATTAACATATAAAAATTCAAAATTATACAATATAGAAATAACAAGATTTCAATTTCCAAAATAAATTGCAAAGTTGATTCAAAATCTCTCCTTTGAAAATTAACACTAACATGAAACCTAAGCCAAAGAAGAACAAAATTATATAATTAATAATAAAAATACTTACTCTAGAAACATAAAATATCCATCAGAACAATGGCTTTACCGATGATTATCTCATAACAAATGGAGAAGTAGGAGCAAGTGTTTTTTCAGAATTATTTAGTCATTATTTGGCTACTGGTAATAACAAAGCAGTTTTTGAAGGATAATGTCGAACTATGTTACTCATATGCCCATTAACTATTATATTGGTAAAATTAATTTGAAAAAGTAGTGATTTTGGTAGATTCTAAATTGATTATTCAGACAACTGCCTTCAATAAAACACCAGAAGTACAAACTATTTCAGAAATTAAAAAAGTACTATGGCAGTTAACAAAAATTAAACAAGTAGCAAATAGTGGATACTTCCCATGTAGGATTATACGGCAATGAGATATATACTAGCAAAAAAAGGAATAACCTTATATAAAACAAATCTCATAGAGGAAGCACAAGAATTTAAAACATTAAATAAATAAATACCATACAATTGTCATATAGAAATAATACAATTATTTTCAAATAAGGAAATTATTTCTCAACCGCAGTTTACATACTATTGTGGCACATCATAGTAAATGTATAAATTATGCAGGCAAAGGAATAACTGATCAGAATAGGTTTGCGAATCGCTGACTCACAAGTCAAAAAAACCCATGCAAATCACCAAAATGTCTGGGCTGTGATGCCAGATATCTCTGCCAGAATTGCCCTTCCCTTTCAGGAAAGATTGGTGGCCAGAGACTTCTATGGTTCAAAGCATCTCAAAAGTTCCTAGCGCCAATATAAATGCAGTGAAGACAGTCTTGTATCTTGTGTTGAACAGCGAGAAGTTAAGTGTATGAGAAATTGTGGTGAATGGACTAATCAGTAACTGTGAAATAATTGTAAATGAGATAAACATTGAAAGAAGATTAATTGGACAGTGTTATGAATCAACCGGCTAAGGGCCATTTCTAAAAAATTGAGATTTTGATGCAATCTGTTGCACTCGCTCATAAAATAAGTGTATGCACATTTTTAGCTCGAAATCTTTAAATATAGTCTTATTATTATAGAAAAATGCAAATGCTATCAGTCCCATCAGAGATACTGTATTTTGCAACAAACAGCTATGAATCAAGATCTTCAAAAATCTTCTTGTAAGCCCATGTTTCATAAATATTAATCTAAATTTTGCATCATGCAGCTTAGCGCCAAATGTCCAAATGTGTATTGCTGATGCATAACAGAGTATTGTTGGTTTCGGGCTACAATAAATAGTGAAGATTGTCAAGTCAGTGTGATTTTTTAATGTTATAATGACATCCAGAGCTCAGAAAATTTTAGATATGGTTTACAAGAACTGCCCTGAAAATGGAAAGGCATCATCTTCTGTCTCACTGCACGTATGTAAGAGTCTTATTTATTATGTGAATTATGTATTTTTCATACATGAAGTCCATATACTCCTATTTTATAAACATAAAGATAAAAAAAATTAGGCACTTGTCAATTCAGAGGTCATTGCAATAGGTGACGAAGTTAGGAAATCCACTGTTCATCAGTTAGTAACATTTGTTCTCCTAATTTTTTTGTGAAATGAAAAGTGCACATCTTTTCTAAATTTGTTCTATGATAATTTTAATACATGTAAATTTCCAATGTGAATAATTCATATTAAAAATATGAGATAAATTATTTGTATTATTTATTGTTGTTCCACTTACTTTAAATACTGTTTACAGTTACATAAGCACATTATTAGTCATGTATAAGCCTTCTAAAACTTATTAAAGCTCAAATTAAAATTTAGTGTGCAAGTTGATGGATGTCTGTTAATATTTTTTACTTCAAGGAATAAAAAAATTGATTTCATAAAATTGTTACAGCATGCCTTTTTAAAAAAAAAATTATGTGATTTTTTTTTCATATGTACTGTAAATGTATGAATAAATTGGATTTATTTAGAAAACATTCATTTAACATGCACATTTCATAACATAATATGTATATATATATATATGAAGTATTACCCAAACAATATAATATATAAACACATATCAATAATAAGTATATTGTGCATACAAACACTACTAATATTATAGAATATTTTACATCAACAGTCTACACACATTACATTGACGCTAGGCTGATTGATACATAATAAAATATCCAATACTAATATTCATCAATAGTGAAAATGCTCACTTGTGGCGCTTAACTGATTGATGCAGAATGATTATGACATAATTCTCAGTGCATTATTGAAATACCGACTGTTAAAATAAATATAAATTATTTTTATATTTGAAGAGAAAAATTTTACGCTCAGACTGGGACTCGAACCCAGCACATTTGGCTTTCTAGGCCTAGTACACTACCGACTGAGCTATCTGGGCGAGTTCCAATCTAAATGTAATTTTTTTCTTTTATAAACTGTTAATTCCCGCGTACCAAATGCTATAAAACCTTTGCTTCTTTATTTCATAACATTTGGTGTGTGGGAATTAACAGCTTAAGAGAAAAATTTGCACTTAGATAGGAACTCGCCCAGATAACTCAGTTGGTAGAGCACTTGGCCTAGAAAGCCGAAGGTCCTGTGTTCGAGTCCCTGTCTGAACTCATAATTTTTCTCTTCAAATATGATTTATTGATCATTGAGATGCATGAAATGGATAATAAAAACATTGAAAGAAGCCGTACTGGCTTTGTAATGTAATGTAAAATTCCCAAATAAATTAATATCTTCGTAATCTTTTCACTACTACGGACATATATATGCGATCGAAAAGAAAATGTTTGCAATGCTACGGACATGTATACCCGTTCTCAACTTCAAACGTCTGCTATTTATATCATGAACTAAGCAGGCATATACTGCAATCTCTTAGTGACTTAAACAAAACATACTCTATATTTCTCCCTGCATTGAGTTGCCTCCTATTAAAAAAATCCAGAACCATTCACAAAGGAAGTAATTTTCACTGTGCTAGCTGTCTGCTGACGGTCACGTGATTGTGAATTCCAGGGATGACAAAGATGGCCTCTTCAAGTCGTGTTTTTCTTTCCAATGTGGAGTTAATTCAAGTTTTGGAAACATTAGATTCTGATTTATCGGATATTAGTGATTGTGATGACACAGTTTATATTCCTGAAGATAGTGGTGAGAGTGAAATTGAAGAAAATGATCCCATGCCAATACTGTAGCCGCAAAAAAGAAATCGTGGTTCAAGTGATTTATTCCAATGGTGTAACGGAAATTTTATCCCTAATGTTCGCAGTTTCAACAGTGAAAATTCAGGAATTTCAGTGAATATAGGCTTAAGTGACGATTCTAAAGTATTTAGTTACTTTGAATTTTTTTTCCACTAAATATTATGCAGCGTATTTCAGAAGAAACTAACAAATATTATTTATTTTTAAATCAGAAAATTCCACCAACCCCACGATCCAGTTTACAAAAATGGGAAAATACCATGTTTATGGCAAGAATAAAAAAAATTAACTATAGTGGAATATTGGTCCAATGATCTGCTTATTTCCACACTCCAATTTACAGAATGCATGTCCAGAGACAGATATCTCTTACTCCTGTGTCTTTTACATTTTAGTGACAAAGAAACAATGATTCAGGAAGAAAGACTGTACAAAATTAAACCTATCAATTATCATCATAGAAATTGTTTTAGTGAAGTGTTCTCTCCTTTTCAAAATATTTGCATAGATGAGAGTCTAGTTCTGTTCAAGGGTCGCCTCCTATTTTTACAGTTCATTTCATCTAAAAGGCTCAGATTCGGAATAAAGATTTTTGTATTGTACGACTGCGAGATGGGATATGTAGTAGATTTTATAATAGTGTACACAGGGGCAACCACAGATGTTGATCCACAACGTGAATTTGGTTTTTCTGGAGCCGTGGTCCAAACACTGATGAATGAATATTTGATGAAAGGGCACACTTTATGGTTAGACAACTGGTATTCTAGCCCCTCCTTTTTGATTGGCTGCATAAAAATAAAACTAACACATGTGAGACTGTTAGAAAGAACAGGAAAGGAATGGTAGAATTCAGTGGAACGTAACAGAAGGGGAAAATAGAAACAAAATACACGGACAATATGATGGCACTCAGGTGGATGGACAGAAGAGCAGTATTTATGTTGACAACATTGTATAATGATTCCATGAAACAATCAGGAAAACGGGACAGGGCCACTAACATACCAGTAATGAAACCAAATTGTGTTCTGGATTATAACAGGAATATGGGGTGCTGTGGACAGGTCAGATATGATGATTAGTTCAACTGAATGTGTAAGAAAGTCAATGAAGTGGTACAGAAAATTATTTTTCCATCTCCTTGATATATCTCTCCTCAATTCACAGACCCTGTACAATGTCAGAACAAGAAAAAAACATTACACTAGCCGATTTTCAACTCTCACTCATAAATTTTCCAGAAATTCCATACACCAAGATCAACTACTACATCTGGACGACCATCATCTGGTGACCAACCAATTAGACTAACAGAAAGATATTTCCCATCTCTTGTACCACCTACACCAAAAAAAGAAAAATCCCTGTAGAAATTGTCATGTATGCTCAAACACCACTCTGGCAGAAAGGAAAAGAAAAGAAAGCAGATACATGTGTGCCAAATGTGGCATAGGCTTATGTGGCAACCCCTGCTTCGAAAAGTATCACACATTAGAAATATTTTGAAATCATTATGGAGACAAAACAATTGTTACATATACCTGTGTAAAATACGATTTAGAAAATTATTTTCATTATATATTTGTACATCCCTAATTCAAAATTAATACTCATAAATAAATGTATTATAAAATAATTTTAAATGTGCTAAGAAAATTGTGTTGAAATATGATTAGTTTAAGAAGAAAACAGTGGAGAAATTAATAAAACTTGGATGGGTAGAATTTTTTGTGTACATTTGTGGACAACCCTTTATGATGTATTGCATGTGATATTTTCCCCTGCATTTTAAAATTGTTATTTTTGTGAATCTGGAAAATATATAACCATCTACATCATATAAGGTGGTGAGTCTTATAAATATATTTATTACTTTCAGCATGGTAGGATAACATTTAAAAATATTTTAATAATTGTAAAAATAACTCAGCAAGGAGGGTTTGAATGGCTGGAAATATCTCAGTACTGAAAAGGTTAATAAAGAAGCCGCCATTTTCAAAAAAAGAAGCAAAGGTTTCATAGCACTTGGTGCACAGGGATTAACAGTTTAAAAGGGAAAAATTTGAATTTAGGTTTGAACTTGCCCAGATAGCTCAGTCGGTAGAGCACTCGGCCTAGAAAGCCAAAGGTCCTGGGTTCGAGACCCAGTTTGAGCATATAATTTTTCTCTTCAAATACGATTTATCCATCACTGAGATGTATGAAATGAATAATAAAAACATTGATTAACTGTTTTTACTCATACAGTACAAATCAGTACTTACAATATTATCATATAAGTGATCATCAAGTCAGAAATTATTAAATAGCTCTTGCTAGAGTTTAAAATATAAAAAAAAACTTTAACATATTTTTTTCGGAACTTATATAATGTCACATAGCTGGTTGATGTATAATGCAGTCCAATTGTGAGTGAAAATTGTGATTGAAAGTTAACTGATATAATTTATAGAAAGAAATAAAATGTTGAGTGAAACAACATCTGTATGTTCATTTACACCGAAATAATGTAAAGGAAAAATCCTAATCATCTGTGACAATATAAACTTTTAGTAAAAGATGGATCTGTAAGGGGTGGGGATGAGAGAAGCCCAATATCCATCTAGATCGTCCAATAAACAATAATATGTCACAGACGGAAGCTGTTGCAAGATTCAGATTAAAAATAGGACATGATTGTTTGGTTGTATCAACCATACAAAATCAAAATTTATAACTCAGACAAATCCACAATATTTGAAATTTGTTCGAGAACATTTTCTTTGAAAACTCACCTCATAAATGTTGTGTTTTTCACAAAACCGCAGTTTCAAATGTAATCACGTCCATCTTCAGCCACAACTCTGACTGATGAAATTCTTCAGCTGCAACTCTTCTATTGTCACCATCTTTAGCGCTGCCATCTATGGTTCAATTTATAAACTTCAAAATCAAATTTTATTCGTTAGGAATATCAAAATTCATTTATCTATATTTATTCTTCTGAATGTATATCTTCTCCCAAACTATCAATTATGAAGGTTTATCCAATTGTTTTAACCTTTACACTGCTATACACGTGTATATGCAATGGCAAAGAAAATGCTTGCTGTGCTATGGGCGCGTATATCCGTTCTCAACTTCAAATGCCTGCTAGTTATATAATACGTATCGCAATGCTTTCAAACTAAGCAGGCATATACTGCCATCTCTTACAAACCTAAATAAACTTATTCCATATTTCTCCCTGCATTGAGTCGCCCCTATTAAAAAATCCAGAACCATGCACAAAGAAGTAATTTTCACCACGCTAGCTGTCTGCTGGTAGTCATGTGATTATGAATTCCAGGGATAACGAAAATGGCCTCTTCAAGTTGTGTTTTCTTTCCGATGCGGAGTTAGTTCAAGTTTTGGAAACATTAGATTCTGATTTATCGGATATTAGTGATTGTGATGATGCAGTATATATTCCTGAAGATAGTGGTGATAGTGAAATTGAAGAAGATGATTCCATGCCGATACTGCAGCCGCCAAAAAGAAATTGTGGGTCAAGTTATTTATTCCAATGGCGTAGCGGAAATTTTATCCCTACTGTTCACAATTTCAACAGTGAAAATTCAGGAATTTCAATGAATGCAGGCTTAAGTAATGGTTCTAAAGTGTTTAGTTATTTTGAATTATTTTTTCCTCTACGTATTATGCAGCTTATTTAAGAAGAAACTAATAAAATTTATTTATTTTTAAGTCAGAAAATGCCCCCCCCCCCGATCCCGTTTACAAAAATTAAAAGTACCACCCCAGAAGAACTATATGTATTTTTGGGAGTAACTATGCTAATGGCAAGAATAAAAAAATTAACTATAGCAGAATATTGGTCCAAAGATCCGCTCATTTCCACGCCCCAATTTACAGAATACATGTCCAGAGACAGATATCTCTTACTCCTGCGACTTCTATATTTTAGTGACAACGAAACACCGATTCAGGGAGAAAGTCTGTACAAAATTAAACCTATTATTGATCATCTAAGAAATTGTTTTAGTGAAGTGTTCTCTCCTTTTCAAAATATTTGCATAGATGAGAGTCTAGTTCTGTTCAAGGGTCGCCTCCTATTTTTACAGTTCATTTCATCTAAAAGGCACAGATTTGGAATAAAGATTTCTATATTGTGTAATTACGAGACAGGGTACGTAGTAGATTTTATAATAGTGTACACAGGGGTAACCACAGATGTTGATCCACAGCGTGAATTTGGTTTTTCTGGAGCCGTGGTCCAATCACTGATGAATAAATATTTGATGAAAGGGCACACTTTGTGGTTAGACAACTGGTATTCTAGCCCCCTCCTTCTCGATTGGTTGCATACAAATAAAACGAACACATGTGTGACTGTTAAAAAGAACAGGAAAGGAATGCCAAAATTCGGTGGAATGTTACAGAAGGGGAAAATAGAAACAAAACACACGGACAATATGATGGCACTCAGGTGGATGGACAGAAGAGAGGTATGTATGTTGACAACATTGCATAATGACTCCATCAAACAATCCGGAAAATGGGACACCAGTAATGAAACCAAATTGTGTTCTGGATAATAACATTATGAGGTTCTTAATTCGTAAATTAATGAGTCATTTTTTAACATCTTACCTCATATTTTATGTTTCTTCAAACATGGGAACTAGTTTTCGAGAGTAGGATCTCTCTCATTTACAACTGACATTATGACTACCGGATTTTCGTTGGAATCTCCGTCAATAACATTGACATCCGGTGTTGATTTGACGAACTTTGAGATGAGGTCACATTCATCAGGAATCTCAAAATTCATGGATCTAAATTTGTTCTTCTGAATATATATCTTCTCCCAAATTGTCAATTCTAAAGGTTTTTCCAAATGTTTTAAAAGTAGGGCTTCTTTTTCAATTTTATAATTCTCCAATAAACTATGTGCTAAGGAACACTTCAGAAATATTAAAAATGGTGAAATTGAAAAATCAGCTATTGCAGCACATAGTTTATTGGAGAATCATAAAATTGAAAAAGAAGCCCTACTTTTAAAACATTTGGAAAAACCTTTAGAATTGACAATTTGGGAGAAGATATATATTCAGAAGAACAAATTTAGATCCATGAATTTCGAGATTCCTGATGAACGTGACCTCATCTCAAAGTTCATCAAATCAACACCAGATGGCAATGTTATTGATGGAGATTCCAACGAAAATCTGGTAGTCATAATGTAGGTTGAAAATGAGAGAGATCCTTCTCTCGAAAACTAGTTCCCGTGTTTGAAGAAACATAAAATATGGGGTAAGATGCTTAAAAAATGACTCATTAATTTAAGAATATGGGTGCTGTGGACAGGTCAGATATGATGATTAGTTCAATTGAATGTGTAAGAAAGTCAATGAAGTGGTACAGAAAATTATTTTTCCATCTCCTTGATATATATCTCCTCAATTCACAGAAAATATCAGAGCAGGAAAAAACATTACACTAGCTGATTTTCAACTCACACTCATCAGACAAATTTTCCAGAAATTCCATACACCAAGATCGACTACTACATCTGCACGACCATCATCTGGCGATCAACCAATTAGACTAACAGAAAGACATTTCCCATCTCTTGTACCACCTACACCAAAAAAGAAAAATCCCTATAGAAATTGTCATGTATGCTCAAACACCACTTTGGCAGAAAGGAAAAGAAAAGAAAGCAGATATGTGTGTGCCAAATGTGGTATAGGCTTATGTGTCTACCCCTGCTTCGAAAAGTATCACACATTAGAAATATTTTGAAATTACATCCCTAATTAAAAATTAACACTCGTAAATAATTTTATTATAAAATAATTTTAAATGTGCTAAGAAAAATGTGTTGAAGTATGATTAGTTTAAGAAGAAAACAGTTGAAAAATGTATAAAATTTGAATGTGTAGATTTTTTTGTGTACATTTGTGGCCAGTTGTGGACAGCCCTTTATGATGTGTTGCGTGTGGTATTTTCCTCTGCAATTTAAAATTGATATTTCTGTGAATCTAGAAAATATATAACAATCTACATCATGTAAGGTGAGTCTTCTAAATATATTTATTACTTTCAGCATGATAGGATAATATTTTAAAATATATGAATAATTGTAAAAATAACTCAGCAAGGAGGGTTTGAAAGGCTGGATATATCTCAGCAGTGAAATGGTTAAAAGTTTTGCTTCTCTTCCAATTTTATGATGTTCTAATAAACTATGTGCAGCAACTGCAGATTTTTCAATTTCACAATTTTTAATATTTCTAAAGTGTTCTTTGGAATGAGTTTCCAAATTCCTTTTAGTTTTTCATCATCATCACCATCATCATCATGGACAAATTCGTTTTAGGCCATGTGGCCTGTACGGTAAACCTAGCGAAGATGGTCTTGATCTTTCCACCGATGTTTTGGTCTTCCTTGGTCCCTATGTCCAGTTGGGGTATATTGGAATGCCAATTTTGGAAGTCTATTTCTTGCCATTCTCCTCAGATGATTTTTCCATTCTTGTTGATATCTTTGTATATCTTCATTTAAACTTGTTACTCCAAGTTTTCCTCTGATAATAGTGTTCCTTTGGTGATCCAGTCTATTAACTCCTAACAATGATCGTAAGAAGCGCATTTGGCTTACTTGAAGTTTATGAGAGTTTCTTTTATTTAAAATCCAAATTTCACTTCCGTATTTTAGCACAGCTTTTGATGTGATGTTATGTAATCTTAGTTTTGTCTCTGTCCTCATTTGTTTACCAAAATGTCTTCGTATTACCCCATTCATTTTATTATATTTTTGTAATTTTGAATCAATGTCACTCTTATACTCTGCAAATACACTTCCTAAGTAAGATAAATCTGACACTTGTTCTATAATTTTTGCATCAATCTCAATTTTCACCCGTTGTATGTTTTTTCCACACATTGCCATTGTTTTGGATTTTGAAGTGGAAATTTTCATATTATATTTGTTGGCAATTTTGAATAATTGATACGCTGCTATTTGTAAGCTATCTTCGGAATCTGATAATATTATTTGATCATCAGCATATAATATTCGTAAATTAATGAGTCATTTTTTAACATCTTACCTCATATTTTATGTTTCTTCAAACACGGGAACTAGTTTTCGAGAGAAGGATGTCTCCCATTTTTAATCGACATTATGACTATATCCAGTAGTCATAATGTCGGTTGAAAATGGGAGACATCCTTCTCTCGAAAACTAGTTCCCGTGTTTGAAGAAACATAAAATATGAGGTAAGATGTTAAAAAATGACTCATTAATTTACGAATTAAGAACCTCATAATGTTATTTCCCATATTTAACTATGAGCATATAATATTGTTTGAATTATTTTATTCTTAGTTATTGAAATTCCACTATTTACTGTTTGTTTCCAATCTTGCACTATTCTGTTAATATATATATATATTAAATAAGAGTGGAGATAGTCCACATCCTTGTCGAACACCTTTGCTTGTGTTTGTGTTTTCTGTTATTTCTCCATCTGGTAATTTAATTTTGATTTTAGAATTTTGATATAAGCTTTGTATGGATCGTATTACATATGAGTGTATATGTTCTTCATGCAGTATCTGCTAAAGTTTATCTCGGTTTACATTATCATATGCCTTTTCATAATCTATAAATAGTATGTATAGTGGTTTTAAATTCTCCCTTTTTTTCCATAATTTGTTGCAGGGTAAATATTGCATCTATAGTGCTCCTCCCTTTTCTAAATCCACATTGTTCTTCTTCCAAAAATGTTTCACTACTTACTGATAATTTATTTTTAATTATGTTGGAATATAATTTAGATGCAGTTGGAAGTAAGGTAATGCCTCGGTAGTTATCACATTTGTTTTTCTGACCTTTTTTATGTATATTAATTACTAGACCCGTTTCCCAATCCGTTGGAATATTAACCTTTAAGCGCCCAAGTTTAAATGGCCAGGTAGCGGCAGGCTGCCCGGGTTTAAATGTCCACCTAGCTTTTAAACTCCTTGGCTTTTGACTATAACTTTGCTGATTTTATTAACTCATATTTTAAAATCTGTGGGGGTCACAAACATCAAACAAGGTTTAAAGTGTTAAATATTATTGTAAAATCAGTGGTATTCACGGCAAAAACCCGTAGTGATATTTTATATCATAGAGATAATTTTTGAATTCACGATAGTTAGCAAATAACTTTCGGGATTTTAGAGTGTTGTGAATCAGGTTAGAAGTGAAAAACTATATATAGATTTAGGTATATTCTAACCGTCGTTCATTCTTTTGTTTATTATGTTGCATCCGGTCAGTTTTCCCCCAAAGCAGGAAAGTTTTGAAGAAAAAAAAAACAGGTCACATTCCACCCACAGCCCTTATTCATTCACAGTTTTGTGACTCAGAGTGAAGTTTATGATATGTCTAGTACAAAATCACTACGTTCCGCTGAAATACAAGACATTCTCGGATTGTGACAATGACAAAACGATATCAATGACAAGCTACAATCAACTGACACTTATAGCTGTGAGACACCTGACGTTTGTCAGGTCTTGGGTTCGTGAAACTAGAATTGACAGCGAAGAAAAATGTACTCTTCCCCCTGACATGACAGAATCAGAAATGTACCTTTTTCTTGGCGTAATTATTCTAATGTGAAATGACGTGTTGTGGGATAGTAAGACATAAGAGAAAAGGGATGCCTAATAATCTAAAAATAATAATAATAATAATTCCATGGTGCGACAGGCCTAGAAGGACCTTAGCCTACCATCCAGCTTCTGGCCTCACACTCATATGTGTCAATCACAAAGGTAGATGATCATCGAGCCAGTGCATGGGTGACATGTGCTCAGCATGTGGAGTCCCCCAGCCGTTATAGCTTGTTTATTCAACCAAAAAAATGTTTTTTTTTCATTTGTTAGACTTAACCATTCTATACAGTTTTCTTCTTCTGACTTAATTGGTGCCAAAACAACATATAGTGACTTCTGACTTAGACTTGTCAGAGACGTATTGCAACAGGCTGATAGAACACCCTGTAGACGACTCCCTGGATAGACCTAGTATATTGAGTACAGACATTTCGTGATTTGAAGTCAACTTTAGTCAACATTGGGCCAAAACAACACATAGAGACTTCCGACTTAGACTTGTCACAGACTTTTTGGAACAGGTTGGTAGAACACCCTGTAGATGACTCCCTGGTCGGTAGACATAGTATATTGAGTACAGATATTTTGTGACTTGAAGTTAATTTTAGTCAACATTGGTCGGTAGCTTTACAAAGACTAATTTGTCGTGTGTTCGGCGCGGGGAATCAGAAAACGTGTGCAAGTGAAGTGTAAAAAGTATGATGTCGGTTTGTGAATTGGTGATTGTTTCGAGGCTTATCACACAAAAACAAACATTTAATAAACAAATGCTATCTTCACATCACGTTGCCAAGCATCTGATAACCCTGAAAAAAGGTATGTTACAAAAGTAGTATTATCCAGTATAATTTCAAGCAACCAAACAGGTCCGCCTGCTCAGAACCCATACGCTGGGTCTGCGGGCAGACTGGACGTACATTTTAAAACCCAGCATATGGGCTCCTGGGCGTTTAAAGGTTAAGACAATGCCAAATATTGTTAAAAAGTTCTAATAATTTCTCCTTCAAGGCAGTTCCTCCATACTTAAAAAGTTCTAAATTTAAATCATCTAAACCTGGACTTTTCCTGTTCTTGGCCTTCTTTAAAACTTCTTCTAGTTCATCCATTGTTATGCCTGGTTTTTCTATTTCATTTTCACAAGTCAAATTTAAAGTAATTTTTTCAGTGTGAGTGTTCGGTTCTGACCAAAGATTTTTGTAGTAAGTAATCCAATCTTGTTTTGGTATCAGACTAACATTAATTTTGTCTTTTGTTTCCATCTGTAATTGTTTGAATATTTTAAATCCCTGTCTTTGTGCTCCTGTAATATCACATTCTAAGGATTTTACAAATTTATCCCAATCATCCTTTCTATATTTTCTAGACAATTTACGAACCTTAGCTCTGAGTTTTTTTATATTCTGTATAATGTTCCTCTTGTTTAGTTTGTAAATACACTTTATAGGCTTTTTTCTTTTGTTCAATATTTTCTTTTAATTCAGGATTCCAAGTTCGTAATCTCTCTTTGTTTTTGATTTGTTTATATCCGAGACTCTCATATGCTGCTTCCATGATTGCTTGTTTTAGATTTATCCAGTCCTCTTCAATATCGCCAGTGCTTGTTTTAAGTTTATTCCTTATTCTAGTTTGATATAATATTTGTGTACTTTGGTCTTCCAATAAGTGAATTTTAAACTCTTTTGGTATCTTATTTTGTATTGTCTGCTTGTATTTTCTTGTACTGATGTGTTTGTGATATAATTTTGCTTTCAACAAGAAAATGGTCACTATCAATTTCACTTCCTCTGTACACTCTAGTATCATTTATAGACTTTTTAAATTTGTTATTAATTAGTGCATAATCTATTATAGACTTTGATCCCCTTGCTGCCCATATATATTTGTGTATTTTCATGTGTCTAAAGATTTAGTTTTTCATATATAAACTTTATAGCAATCTTTACAACTTATTTTATAAATTTCAGATTTTTTACTGTCTGGGACTTAGAAAATTACCCAGACTAAATTTATTTATTGGTGCCAAAGTAATATTGTATTTGTCAAAAGTTTTTTGAAATTTCCTATGCATTTCAGGAAGGTAAGTAAACACGAAATTTATGGTGAGTTTTAAAAGAAATGTGTTCCGACGAATTTCAATGATTATACCCCATAATGTTTACTTCCCAACATTAATTTAATATTAAATCCACAATACGTTGAAAATCAGGAACATCTATGAATTCTGCCATTGCCAAATTGACTAGGATGCAAGACTCTTAACCTTTAAAGGGCAAATATGTGACAGAAGATCCATGCCCTCTATTGCTGAAAGACAGAAATATCTAATGCATTGCAGCTGCAACTTTTGAGGGGATTAGAAATTTATGAGATGTTATAAAACTGTACAAACAGAACAGGACCCTTGAAAATGAACGAGACATTCCTTTTCTACAAAAAAACAAAGTTAAGTCATTCTTTGGTTCATATCTATTTAGGTCCAAGTTTAAAATTCGTGATTTACTTTTCACACTTGGAGAGAGTTTATTTTTCTCAAAACAATATATTATATAAATTTGTTGACTGGTTTCTTCAAGGCTAAAGTTCCCACCGGTTGTGTAACTGTGCTCATGCAATATTATGTAAATATCAGGGGTAGATTTTTAAGTTATTCCCTATGATATTTTAACTAGGTTTGAATTAAAAGTAACTTCTTTTTTCAAAAAGGTATTCAAAATCTTTAACAAATACACCCATTGGAGTTTGGTCAATTAACAATGTCTGCAGGTATGCTATTTTAATCAATCCACATGCAAATTAAAATCAATTTAATCAAATATCTTAACCTAACAGCCGTATACTAAGAAAATTTGTCAGAACAAACAGTGAATTCATACCTACAACTATGTTTTTAATTCATATTTTTGCATCTAGAATAACAGTATTTTTTTTCAAAACTCTATAAAAGGAAAAAAAGGATGTTAAGTACATTTAAATTCCGGTGACTGGATGATAATGGACATTTAAACATACCATACATTAAAAGTTAATGAAAAAGAAGCATTAAAAAATGAAGGCCATTGGAAGAAGAAGAAAAAATTATGATGAAAACAAAGATCTCCAAAATTGCCTATCCTATATTAATTTTATATTACATTCTTAAAACAAAAAACTTCATAAACATGCAAAACTACAAATATAAAGTGAGAACAATCTCTATAGCGATGAACCAGGAAGTTACTGCCAATGCTATCTGAGAAGTCTTAATTTTCCAATATGATTCCAATCCATTTCTGTTCAGTTCCCATTGTAAATTTAATGAATTTTAATGAAATATCAAGCAACATAACAAAAAGTTATGAATAATTAAAATGTAAAATAATAATATTCACAGATAAATATGAAACAATAAACTAGGTATTGGTATTTAGATAACCTATAAACATATCTAAATTTAACGATAAATATCAGTGACTTAGCTAATTCTAATAATAATGGTTAGCTAAAAGTGCCACCAGGTTATCTTACAACAATTTTCACATTCTCTCCCAGCATTGGCAGAATTGTAACCCATTTGTAAAGATGGGGCACCTAGAAGGCAGAGTTACGTTACCCTGATGATTTGATGAGAAATACATGTTAGCAAAGACTTAAATTCCAGACCATGGGCGACTACAGAAACAATTCCCTTCATGGAAAAATTCCTACAGTCTGAGCAGGAAGCGAACCTTGGACCTCATTAACTGTAGTCACAAGCTGATCTAATTAAATATATTAATCATCATCATGTTTGGCTTAACAACCCGGGTCAAGTCACAGTCTCCCTAAGTACTCTCCTCCAGACCTCTCTATTCCTTGTGACTGTCAATCAATTTTGAATTTTAAGTTTTGGATATCTTCCAAAACTCTATCCATCCACCTAGCTTTAGGTCTTCCAACAATTCTTCTTCCATTTGGATGGTCCATCATTATTTTCTTCAACCATTTCACTATTTATCCATCTCAATCTAGCTATTTTAATATCTGCAACATTGTCTGGTGATTTATACAAGTGATAATTCCTAATTATTATCGTATTCGCCATTCTCCTCTTTCCTGAATGGGTCCATATATTCTTTTCAAAATTTCTCTTTAAAAATTCCAAGCTGAGCAATGATATTTCCAATCAAGACCCAGGTCTCACTTCCATACATTAACATAGGCTTTATTAATGTCTTATATAAACTAATTTTTGTGTTAAAAGTGAGATATTGAACTTTTATAGGAAAAAAATCACTATAAGCTTTAATTTAAGATTAAGCAGTAGTTCTTCTGATCGACATAACATCAGTCGACAAGAAATTACTGAAGATGAAACTGCCAAGGCTTTGAAACTGTGGCATAATTAGAAGATTGGATATGAGGTGATGTATGAAGCATTTTAATTTAATCTTAAAAGTGAGATATTTTGATTTAAAATATTTTACTGTTCCATAGTAACATTTATCCGAATTTTGAATTCTCTTACTTATTTCCTCTTTAACCTCATTAGTGTTATTAATTTAGGTCCCCAGATATACAAAACTTTTAACTTTTTTTAATTTAAAATTCTCTATATGTATTCGTTGTTCTTTTATTTTATATTTCCTATTTTCATTACAGATCATATATTTTGTTTTTTTTTTAATTTATCTGGAGACTCATTTCATTTGCTGCTTTAATTAAAACTTTAAATGTTTTCCTTATATAATTTTTCGGTCCTGCCGATAATATCAATATTAACTACATATGCCAATGTATCTGTATTGATTTATGGAATATTGTACCTCTCAATTGGATGTCAGCATTTCAATTAACTCTTTCCAGCGCTATGTTAAAAAGTAAGCATGAAAGTGAGCCTCCTTGTTTTAATTGTCCAAGGATTCAAAAGGTTCTGATATATCTGTTAGAATTCAGACCAAACATTGACTATTCTCCATTGTTGCTTTAATCAACTTAATTGTACTTAGCTAATTGGTCTATTAATAGCTTTGGAGCAATACATTCCAGAAACACGGTCTCAAATTGTTTGCCTTTTTCCTTGCATTTGGTTGCCATGATTGGTCAGTCTGGCTTAATTGTCTTTGGGCTTCTCAACGGTTAGTTTTTTACAGGGTGAATTATCAATCCTACGCCCAAGCCCCAACCTGGAGAACCAGGGACTCTTCTGTTAGGGTTATCATGCCTTAACCAAGAGGACCCTGCTTTTTGGCGCCAGGTACTCACCCTCCTCACCTTCCCCATAAAGAATAGGATTTGCTGATAAACACTGCCAGATAAACTGACAGCAAAATCATTCTTGGGTTTTAAGAATTATATCTATTGACATTGATACAATTAAATATATTAATAAAAGTAATTAATCAATGAACACATGCTGATGTTTTAATAAAAGTTATGATGGAAAGTAACACTAGCAGATAATTTACAATTTATATCATGAATCAGAGAAAACTTTTTACATTTCACCTCATACAACTCTGTAATTTTCACAGGCCCAGTTTCAGGAGCCATTGCACCTATCCTCAGCCTAAACTCTGGCATTACCATCATCTTGCAAATTGCCATCTGGTGCCGATTTTATGAACTTTGAGATTAAATTTTGCTCACTGAGAACTTCAAAATTTATGGATCTATATTTGTTCTTCTGAATGTATATATTTTCCCAAACTGTTAATTCCAAAGGCTAAATGTTTCAAAAGTTTAGTTTCTCTTCCAATTAGGTTATTCTCTAGGAAACTATGGGCTGCAATTACCAATTTTTCAACTTCACCCTTTTTATTGAAAAATCAGGAGTTCCAAACTCATAGTTTGCTAGAGAATCATAAAATTAAAAAAGAAACTAAACTTTTGAAACATTAACAGTTTTGGAATTATTAATTTGGAAAAAATATACATCCAGAATAACAAATATAGATCAACAAATTTTGAAATTCCCAGCAGCAAAATTTAATCTCAAAGTTCATAAAATCACACCAGATGGCAGTTTGGAAGTTGATGGTAACAGCAGAATTTCAACAGTCAGAGTTTTGGCTTAGGAGAGAGCAATGGCTCCATGAAAATCACAGTTTTATTTCTCTGATTCATGATATAAACACGCTGATATACTCATACATCTATTATTTTTGCCCCTCTCTTTGAGAATAAGAAATATACACTCAAACACAACTCAAGTATTCACTATATTGCATTATGCAATTATGTAAAAAAAAATACCGGTACTAATATTATTATGACTCAACATAGAATGTGTTGAAATGAAATCCAAACCTTTAAAAATGGTGACAAGAGCAAACTGTTCTTCAGATCATCCAATGCTTCAAGATGGGACAGTATATCACTTCATGTCTGTGGTAAAAATTAATCATGAGATTTTTTGGTTATTAACCTTCAAGTGCCTGGGTATTTAAATTCCCCGCTGTGCTGCTGGCCGGAATTTAAATGCCCCAAGTGTGATTAAATCCACACTAGAGTGCACATACTAACAAAAATTTTTTTACGAAAAACTGTTAAAGACAGATATATTAAAACAACTTTTATTGTATTCAGAAGAGAGTATATTATTCAAAGGCATGATTTATTTTTACGTATAATAAAGAATTTTGTTCTAAATTAATTTTTTCCCACATGAGGTCTATTTTTTTTTGGCTTGATAATACATGGTCTCAGTTTGCCATTTGAAGGTGACTGTACAACTTCCTATATCCTAAGACGAAATAGAACACGTGTGTAAGTGGTTGATAAATTTATCGTGCTGTGAAGGCAAAATTTGAGACTGTATGCTTGCTGCCTGTTAGAGAAAACTGTAAAGGTCAACACACCACTGTTTTCAAGCACATCTCATAACAGTCCCTCAAATATACAAACACACAGTTTAGTGTAGTGTGTTGAAATGAAGAGTTATTTTTCTCCATGTGGAGTTCTGTTTTTATTGTAAAATGAGATCACATTATTTACTTACATGAGGAAACATGTGACTCAACACCTCTTACAATTTTTATGTTGTGTTTCAGAGAAATTGTTATTTAATTATTTAAACTGATACTACAAATTAAAAATGGTTATAAAATATATAGACAGCTCCATGGCACAACAAGCGGTTAGATGCTCGCCTCTCACTGCTGGGGTTCTGAGATCGAGTCTCAGTCACTCCATGTGGTGGGCAAAACTGAGCTTGGGCAGGTTTTTCTTGGGGTTTTCTCCCGTTTTCCCCTGCCACAATTTCATTCTACCATTTCTCCATACTCATCTCATCCCTTTCATTCATCTGCCCCATGATGGTACATCAGGCTTGGTCGGCCAGCACCCTTGTATATAGGGGCTCATCTCATCTCATTCCTCGACCTGACCCTGAGTTGGACACGAGTTGAGGATATTTATTTATTTTATAAAATATATATGAACCATTTTTTTTCTTCTCCACATTTATCCAATGACCTATCTACATTACAGGACTGTTAGGTTTCCTACACTTCTATTGTAAGAGTTCAACATCATCATCATCCATACAAGTATTAGGCTGTGTGGCCTGTTACGGTCTCAAAGAGGAATTTTCCATCCAGTGCTTTTTTGGACGTCCCAGCGATCTTTTGCCTTAGGGGCAGTAGCGAAGTATGGCTTTTGGAATTCTATGAGACGGCATTCGTTGAAGATGGGCTTTCCAGTTGTTCTGGTAGTTTTGTATATGGTGAAGAATGGGTTCTACATCCAACTCTTCCATAATTTCCTCATTTCTTTTATGGTCCCACTTTGTATAGCCTGCTGTACAGCGCATAAATCGCATCTCATTTGCTGTTATTCGGCTTTCATCTCTTCTTCGTATTGTCCATGCTTCACTACCATATCTTAATACTGGTCTTGTGAGAACCTTATAAAGCCGTAATCTTGTGTTCTTCTGTACTAAAGATGGTTTCATTATACTGTTAATTATCCCTGTTGTTTTTGTGAAATTTGTGATTTTCTTTGATATATCAGCTTCATCTTGAAATGTTAAATTATAACCCAAATAATTAAATTAATTTACTCATTCTAAAATTTCATCATCCAAAACAATTTTGCTAGGTATAGGGTATTTCCCACAAAAGGCCATCACTTTAGTTTTCTTTGTATTGATTTCCATATTGTACCTTTTTGCAATTATATTAAAATTGTGTACAGAATACTGTAAATCTGTTTCTGTTGGAGCTATTAATACCAAATCATCTGCAAAAAGCAAAGAGTCTATTTTATGGTTTCTATTAATTTGGATAGAACCGTGTCTCATCTGTCGCCAATCTTGGAGTATTCTATCCATGTATATGGTAAAGAGCAAGGGCGAGAGGCCACATCCTTGTCTTATGCCCCTATTAATTTTGGTCCATTCTGTTTGTGTGTTATTGATTCGAACTGAAATCAAATTTGTTTTATAGATATAGTATAAATTTAAAATATGCTGTTGTGGTAGATTGTTGTCAGCTAAAATTTCCAACAGTTTATTCCTATTGATTTTGTCGAAGACTATTTTTTTTTTAAGTCCACAAAAGCTAAATATGTTTCTGCATTGAACTCCCCATGTTTTTCTATTAATAATTTCTTGGAGAAATAGCCATCACAGCAGGATCGACCTTTACGAAAGCCATTCTGTTCTTCGCTGAGGAGACTGTTAAGATGTTTGTATAATTTGTTCTTAATTATATTGGCGTAAATTTTGTATCCAGTATTTAGTAAGCTGATGCCTCTGTAATTTTCACAGTTTTCTTGTCTCCTTTTTTAAATATTGATATTACAATAGATTTTGCCAAACTTACTGGAATGTCTCTCCCTTCCCATAGTTTATTTAAGAATGTTAGAAATCTGTCTAAAAACAGAGGATTTGCATTTTTAAATAGTTCAATGCTGATTCCATCCTCTCCAGGAGCTTTGTTGATTCTCATTTTCGTTAATACTTCTGATAGTTCCTCCTCTGTAATCAAATCTGTAGAGGTGTTATTGGATGATGGTAAAGTGAGAGTATTTGGAGTTTGGGTCCACAGATTTTGAAAATAATTTGACCATTGTTTGGCTGGGATGACATTAAGGTTGAGATTGTCTTTTTTTTCACAATTCAAATTTTTCAAGATTTTGTATGTTTGTGGTGCGGGTCTAGTAATATCATTTTCTAATTGTGACACAAATTCCTCCCAATTTTTTCTATGTCTCTTCCTGGTTTTCTTCTTTTCGCTGTTGCTCTTGTTTTGTGGTAATTGATTTTGTCTTCTTCTGATTTATTTGATAAGTACTTATGGTATGCTTCTTTTCTGTATTTGATAATTTGCGCTATTTCTTCATCCCAATGTCTTATGCCATTTTTTTTAACCATCTCCTTTTTGTGCCTGGGCTTTCTTTTGCAGATTGTTTTAAGATGTTAGCAAGTTTACTCCATTCCTCTTCAATATTTTCGGAGACAGGGCAATCCTTCATAATGTTTTGCATTCTTGTCTTATAAAGCCAAGCTGTGCTGGGATCTCTGAGGGAGCTTACTTTGAACTTCAAATCCAATTTCTGAACTTTCTTTTTTGTTTTAATCCATCTTGGTTTCATACGTATATTACTGGCAAGAAGATATTGATCTGATTCAATTTCTGGTCCCTGGAACACTCTTGTATCTAAGATCATATCTGATAGTTTCTGTTTACAAAGAATATAATCTATAATTGATCGAGAATTTCTGGCTTCCCAGGCATACTTTTGTAAGAGTTAAAAATTGGAAAAAGGTGAAAGGATAACAACAAAATGTGACATGGCCACAATTGTATGGAAAGACCCAAGATACATACATATGCTAACAAACGTACATAATGCAGAGGGATATTTTTGAGATGCTCATGGAAATATTCTGAAGCCAAAAAATAATAGAAAACTTTTTCTGAGCTGTCTTGACAGGTCTAAAAAAATGGCTTACAGTTATTCTATCAGTTGAACATGAAATTGGACTAATAATTTTTTTTCAGCTTACTATCTTGACTAATCTGAACAGTTACATTTTATTGACATCATGCAGTGCATGCACGAGTGGCACATCGAGACTTTCAGACTTGCCCACAGACCCACCCCTAAGGACGTGTAGAATAACCTTGACATATCTTCTAGGGTTTCTTGTTTAGAAGAAAGGGATAAACAAGATTGGTCTACAATTTATACAATCAGATTTAATTATACAGTGTGTTACGACTGAGATAAAAAGTGGTGCCATTTACAAAGTTTTAAAAATGCAGTGTAGGGTTCTATTATCGGGGTTTTCAAGGGCTTACCATATTAAAGGGCAGTTCTAAATTATTGATGAAGACATCCTGCATTATGAATCCACCAAAATAACGTAAGTAGCTTCATTAAATATTTTTTTAAAAATAATGTGTAGTAAGGAATTTACCATGTTACTGCATTACACTTTAAAAATAAAATTAGGGATGAAAAAAGATGCCACCTGCTTTTTTTCTGTGGATACCTGAACTGTTTGAGCAACAGATAACATCCTTGAAATTTATTTTCTTGATTTTTTAATATTTAAAAAAAAAATTATATCATGGGACAAATATGTCACGTAACTATTTTTGGGCTTTACATTGTATGGGACAAATTTGTCTCACAAGTCTTTTAAGGATTAATATCTTACTTGTGTTGAGTGAAGTTGGCCCAAGCTGAATTTGTGGTGCCTGGATGGTTCTCTTCAATGCCATGGACATGGATAATAAAACGAATCAATCCTACATTACACAATGCTGCTAACATGTTGTCACTCACATAATCGTAGTCAACACTTAGCACCTGCAAATAAACATTAATTATACTAAAACATGTCATTTGTGTTTAAAATTGTATTATTTATTCACTTCTTTCCCTTCCTCGGTTTATCATCTACCTTTAGAGGTACTTTTATGTGTCCAATGTCTCCTGGGTCTTACAGAGATATCATCTGTCAAGAGATGATTTTTTTTTAAAACTGTCTATCACATATGGACTTGGAGGCCCCTTCTGAATAACACAAACATATAACTCATTCAAATATTCACATTAAGTGAGACGAATGTGATTGGGGGATTATGATGGCCAAATAGTATTTCTGAATAACACAAACATATAACTCACTCATATATTCACATTCATTCATAGTGTTCTGCTCAAGAGCAGGTCTTTCACTGCAAACTCAGCATTCTCCACTCTTTCCTTGACTCAGCTTTCCTTTTTGTATCTCCATACAAACCATTTATTTTAATATTGTCTATCATCTGATGTCTTTTTCTGCCTCTAACTTTCTTTTCGTTGACCATTCCTTCTAGAGCATCCTTCAGCAGGCAGTTTCTTCTTAGCCAGTGGCCAATCCAATTTCTTTTCCTCTTCTTTATGAGTTCCAGCATTGTTCTTCTTTCACCCACTCTGTCTAGCACATCTTCACTTCTTACTTTGTCTGTCCATTTTATACGTTCCATTCTTCTCCATATCCACATCTCAAAAGCTTCCAGTCGCTTTTCCTCATTCCGTCATAAAGTCCACGTCTCCGCACCATATAATGCTACACTCCACACAAAGCATTTCACTAGCCTCTTTCTTATTCCTCTTGCCAAAGGTCCGCAGAAAATGCTTCTCTTCTTGTTGAAAGCTTCTTTTGCCATTGCTATCCTCTGCTTTACTTCTTGACTGCAGTTCATGTTACTACTGATAGTACAACCCAAGTATTTGAAGCTCTCCACTTGCTCAATGGCCTCATCTTTAATCTTCACGTTTATCTTCCTTTGTTTCTTTCCTATAATCATGGCCTTCGTCTTATTTATATTTATCTTCATCCCATAATCCTCGCACTTGTCATTCAGCTCCATCAGCATGTTCCTCAATGTCATTGCATCTTCTGCTAGCAAAGCCATATCATCAGCAAATCTTATGCACTTTATTCTTCTTCCTCCCATGTTTACGCCTCCCGTATTACTGAAGCAGTTCTTCATTAGGTCTTCCAGGTAGATGTTGAAAAGGGTAGGTGATAGAGGACATCCTTGCCTCACCCCTCTTCCAATTTCTCTTCCCTCTGACATTTCTTCTCCTATCTTCACTTTTATTCGCTGTTTCATATAAAGACTACTTATGAGCCTCCTCTCCTTCCAGTTCACACCAATTTTCTTCAAGATCTTCAGGAGTTTATTCCAATTTACTCTGTCAAAGGCCTTTTCCAGGTCAACAAATACTGCATAAACATCTTTATCTTTTTCTATATATCTTTCTCCTATTGTTCGTATCAATCCAATCGCATCTCTTGTACTCTTTCCCTTCCTGAAGCCAAACTGTTCTTCCAATTCGCTTTCCATCGTAGAACGTAAACGTCGATTTAGTGTACGCAAGAGAATCTTTGCAGAGTGTGATATCAAGCTGATAGTCCTGAACTCCTTACATTTCTTTGCATTGTTTTTCTTCGGTATTGGTATTAACACTGTCTCAGCCATTCACCTTCTTTATATATATTGTTGCACAAACACAAAATTTCCTTCTTTCCTTCACCCAAGCATTTAACTAATTCAATGGGGATTCCATCTACCCCTATTGCTTTACCATTTTTCATTTCCTTAATTGCTAGTTCAACTTCTTCCTTCAGAATTGAAAATCCTTTTTCATCTTCTGATACGTCTTCTTCATTTTCTATATCCAAGTTAGCCGGACGATTTCTTGTGTTTTCACATTAAGTGAGACGAATGTGATTAGGAGATTATGATGGCCAAATAGTATTTCTGAATAACACAAACATATAACTCACTCATACATCCACTCATACATTCACATTAAGTGAGACGAATGTGATTGGAAGATTATGATGGCCAAATAGTATTTCTGAATAACACAAACATATAACTCACTCATACATTCACATTAAGTGAGACGAATGTGATTGGGAGATTATGATGGCCAAATAGTATTTCTGAATAAAACAAACATATAACTCACTCATACATTCACATTAAGTGAGACGAATGTGATTGGGAGATTATGATGGCCAAATAGTATTTCTGAATAACACAAACATATAACTCACTCATATATTCACATTAAGTGAGACGAATGTGATTGGAAGACTATGATGGCCAAATAGTATTTCTGAATAACACAAACATATAATTCACTCATACATTCACATTAAGTGAGACGAATGTGATTGGGAGATTATGATGGCCAAATAGTATTTCTGAATAACACAAACATATAACTCACTCATATATTCACATTAAGTGAGACGAATGTGATTGGAAGATTATGATGGCCAAATAGTATTTCTGAATAACACAAACATATAACTCACTCATACATTCACATTAAGTGAGACGAATGTGATTGGGAGATTATGATGGCCAAATAGTATTTCTGAATAACACAAACATATAACTCACTCATACATTCACATTAAGTGAGACGAATGTGATTGGGGGATTATGATGGCCAAATAGTATTTCTGAATAACACAAACATATAACTCACTCATACATTCACATTAAGTGAGACGAATGTGATTGGGAGATTATGATGGCCAAATAGTATTTCTGAATAACACAAACATATAACTCACTCATACATTCACATTAAGTGAGACGAATGTGATTGGGGGATTATGATGGCCAAATAGTATTTCTGAATAACACAAACATATAACTCACTCATACATTCACATTAAGTGAGACGAATGTGATTGGGAGATTATGATGGCCAAATAGTATTTCTGAATAACACAAACATATAACTCACTCATACATTCACATTAAGTGAGACGAATGTGATTGGGAGATTATGATGGCCAAATAGTATTTCTGAATAACACAAACATATAACTCACTCATACATTCACATTAAGTGAGACGAATGTGATTGGGAGATTATGATGGCCAAATAGTATTTCTGAATAACACAAACATATAACTCACTCATATATTCACATTAAGTGAGACGAATGTGATTGGAAGATTATGATGGCCAAATAGTATTTCTGAATAACACAAACATATAACTCACTCATACATTCACATTAAGTGAGACGAATGTGATTGGGAGATTATGATGGCCAAATAGTATTTCTGAATAACACAAACATATAACTCACTCATACATTCACATTAAGTGAGACGAATGTGATTGGGAGATTATGATGGCCAAATAGTATTTCTGAATAACACAAACATATAACTCACTCATACATTCACTCATATATTCACATTAAGTGAGACAAATGTGATTGGGAGATTTTGATGGCCAAATAGTATTTCTTCTTCTTCTTCTTCCTTCCAAGTATTAGGCCAAGGCATGTTATGATCCTATAGAAAATTTCTGGGAAATTCTCATATAAGACTTGAAAGCATAATAATAGTCCCTTCGATTGGTTGCTGGCCAAAGGAAGGCAAGACCAGTATGGGGCTGCCATCTTATAGCCTCTGGTCAGGCTTTTCTGGAGAAGAAAAGAGAATAAAGGAAAGAAGAAATGGAAGAAAGGAATGACTCTCTAGCCCTCGGATGCCCTAATAGTGTTGGGGTCGAAAAACAAGAGTTAACCAAGAGAGGTTAGATAGTAAAGTTAAAAGAGTGCAAAACACAAGTAAGTGGAAGAAATGTTTTGCTCAGCTTGGGCACCTTGTGGTCGCCATCCACATATCCCCTAGATGAGGACCCCTGAGATTTGCACTCAATTCTGTATTAAATTGTTAATATTTAGTTATTAGCAAGTTAATTTACATTCAAATTGTCTGTATATGTTTCTAATAGGATGAGGGATTAAAATGTTGGTTGGTTGGTATCTAATGTCGAGCACTTGATAATGAAATCATTCGCTCTCTTGCACTCCAATATTTAGCAGAAAGGCTGGTCTCTTCTACAAAAGCTGGACAACGGAGGAGATGGTTTCTTTCCATATCTTCATTTAAATTGCAAAAAGAGCATTTAGGTGAATCTGTTATGCCAATTCTGTGCAGGTGTTTATTCAAGCAGTCATGTCCCGTTAGCAGTCTGAATGTTGCTACTGCGGATTTTCTTTGTAATGTAGTAATGTCATAAGCTTGTAGATTTTCCCATTCCTTTCCAGATGTTTTGGTGGTGTATTCTTCTCTAAGTTTATTGATGTATTTATTTGAGATAATTCTTTTGATAGAGTGAAAGGAAACTGGAGCAGAAGTTGGGTTTGAAACAATTTTGCTACCCTTCTTGGCTAGAAAATCGGCTATTTCATTGCCTGTCACTCCACAATGGGCCGGAATCCATTGAAGTACAACTTTTTTATGTAGACGGGATAACTGTTTTATCATTTTGTGACATTCGATAATTTTGATGTTTTTGGGTGTTGTGTCTCGTGTTATAGCAAGAATGGCTGCTTTGAAGTCACATAGAATTACAACTTTTGTAAATTTTTGGATGTGATATAAAAGATTTTGTAAACTTAAGAAAATTGCTAGAATTTCGCCATCAAAGTTTCTTGAATTTGTGTTTAGTTTACGATAAAAGGAAAAAAGTGGACATACTGCACCAGCACCAGTGCCACCGTCATTTGGTAGGCTGGAGCCATCTGTAAAAATATGTATCCATTCAGGAGCTGGGTATCTTAGATTTATTATTTCCAGTGACATTTGTTTTAAAATATATGGAGGAGTTTCAGATTTCTTGATGTCTTCTGTTAAATGAAGGTTATATTCGATTTCCAAAAATTCTAGAGGGTTGTTTCACATCTGCATATTTTCTTTTGAATGTGGAAGTTGCAATTTCTGCTTGATTTCTTGTACAATGCTTAGGAAGCTTTGCTGAGATTTTAAACATAATTGTGGTTTTCTTTGGGTCCAGTTATTATGGGGTAGCCTTAAAAAATTTTCATACTGTGTGACTGCTGTTTTTTCAATTTCAAATGCTATGTTTGGGTTATTTGTTAAGATTTGCATGGCAGTGATTGTTGTTGTTTTAACGGCTCCTGTTATCAGACGGAGGATTTGGTTCTGCAATTTATTAAGTTTTTCCACTTTAGTAGTTACTAGGATTTCTTCACAATATTGAAGTACAGGTTTTATGTACATTTGGTAGAAGGTGTTTAGGGTTTGTGTGTTGCAACCCCACTTTTTCCCTGCTAATCGTTTTAATAATGGTAACCTTGTTTCTATCTTTGTACATATATTCTCTATGTGTTTCTTCCATGTTAATTTTGTGTCCAGAGTTATTCCTAAATATTTTACTTCATGTGTTTGAGTTAATAATTCACCCTCCAATTTCAGAGTGATGGGTAGTGGTTTCTTTCTTAATGTAAATAGTTGATAATTTGTTTTCTGTATATTTATCTTCATTAAGTTCTGGGATGTCCAATTCTCTAACTGTATTAGTGATTGTTGGGCTATGGTTATTAATTGTTGACTTTGGTTTTTCGGTTTGGAGACCCATATTACAACATCATCAGCAAAAAGTAGGGTTTTTGTTTCGAGCTTTTCTATATGCTTAGGTAGATCATTAATGTAGATATTGAAGAGAATGGTACTGAGTACAGAATCCTGTGGTAAACCTCGATGTGTGCTGCGGAAAGGCTACTGTTTTTAACAGAGAGGAGACCCTTTAATTCCTTCCATCGAAGGCTTAAAGGAACCGACCTGGACAGTAACTTAGTGTCCAATCCCTCACCTTCTCGTGGTGCAGCTGTTAGTAATCATGCTTATGCATGATGAACGAAAGGGAAGGGCTACTCACCAACAAGCACTGGTTAGCTTGGTGAGTTTTTCTTTTTTGACCGAATTGGTATTACTTCTCCTCCCCATACCAATTCCCTCTTTCAACTTTTCTATCCAGTCTCCCTTGACTGACCTCTTGTTTCTTTCGACCCTGATGGTATTAGAGTACTCGAGGCCTAGGGGTTCATTTCTCCTTCCTTCCTATACCTACTTTCTCTCTATGGGTGACGTAACCACCACATGTGGTGCCTACTACTAAACGGTTACAACTAGTTTATTGTACTCCAATACAAACATGAAGCCTTGGAAAAAGAAATACAAATCCGGAGGTAAAATAGTCCCCCATTCGGATCTCCGGACGGGGACCTTTCTTCAAGGGATTAAAATGTATATCATATAATAAAGGTAATAGCCTCAAAATGAACGTTATATAATTTTTTTTTCTTTTCTGAATAACACAAACATATAACTCACTCATACATTCACTCATATACTCACATTAAGTGAGATGAATGTGATTGGGAGATTATGATGGCCAAATAGTGTTTCTGAATAACACAAACATATAACTCACTCATACATTCACTCATATATTCACATTAAGTGAGACGAATGTGATTGGGAGATTATGATGGCCAAATAGTATTTCTGAATAACACAAACATATAACTCACTCATACATTCACATTAAGTGAGACGAATGTGATTGGGAGATTATGATGGCCAAATAGTATTTCTGAATAACACAAACATATAACTCACTCATACATTCACTTATATACTCACATTAAGTGAGACGAATGTGATTGGGAGATTATGATGGCCAAATAGTATTTCTGAATAACACAAACATATAACTCACTCATATATTCACATTAAGTGAGACGAATGTGATTGGAAGATTATGATGGCCAAATAGTATTTCTGAATAACACAAACATATAATTCACTCATATATTCACATTAAGTGAGAAGAATGTGATTGGGAGATTATGATTGCCAAATAGTATTTCTGAATAACATAAACATATAACTCACTCATACATTCACATTAAGTGAGACGAATGTGATTGGGAGATTATGATGGCCAAATAGTATTTCTGAATAACACAAACATATAACTCACTCATATATTCACATTAAGTGAGACGAATGTGATTGGGAGATTATGATGGCCAAATAGTATTTCTGAATAACACAAACATATAACTCACTCATATATTCACATTAAGTGAGATGAATGTGATTGGAAGATTATGATGGCCAAATAGTATTTCTGAATAACGCAAACATATAATTCACTCATATATTCACATTAAGTGAGACGAATGTGATTGGGAGATTATGATGGCCAAATAGTATTTCTGAATAACACAAACATATAACTCACTCATACATTCACTCATATATTCACATTAAGTGAGACAAATGTGATTGGGAGATTATGATGGCCAAATAGTATTTCTGAATAACACAAACATATAACTAACTCATACATTCACTCATATATTCACATTAAGTGAGACGAATGTGTTTGGGAGATTATGATGGCCAAATAGTATTTCTGAATAACACAAACATATAACTCACTCATACATTCACTCATATATTCACATTAAGTGAGACGAATGTGATTGGGAGATTATGATGGCCAAATAGTATTTCTGAATAACACAAACATATAACTCACTCATACATTCACTCATATATTCACATTAAGTGAGACGAATGTGATTGGGAGATTTTGATGGATAATAGTTTTTCTTCTTCTTCTTCTTCCTTCCAAGTATTAGGCTAAGGCATGTTACGATCCTATAGAAAATTTCTGGGAAATTCTCATATAAGACTTGAAAGCATAATAATAGTCCCTTCGATTGGTTGCTGGCCAAAGGAAGGCAAGACCAGTATGGGGCTGCCATCTTATAGCCTCTGGTCAGGCTTTTCTGGAGAAGAAAAGATAATAAAGGAAAGAAGAAATGGAAGAAAGGAATGACTTCCTAGCCCTCGGATGCCCTAATAGTGTTCGGGTCGAAAAACAAGAGTTAACCAAGAGAGGTTAGATAGTAAAGTTAAAAGAGTGCAAAACACAAGTAAGTGGAAGAAATGTTTTGCTCAGCTTGGGCACCTTGTGGTTGCCATCCACATATCCCCTAGATGAGGACCCCTGAGATTTGCACTCAATTCTGTATTAAATTGTTAATATTTAGTTATTAGCAAGTTATTTTACATTCAAATTGTCTGTATATGTTTCCAATAGGATGAGGGATTAAAATGTATATCATATAATAAAGGTAATAGCCTCAAAATGAACGTTATATAATTTTTTTTTTTGAATAACACAAACATATAACTCACTCAATACATTCACTCATATATTCACATTAAGTGAGATGAATGTGATTGGGAGATTATGATGGCCAAATAGTATTTCTGAATAACACAAACATATAACTCACTCATACATTCACTTATATATTCACATTAAGTGAGACGAATGTGATTGGGAGATTATGATGCCCAATAGTATTTCTGAATAACACAAACATATAAATCACTCATACATTCACATTAAGTGAGACGAATGTGATTGGGAGATTATGATGGCCAAATAGTATTTCTGAATAACACAAACATATAACTCACTCATACATTCACTCATATATTCACATTAAGTGAGACGAATGTGATTGGGAGATTATGATGGCCAAATAGTATTTCTGAATAACACAAACATATAACTCACTCATATATTCACATTAAGTGAGACGAATGTGATTGGAAGATTATGATGGCCAAATAGTATTTCTGAATAACACAAACATATAACTCACTCAAACATTCACATTAAGTGAGACGAATGTGATTGGGAGATTATGATGGCCAAATAGTATTTCTGAATAACACAAACATATAACTCACTCATACATTCACATTAAGTGAGACGAATGTTATTGGGAGATTATGATGGCCAAATAGTATTTCTGAATAACACAAACATATAACTCACTCATACATTCACATTAAGTGAGACGAATGTGATTGGGAGTTTATGATGGCCAAATAGTATTTCTGAATAACACAAACATATAACTCACTCATATATTCACATTAAGTGAGATGAATGTGATTGGAAGATTATGATGGCCAAATAGTATTTCTGAATAACGCAAACATATAATTCACTCATATATTCACATTAAGTGAGACGAATGTGATTGGGAGATTATGATGGCCAAATAGTATTTCTGAATAACACAAACATATAACTCACTCATACATTCACTCATATATTCACATTAAGTGAGACAAATGTGACTGGGAGATTATGATGGCCAAATAGTATTTCTGAATAACACAAACATACAACTAACTCATACATTCACTCATATATTCACATTAAGTGTGACAAATGTGTTTGGGAGATTATGATGGCCAAATAGTATTTCTGAATAACACAAACATATAACTCACTCATACATTCACTCATATATTCACATTAAGTGAGACGAATGTGATTGGGAGAATTATGATGGCCAAATAGTATTTCTGAATAACACAAACATATAACTCACTCATACATTCACTCATATATTCACATTAAGTGAGACGAATGTGATTGGGAGATTTTGATGGCCAAATAGTATTTCTTCTTCTTCTTCTTCCTTCCAAGTATTAGGCCAAGGCATGTTACGATCCTATAGAAAATTTCTGGGAAATTCTCATATAAGACTTGAAAGCATAATAATAGTCCCTTCAAATGGTTGCTGGCGAAAGGAAGGCAAGACCAGTATGGGGCTGCCATCTTATAGCCTCTGGTCAGGCTTTTCTGGAGAAGAAAAGAGAATAAAGGAAAGAAGAAGAAATGAAGAAAGGAATGACTCTCTAGCCCTCGGATGCCCTAATAGTGTTCGGGTCGAAAAACAAGAGTTAACCAAGAGAGGTTAGATAGTAAAGTTAAAATGAGTGCAAAACACAAGTAAGTGGAAGAAATGTTTTGCTCAGCTTGGGCACCTTGTGGTTGCCATCCACATATCCCCTAGATGAGCACCCCTGAGATTTGCACTCAATTCTGTATTAAATTGTTAATATTTAGTTATTAGCAAGTTATTTTACATTCAAATTGTCTGTATATGTTCCAATAGGATGAGGGATTAAAATGTATATCATATAATAAAGGTAATAGCCTCAAAATGAACGTTATATAATTTTTTTTTTCTGAATAACACAACATATAACTCACTCATACATTCACTCATATATTCACATTAAGTGAGATGAAGTGATTGGGAGATTATGATGGCCAAATAGTATTTCTGAATAACACAAACATATAACTCACTCATACATTCACTTATATATTCACATTAAGTGAGACGAATGTGATTGGGAGATTATGATGCCAATAGTATTTCTGAATAACACAAACATATAACTCACTCATACATTCACATAAAGTGAGACGAATGTGATTGGGAGATTATGATGGCCAAATAGTATTTCTGAATAACACAAACATATAATTCACTCATATATTCACATTAAGTGAGACGAATGTGATTGGGAGATTATGATGGCCAAATAGTATTTCTGAATAACACAAACATATAACTAACTCATACATTCACTCATATATTCACATTAAGTGTGACAAATGTGTTTGGGAGATTATGATGGCCAAATAGTATTTCTGAATAACACAAACATATAACTCACTCATACATTCACTCATATATTCACATTAAGTGAGACGAATGTGATTGGGAGATTATGATGGCCAAATAGTATTTCTGAATAACACAAACATATAACTCACTCATATATTCGCATTAAGTGAGACGAATGTGATTGGAAGATTATGATGGCCAAATAGTATTTCTGAATAACACAAACATATAATTCACTCATATATTCACATTAAGTGAGACGAATGTGATTGGGAGATTATGATGGCCAAATAGTATTTCTGAATAACACAAACATATAACTCACTCATACATTCACTCATATATTCACATTAAGTGAGACGAATGTGATTGGGAGATTATGATGGCCAAATAGTATTTCTGAATAACACAAACATATAACTCACTCATTATTCACATTAAGTGAGACGAATGTGATTGGGAGATTATGATGGCCAAATAGTATTTCTGAATAACACAAACATATAACTCACTCATACATTCACCCACTCATATATTCACATTGAGTGAGGCAAATGTGATTGGGAGATTATGATGGCCAAATAGTATTTCTGAATAACACAAACATATAACTCACTCATACATTCACTCATATATTCACATTAAGTGAGACGAATGTGATTGGGAGATTATGATGGCCAAATAGTATTTCTGAATAACACAAACATATAACTCACTCATATATTCACATTAAGTGAGACGAATGTGATTGGGAGATTATGATGGCCAAATAGTATTTCTGAATAACACAAACATATAACTCACTCATACATTCACTCATATATTCACATTAAGTGAGACGAATGTGATTGGAAGATTATGATGGCCAAATAGTATTTCTGAATAACGCAAACATATAATTCACTCATATATTCACATTAAGTGAGACGAATGTGATTGGGAGATTATGATGGCCAAATAGTATTTCTGAATAACACAAACATATAACTCACTCATACATTCACTCATATATTCACATTAAGTGAGACAAATGTGATTGGGAGATTATGATGGCCAAATAGTATTTCTGAATAACACAAACATATAACTAACTCATACATTCACTCATATATTCACATTAAGTGAGACGAATGTGTTTGGGAGATTATGATGGCCAAATAGTATTTCTGAATAACACAAACATATAACTCACTCATACATTCACTCATATATTCACATTAAGTGAGACGAATGTGATTGGGAGATTATGATGGCCAAATAGTATTTCTGAATAACACAAACATATAACTCACTCATACATTCACTCATATATTCACATTAAGTGAGACGAATGTGATTGGGAGATTTTGATGGCTAAATAGTTTTTCTTCTTCTTCTTCTTCCTTCCAAGTATTAGGCTAAGGCATGTTACGATCCTATAGAAAATTTCTGGGAAATTCTCATATAAGACTTGAAAGTATAATAATAGTCCCTTCGATTGGTTGCTGGCCAAAGGAAGGCAAGACCAGTATGGGGCTGCCATCTTATAGCCTCTGGTCAGGCTTTTCTGGAGAAGAAAAGATAATAAAGGAAAGAAGAAATGGAAGAAAGGAATGACTTCCTAGCCCTCGGATGCCCTAATAGTGTTCGGGTCGAAAAACAAGAGTTAACCAAGAGAGGTTAGATAGTAAAGTTAAAAGAGTGCAAAACACAAGTAAGTGGAAGAAATGTTTTGCTCAGCTTGGGCACCTTGTGGTTGCCATCCACATATCCCCTAGATGAGGACCCCTGAGATTTGCACTCAATTCTGTATTAAATTGTTAATATTTAGTTATTAGCAAGTTATTTTACATTCAAATTGTCTGTATATGTTTCCAATAGGATGAGGGATTAAAATGTATATCATATAATAAAGGTAATAGCCTCAAAATGAACGTTATATAATTTTTTTTTTCTGAATAACACAAACATATAACTCACTCATACATTCACTCATATATTCACATTAAGTGAGATGAATGTGATTGGGAGATTATGATGGCCAAATAGTATTTCTGAATAACACAAACATATAACTCACTCATACATTCACTTATATATTCACATTAAGTGAGACGAATGTGATTGGGAGATTATGATGCCCAATAGTATTTCTGAATAACACAAACATATAAATCACTCATACATTCACATTAAGTGAGACGAATGTGATTGGGAGATTATGATGGCCAAATAGTATTTCTGAATAACACAAACATATAACTCACTCATACATTCACTCATATATTCACATTAAGTGAGACGAATGTGATTGGGAGATTATGATGGCCAAATAGTATTTCTGAATAACACAAACATATAACTCACTCATATATTCACATTAAGTGAGACGAATGTGATTGGAAGATTATGATGGCCAAATAGTATTTCTGAATAACACAAACATATAACTCACTCATACATTCACATTAAGTGAGACGAATGTGATTGGGAGATTATGATGGCCAAATAGTATTTCTGAATAACACAAACATATAACTCACTCATACATTCACATTAAGTGAGACGAATGTTATTGGGAGATTATGATGGCCAAATAGTATTTCTGAATAACACAAACATATAACTCACTCATACATTCACATTAAGTGAGACGAATGTGATTGGGAGATTATGATGGCCAAATAGTATTTCTGAATAACACAAACATATAACTCACTCATATATTCACATTAAGTGAGATGAATGTGATTGGAAGATTATGATGGCCAAATAGTATTTCTGAATAACGCAAACATATAATTCACTCATATATTCACATTAAGTGAGACGAATGTGATTGGGAGATTATGATGGCCAAATAGTATTTCTGAATAACACAAACATATAACTCACTCATACATTCACTCATATATTCACATTAAGTGAGACAAATGTGACTGGGAGATTATGATGGCCAAATAGTATTTCTGAATAACACAAACATATAACTAACTCATACATTCACTCATATATTCACATTAAGTGTGACAAATGTGTTTGGGAGATTATGATGGCCAAATAGTATTTCTGAATAACACAAACATATAACTCACTCATACATTCACTCATATATTCACATTAAGTGAGACGAATGTGATTGGGAGATTATGATGGCCAAATAGTATTTCTGAATAACACAAACATATAACTCACTCATACATTCACTCATATATTCACATTAAGTGAGACGAATGTGATTGGGAGATTTTGATGGCCAAATAGTATTTCTTCTTCTTCTTCTTCCTTCCAAGTATTAGGCCAAGGCATGTTACGATCCTATAGAAAATTTCTGGGAAATTCTCATATAAGACTTGAAAGCATAATAATAGTCCCTTCAAATGGTTGCTGGCGAAAGGAAGGCAAGACCAGTATGGGGCTGCCATCTTATAGCCTCTGGTCAGGCTTTTCTGGAGAAGAAAAGAGAATAAAGGAAAGAAGAAATGGAAGAAAGGAATGACTCTCTAGCCCTCGGATGCCCTAATAGTGTTCGGGTCGAAAAACAAGAGTTAACCAAGAGAGGTTAGATAGTAAAGTTAAAATGAGTGCAAAACACAAGTAAGTGGAAGAAATGTTTTGCTCAGCTTGGGCACCTTGTGGTTGCCATCCACATATTCCATAGATGAGCACCCCTGAGATTTGCACTCAATTCTGTATTAAATTGTTAATATTTAGTTATTAGCAAGTTATTTTACATTCAAATTGTCTGTATATGTTTCCAATAGGATGAGGGATTAAAATGTATATCATATAATAAAGGTAATAGCCTCAAAATGAACGTTATATAATTTTTTTTTTCTGAATAACACAAACATATAACTCACTCATACATTCACTCATATATTCACATTAAGTGAGATGAATGTGATTGGGAGATTATGATGGCCAAATAGTATTTCCGAATAACACAAACATATAACTCACTCATACATTCACTTATATATTCACATTAAGTGAGACGAATGTGATTGGGAGATTATGATGCCAATAGTATTTCTGAATAACACAAACATATAACTCACTCATACATTCACATAAAGTGAGACGAATGTGATTGGGAGATTATGATGGCCAAATAGTATTTCTGAATAACACAAACATATAATTCACTCATATATTCACATTAAGTGAGACGAATGTGATTGGGAGATTATGATGGCCAAATAGTATTTCCGAATAACACAAACATATAACTAACTCATACATTCACTCATATATTCACATTAAGTGTGACAAATGTGTTTGGGAGATTATGATGGCCAAATAGTATTTCTGAATAACACAAACATATAACTCACTCATACATTCACTCATATATTCACATTAAGTGAGACGAATGTGATTGGGAGATTATGATGGCCAAATAGTATTTCTGAATAACACAAACATATAACTCACTCATATATTCGCATTAAGTGAGACGAATGTGATTGGAAGATTATGATGGCCAAATAGTATTTCTGAATAACACAAACATATAATTCACTCATATATTCACATTAAGTGAGACGAATGTGATTGGGAGATTATGATGGCCAAATAGTATTTCTGAATAACACAAACATATAACTCACTCATACATTCACTCATATATTCACATTAAGTGAGACGAATGTGATTGGGAGATTATGATGGCCAAATAGTATTTCTGAATAACACAAACATATAACTCACTCATATATTCACATTAAGTGAGACGAATGTGATTGGGAGATTATGATGGCCAAATAGTATTTCTGAATAACACAAACATATAACTCACTCATACATTCACCCACTCATATATTCACATTGAGTGAGGCAAATGTGATTGGGAGATTATGATGGCCAAATAGTATTTCTGAATAACACAAACATATAACTCACTCATACATTCACTCATATATTCACATTAAGTGAGACGAATGTGATTGGGAGATTATGATGGCCAAATAGTATTTCTGAATAACACAAACATATAACTCACTCATATATTCACATTAAGTGAGACGAATGTGATTGGGAGATTATGATGGCCAAATAGTATTTCTGAATAACACAAACATATAACTCACTCATACATTCACTCATATATTCACATTAAGTGAGACGAATGTGATTGGGAGATTATGATGGCCAAATAGTATTTCTGAATAACACAAACATATAACTCACTCATATATTCACATTAAGTGAGACGAATGTGATTGGGAGATTATGATGGCCAAATAGTATTTCTGAATAACACAAACATATAACTCACTCATACATTCACTCATATATTCACATTAAGTGAGACGAATGTGATTGGGAGATTATGATGGCCAAATAGTATTTCTGAATAACACAAACATATAACTCACTCATACATTCGCTCATACATTCAGTCATATATTCACATTAAGTGAGACAAATGTGATTGGAAGATTATGATGGCCAAATAGTATTTCTGAATAACACAAACATATAACTCACTCATACATTCACTCATATATTCACATTAAGTGAGACGAATGTGATTGGGAGATTATGATGGCCAAATAGTATTTCTGAATAACACAAACATATAACTCACTCATACATTCGCTCATATATTCAGTCATATATTCACATTAAGTGAGACGAATGTGATTGGAAGATTATGATGGCCAAATAGTATTTCTGAATAACACAAACATATAACTCACTCATACATTCACTCATATATTCACATTAAGTGAGACGAATGTGATTGGGAGATTATGATGGCCAAATAGTATTTCTGAATAACACAAACATATAACTCACTCATACATTCACATTAAGTGAGACAAATCTGTTTGGGAGATTATGATGGCCAAATAGTATTTCTGAATAACACAAACATATAACTCACTCATACATTCACTCATATATTCACATTAAGTGAGACGAATGTGATTGGAAGATTATGATGGCCAAATAGTATTTCTGAATAATACAAACATATAACTCACTCATACATTCACTCATATATTCACATTAAGTGAGACAAATGTGATTGGGAGATTATGATGGCCAAATAGTATTTGGAGACTGGGAAAGATTTATTTCCAAAATAGAGCACGATGTACATGGCAGACAATCGTTAGCATTTAAAGTAATGAAACAATTAAATACAACAGGAAAAGATAGTGCAAAACTAAATACCATTGATCTAAAGACATGGGAGAATCACTACATAGAATTATGGTGTAATGAAGAAGAATCAGTTATAAAACGCCCTTCTGAAAGTGAAAATAAATCAAAAATAGACAGAATTACTCTAAGCGAAATGAGAGAGGCATTGAAAGAAATGAAAAATAGAAAAGCACCAGGTATAAATAATGAACGGATAAAGTATGCAGGTTTATTTGCAGAAATAATATTATTAAACTTAATAAACAAATGTTGGAAGACATGTAAAATACCTGAAAATTGGAAGATAGGTGAAGTCATATCCCTCTTCAAAAAAGGAAATAGATTAGATAGTAAAAATTATAGAGGTTTCAGCTTATTGAACTCCACTTATAAATTATATGCAAAAATAATAAATAATAGATTGAAGAAGATATCTGACACACTCTTAGAAGAAGAACAAGCAGGGTTCAGAAAAGGAAGATCCTGTAGTGATAATGTGTTTATTATAAAGAGACTAATTGAAAAGAGAAGAGAATTTAACCTGCCAACATATTTGTTGTTCATTGATTTTGAAAAGGCCTTTGACAGAGTAAATGGATCTATAGTATGGGAAATAATGAAGGAACGAGGATATCCACACCATCTAATAAAATCAGTCCAAGGCTTGTAAGAAGAAACTAAAGTTGTGATAAAAACTGATGGAAAAAGGTCAGAAGAAATTTTAATAAATCAAGGAGTTAGACAAGGGTGTAGTCTATCATCCACTCTTTTTAATATATATATATATATATCGACGACATTATGAAACAATGGAAAATTATAATGGACAATGGCCTTAGATTGAACAATAACTCAAGCATTAATAACTTACTTTTCGCCGATGATTTGGTCTTACTACACCATGATGAAGATCTGTTACAATTGGCTGCTTACAAACTAAATGCAATATGTAGCGATTATAATTTTAAAATTTCAATAAGTAAAACAAAAGTAATGGCATTTTGTGGAAGAAATACTCTGCGTGCAAAAATAGTAATTAGAGACGAAATTATTGAACAAGTATCCCACTTTAAATATTTAGGATGTGACATCAGCTATGGGCATGATAAAGATATTGAGCACAAAACACATCAGTTTCAAGCTATTTGTGGTACAATAAATAGAACATTGAATAATAAAGCCCATAAACAAACAAAATTGAAATTTTATAAAACAATGGCTGTCCCCTGTCCTTTTGTATGGGAGTGAATCTTGGATTACCACTACCAAACAAGAAAGTAAAATCCAAGCAGCCGAGATGAAATTTTTAAGAAGAGTAAAAGGCTGCACTACAATGGACCAGATAAGAAACGAGGATATCCGTGAAGAACTGCAGATCTACTCCATAAAAGAAAAGATATTTAACAACAAGATACAGTGGAAAGAACATGTAGAAAGAATAGAAGAAAGTAAATTACCAAATAAAATCTTCCATTATTTTCCAAGAGGAAGAAGAGATATCGGACGTCCTCGGAAGAGATGGTCTTAGATCTATTAGTGCAGACGGAACAGGCAACTCTTGCCTAAACCAGGAAGTGAAGAAGAAGAAGAAGTTTCTCGACTTTAGTCTTACCGATGAAGAAAAACTCTCAAGAAGCTTCCATACACATCTTTTATTTCCCATACATGCCACATGTCCTGCCCATCGCAGTCTACAAGACTTAACTGTTCTTACTATATCTGGTTTCCTATAAAGACCATGTAGTTCATTGTTATGTAGTCTTCTCCATTCACCTGTCTGTTCATCTCTCCTAGGTCCAAAAATTTTCCTAAGCACCCTATTCTCAAATACTCGTGATCTCCTATCCTCCCTTGAAGTAAGAGTCTATGTTTTGCATCCATATAATATAACTGGTAGAATAATAGTTTTATATATTTTCAGTTTAACATTTTTTGAAAGGAGTTGGGACATCAAAAGTCTCTGTAATGCATAATAGCACACATTTCCAGAATTGAACCTATGTTTAATTTCCTTGTGCATCTCATTCCTGTTTGTGATTATTGTTCTTAAATATTTGAATTCAGCCACTTCCTCAAAATTTCCCTCATTTGTCATTAGCTGTCCATTTCCATTATATAATGTATTTCTACGTGTGACCATATATTTAGTTTTATTGATATTTACTTCCAGTCCTAATTTCTTAGTATTACCCAATAGTGTGTGCATATTGTCCTTCAGTATCTCCTCAATATCGGCCAATAGTACTACATCATCAGCATACACTAACAGCTTATTAATACCATTGAATTGTAGGCCTTCTACATCCTCTAGAGATTTGCTGGCATGCTCTAGTACAAAATTAAATATTAGAGGAGATAGTGCATCTCCTTGCTTCAACCCATTCTGGATTTTAAAAGTGTATCATAATAATAAGGGATTATTTTATTTTAATATATTTCTCTTTAACATGTTATTTTTCAATACCAGAAACATCAGTTAAAATACCATTAATATGAATATGGATAGAAATTAGTATTTTTTGTATCATAAATAATTGAACATAAGTTATTGTTGTCAATATAGTTAGGTTCTGGAAAATTTCTAGAATCAGTTGAGCATTTGAAAGATTTTGCTTCCATATTTTAAAAGTGATTGGGTAATTTAGACGTGAGTTAGCCAAAATACTCATGGCCATGTTCATTAACCAATCACATTTGAATTGACATGAAAGAATCTTGAAATCTGGGAGGAAAATTCTCCATGATACCAGCATTGCACTATAAGCAGTCATGGTAACCAGTTGAAGTATTAACGGTTGTACACATTTTATAAAATAGTATGAATAATTATATTGTGAAAAGACAGATTATGCATCATTTGATAACACATTAATAAAAGTATAAGTGCTTCAAATTTTAATATAAAAATAATATATTTTGAATAACTTTTGTTAATGTGATTACTTAGTATTTCTGGAATAACGGAAATGATTTGAGTATAAATGTACATAAAAGTGAACAAGTTAGTTAGTGAGTGAATTATAAAATATTAAAATAAGAACATACTTGAAAGTATTTAAATGCTTCTAAATAAAATAGTTTGTACAAACACTAACCTATATTTAATAGCCATGTGATAACGGTTAAATTCTATCCGTAAAGTGAAAAGAATTAGTGCAAATTTCATAAAACATAATACACCATATAGTGACGAAGTTTTTTAAACAAAAATCCATTTTAGCTGTGGACGACTGATGATTTAGGTACTCATTTTAATATTTTAACATTTTATTTGATACCATTGAGTTACCCAGGTTGGTAATATTATTTCCCTTTGATTGAATTTTGTTTCTCCTATGATGTTATGATCTTCTTCTTCTTCCTTCCAAGTATTAGGTCAAGGCCTGTTACGATCCTATAGAAAATTTTCCCTCCAGCGTTTCATAGGACGGCCCAGTGATCTTCGTCCTCTTGGTATATAATTATAAACAGCTTTGGGGATCCGATTTGAACTCATTCTTTCAAGATGGTGTTTCCAATTTAGTTGGTACTGTTTAATATATTCCAAAATTGGCATAGTCTTCAATTCTTTTAAGATATCGGTGTTCCTTTTCCGATCCCATCTGGTGTAACCCGCTGTTTCTGCGCATGAATCTCATTTCACAAGCCGTTATTCTGCTTTCATGTTGTTTTTTTAGTGTCCATGCTTCACTACCATAGGTCAACACTGGTCTAGCCAAAGTGTTATATAAACGTAATCTGGTGTTTTTTTGTACAAGGGATGGTTTCATAACTTGATTAATAATTCCTAAACTTTTATTATAACTAGTAACTTTTTCAGGGATATCCTTTTCATCCCAGATAGAGAGATAATATCCAAGATATTTAAATTGATTAGATCTCTCTAAATTTTATTCTGGAGACAGATTTTACTTTGTATGGGGTCCTTCCCATGAAATGCCATAATTTTAGTTTTGTTAATTGATATTTCCATATTAAATTTGGCACCTATTTTTTGTAAATTATAAATTGATCGTTGCAAATCATTTTCGGAAAGTGCCAGGAGAGCTAAATCGTCTGCAAAAAGAATAGCATCGAGTTTGAGGTTCCTATTGATGGGTATATATCCTCGTTGTGTTTTCCTCCTTCATTTATTAATTTATTCATGTATATAATGAAAAACACCGGTGAAAGTCCAAATCCCTGTCTTACTCCAGTGTTGATCTTTTCCCAAGAAGATAATTTGCCATCTTGTTTAACAGAGATTTCATTATCTTTATAGATGTTGAAGATATTAGTAATATATTGTTGTGGAACGTTATCATCAGCTAAAATTTGTAGTAATATATTTCTGTCTACTTTGTCAAAAGCCTTATGAAGTCAACGAAGGCGATATGAGTTTCTATATTGAATTCCTTGTGCTTTTCTAATAGTAGTTTTAGAGTAAAGAATCCATCTGTACAAGATCTACCCTTTCTGAATCCATTCTGCTCTTCTCCAATTATATTTTCATAAATTTTCCTCAATTTATTCTTAACAATATTAGCATAAATTTTATATCCAGAGTTCAACAAGCTAATTCCACGATAGTTATCTTTGATTTGGCGACTTCCTTTTTTGAAGATTGGTATTACAATGGATTTGTTCCAGCTTTGTGGTGGTTCTTGTCCTTCCCATATCATATTAAGGAGAATAAGAAATCTGTCTAAAAATTTTTTAGTTGAAAATTTAAATAATTCTTGATTAATGTGGTCTTCTCCGGGAGCTTTGTTACTTTTTAATGATTTAACAACATCAGTTAGTTCATCTATAGAAATTTGTTCCAAAGCAGTGTTATTAGAGATTGGTATTTGTAATAAATCATCCTTTTGTGTCCATAAATGATGAAAGTAATTAAGCCAAGATTCTTTAGATATACAATTTAATGATGTTATGATAGCCTATGCAAAGAGGTACAATAGTAATTTCAGTGCAGACTGGGATTTAGCTTACACTCCTTTGCGGTAAAAGTTTTATAAACTTTTGGTCAAGAATGATCAAACTACAACCCGCGGGTCGGATAATGCCCTGCCTCATATTCTATCCGGTCCATGTAGAGTATTTAAATTTAATTAATTTACGAAATGTGTAATATTATTCACCTGTCTGTTCGACTCTCTTTGCTCCAAAATTTTTCCTACCAATGGCTTATGTGATGTTAACACATTGGTGACCAACAGCTGTGCGTTCCACCCACCGCTGCTAGACCGGACATTTCTGTCAGTAGGGTGGACTTTTAAATTTTAAACCGTGCTAGCACAGTGTGATTTTTACATCAATATATTTACAGTCAATAACAATAATGCATAAGTAAATCTTTATTAGTGTTCTCACCAGACCTTCTAGTAGAAATTGAGGGTTTGATAGCATTGGAAACATTTCCCTTTATGTAAAGGCACAGTGCAAAAGAGCATATGTAGCGAGTTTCTTTTTGCGTTCACTACAAACACGGCAAGGTTTGGAAGGGTATTTTTTTTCTTTCCAGACACAGTTGGTGTTAATTTGTTTTTCTTCATGCCTCAGCCTTCTTGGTGGGTCTTGACATGGTGTCCTAAAGTGGTTTCCTTTTCTCTCTGTCTTTCTTCTTCTTCCCTGTCATCTGTTCCTAATTTCACGACTGCCAAACAAGAGGCTGTTTCAAGCAAAAAACTTCTGTTTGACATATTGTTGTTAGGATTTTGAAATTTATAGACCCAAAAAGCATTAAAGAGTGCACAATTCAAAAGCCACAATACAACTTTCTTGCTTCATTTCACTGTTTTTCTAAGGATGGAGTAATATGATAGGTACTGGTCAGCCCTGTCTACACCCTTCACATACTTGTTATATTGAAGTATTCAATAGGGCATTTTTACAACTTTACCCCTCCCACTCTCGTGTTGCCTGATGCAATGTGCTAACCATTCTTACGTCTCTTTTATCTTTCGATGTTTGTAGCAAAAGGTCCCCCTTACTACAAAATACACATTCTCCTGGTTTGAGTTTATTTTCTGCTTCCACAAATGATTTTGGAAGCCCTCTGTTAATCCTTATTGTTCCACAAACTATCGTCTTTCTTGCGAGCAAATTTTCAGCTATAGCCACACTATTATAATAATTATTCTGGTAGACATGATGCCACAGATATAAATGCGGCTCCAGAACCCAAAATAGTGTTTCTTTCTAAGTTTTTCCCCTCTGCAACATATATTTACAGGTTACATACGTATCCCGTAATCGCCTAACTATCGGCACTAAAATTTCATATTTCACCAGCCATCTGTCTTAAAATTGTAAACAACTCTCTCTGTAAAGTTGGAAATTTCATAAAAGAGAAGAGAGGGGTACAAAAACAAATAAAATTTATTTCACAATGAGAAGAAACAAAATTGCATACCTCCATCAAAAGTGAAGAGGCAGGGAAACCATAGAAAATGTAAAAACGGAAATCTCCGTGGCCGGTCATCTAGCGCTGGCCATTTAAACACGGAGATCTCTGTGGCCCGTCACCAATGTGTTAATATTTAAAATAAATGTGTTTCTGTTTTATGGTTTTCTATATGCTATGTTCACTATAATGTTTCCGATTACAGATGTCTCCAATATATCCAACGGATGTCCCATTAGGTTGTAAACATAGCACTTTCACTGTCACGACTGATAGCCTACCGCTCGGATCAAGGTCAATAATAAAATATTGAACCATCTTAAATTAATATCTCTTATGGGATGCTACCCTATGACCTGTAATAACCTAGGTCATAACATTATCCGTACAAAGTAGACAAATGCTGACTTTTTTTGTAGAAATTTTTCATCACCACCACCATCCATGCATGTATTAGACCATGCAGCCTGTTATGGTCTCAAAGATGAATTGTAGAATTTTTTGAGATATTCAATTCTGTATACATTTGGCATATTTGTTGTGGTTTAGGCAGCATAAGCCATTTAAGCATCCAAAAGTGACATTTTTAGTTCACATATGCCCTTTTTTTTTTAGCTCTGGCCCTATAGTATGTATATATATATATGTTCTATATATTGTCTCAGAAAATTTCTCTAAATTATGGAAAAAATTCTATTAAAATTGGTCAATATACGCTCAGACTGGATAATTTTTCTCTTCAAATATTTTGTCCATTATTAAGATGTATGAAATGAATAATAAGAACATCGAAAGAAGTCGTACTGGCTTTAAAATGTACTGTAAAATTTCCAATTAAAGTCTTCTTGATAAAGAAGCCACCATTTGCAAGATATAAGCAAAGGTTTTATAGCATTTGGTGTGTGGGTATTAACAGTGTATATAAGAGATAAATTTGTGTTTAGATTGGGGCTCACTCATATAGCTCACTTGGTAGAGCATTTGCCAAGAGTGTGAAAGGTCCTGGAAGTCAAGCCTCAGTCTGAGCGCATAATATTTCTCTTCAAATATAATTTATCCATCATTGAGATGTATGAAATGAATAACAAAGACATCAAATTCAAAGCATGTTTTACTTCAGTAAAGCACATTATATCCAAATTCTCCATCCATGAGGTAAACTGGGTATAGTTAAACATTGTGTGTGTGTGTGGTGTGTTAAAAGGCAACCAATTGCACTCTTCATGCTGCAAGTTGGATATATGATTACAATTATGATAAGAAAGGATCAACTAACTAACTCACTGGCACTATCAAACCTGTAGATTCATGGCCACAAGGACATAAGCTCTCCATACATCCCTATCCTGAGCTAATGTTTTCCAATCATCCCTGTATAATCTACTTTCCTCAAACCATAGTTAATGTTATTTTCCCACCTCTTTCTTGGTCTACCAACTGGGTATTTTCCCTTTGGTTTTCCTACAAGGCTTCCATGCACCTCTTTCATTCCCCATTTGTGCTATATGTCTTGCCCATCGCAGTCTATGAGACTTAACTGTTCTTATTATATCTGGCTTCCTATAAAGACCATGTAATTCACTGTTACGTAGTCTTCTCCATTCACCTGTCTGTTCATCTCTCTTTGGTCCAAAAATTTTCGTAAGAACTTTATTCTCAAATACCCCTAGTTTTATTGATATTTACTTCCATTCCCAATTTCTTAGTGTTACTCAATAGTGTGTGCATGTTGGCCTTTAGTATCTTCTCGTTATCGCCCAATAGTACTACATCATCAGCATAAATTAACAGCTTATTAATACCATTGAGTTGTAGGCCTTCTTCATCCTTTAAAGATTTGATGGCATGCTCTAGTACAAAATTAAATAGCAAAGAAGATAGTGCATCTCCTTGCTTCAACCCATTGCACATTTCAAAAGTATCCGAAAACTATTATCAACAAACTTAAAAAATGCTATAGAATCCTTCTATTTAAAAATTGACTGGAAATTATTATCATTGTAATAAATTACTGTCTTAAACTTAAAAAAGGTTATTTTTTGTCTCCAATTACCCTAATCCGCCCTAAAAAAACTGAAAATCCATAACAGTTATAAAAGCCCATTATGTGGAAACTGCATAAACTAAACAAATCCCTCAACAAGTTGAATTTATGGTCCATTTTGCAGGTTTATAGAATGTATATTTCTTTTGTTAAATTGGAGAATCTCAATTTCCGATCCCAACTTATTTAAAAGTGTCAAACTGCAGTGAAAACAAATCATGCATAAGAGTAAGTCATTACCTATTTGCATACTGTATAATTTGACACCAGTTTAAATATAAATAATACGTACGAATTAATTTATCCATTACTTTATTATATATTAAATAAATTAAACTAATGTGTCTTGCAGGAAACACTGCCAATTTAAGGTTAATTATATAGTATGGTATATACTGTGACGGATCAAATATGACAGTTGCTACAGTCAATTTTTAATTTTGGGTTTCAGGAAAACCCCCCACTTCTAATGGTCAGATTTTGCTGATTTTTTGAGAAAACCTTTCTCGGTTTATTTTAATAGCTAAAGCAGGATTTTAATATAATAATAAATATGAAAAAGTTCATAATTTTGTATTTTAAAATTCTTTTAATATTTAAATATAACTTAAATATATAAAAACATCTAAATAATTCATTGTTAGTTATTGTTGAATAAAAATGTCTCAGTAATAATTAAAGGAATTTTACTACGTAACGGTTTTTTTGTAAAGAATGCTTTAAAAAATTGTTTTAAGTCATTGTTGTCAAAATTATAAATCCTTCCATTATAACTAATAAAAACACCTGCATAACTTCATTATTCTTAAATGAAAGCAAACTAAACTCTGATTGGATATTAAAATACGAGGTGTGATCAATAAGTCTCCGGAATGAGGCCATAAACACAACACAACACTTCAAAGTTTCTATTCAGCACTGTCACCCTCGAAGTAGTCACCTTGGGAGTTGATACACTTGTCCCAGCGCTTCTGCCAATGCTGGAAGCACTTCTGGAAGTCGTCTTCTTTAAATGTGTCCAATGCCTTCTGCGATTCGCGCTGGATGACATCAATGTCCTCAAAACGATGTCCTCGGAGCCGAATTTTTAGTCGTGGGAACAGGAAAAAGTCTGCTGGAGCCAGATCTGGAGAATAGGCTGGATGGGGGAACAGTACTCATCCTATTTTTGTCCAAAAACTGGCGGACAGAAATTGCTTTGTGCGCGGGCGCATTGTCGTGATGCAGGAACCAGTCACCAGTCCTCCATTTCTCTGGCCGTTTGCATCGCACATTCTCCCTCAATCTTTGCAACACTTGTTTGTAGTACACTTGATTCACTGTTTGACCCTGTGGTACAAATTCCTTATGCACAATTCCATTAATGTCAAAAAAAACAATCATCATTGACTTCACATTCGATCGAACTTGTCTGGCTTTCTTGGGGCGTGGAGATGCAGGACTCTTCCATTGCAAAGACTGTTGTTTAGTTTCTGGATCGTAGCCATAAATCCATGTTTCATCACCAGTAATAACCTTTTCCATGAACCGTGGGTCATTTTTAAGCTGTTCTTTAAGATCTGTGCAGGCAATCACACGACTTTCCTTTTGGTCATTTGAAAGGAGGCGGGGCACGAACTTTGCAGCAATTCTTCGCATGTTCAAATCGTCTTTCAAAATGCTTTGAACACTTCCAAACGAGAGTGCTAGTGCATCAGGCAGTTCTCATATTGTAATGCGCCTATCATTTAATACCATTTCCCTCACTCGATCGATATTTTTATTGGTTTTGCTGGAAGTTGGTCGTTCCAGACGATTTTCATCCTTAACCGATGTCACGCCCCTTTTAAATTTCGAAAACCACTCAAATGCTTGAGATTTGCCCATTGCTTCCTCCCCATAAGCTGTTCTTAACATTTGATATGTTTCTGTTGCAGTTTTACCAAGTTTAAAGCAAAATTTGATGCATGTTCTTTGTTCCTCGTAATCCCGCATTGTTGCTACACAGAGAAATCGCCGCATGCACAAAACACGTCTTCACTTCAGAGCTTCTACCAGCATACTGCAAGGTCAGAGAAGGTCGCGCGACCCCTCAAATTCTCCTCAATGGCATAATTGTTTTGAAGCCATTCCGGAAACTTATTGATCACACCTCGTAATTAAATTTCTGATTTAACAAATTACATTAAACCTTATATTTAAAGAACTATTAACCAATACAATTTATAATTAACATCATGTGATGTAATAATGTTCTTTAAAATTATAATTTTAAAACTATTCATTCTGCATACAACTTTCATCACGGATAGAAGCAGTAAAAGTTCTCCTGATAAAATGTAATATTTAATACAAGAAGAATAATTGATTAAGAAGAGGATAGAATTTATTTTTAATTGACGGTGAAGAATAACACCACCTGCATTTACTTAATCTGCTGAGAACTTAAGTAGTGAATAAATTTGCAATTATTTCTACAAGAAAAATTTTTGTGATTTTGAAGTGTTTTCCCAACCTCCAGTGTATTAACTTCCGACCATAAGAAGAGAGTCTGGCTCTATCAAAAATTAAATCCAACCTGAACCAGTAATCCTTTTTTGGGACACAAATCCATCTTCAAAATGTTACCACAACATGGGGCATGAAGAGAACTACTTCTTCATAGCATATACTATCATTGTTGTGAAAATTATGACTGCTATAGCGATTTTTAAATTTTCATTTCAGGTGAACTCTTACATCTATTTGTTTTTGCTCTTTAATGAACTTGACCTTACTTTTATTTAAGAAAGAAAAATTAATGCTCGAACAGTTAATTAACATATTAATTTTTTTTTCTTATTTAATATTTAATTGAAGTAACACTACGAGGTTTATTTTAAATAATATGAGTTAGATATGCACAACTCACCTCATATTTGTAGGACCCAGGGTTTCGAAGCTTTAAGTATCATTATCAATTCTTTCTCTCGGTTTAATCGGCGTTGGTGATCCTGTAGGTTGATTTCTGCTCCCTCTGTTGGCTGACCGATGAACTTAATAAATCAAACTTTTTTCTCCGGGTATTTCAAAATTCATTATTTTCTTTCTATTTTTCTGGATGTAAATTTTCTCCAAATTGTAAGTTCCTTAGATTTATCTAACTGTTTCATTAATTTGGCTTCTGTTTCGATTCTGTGTTTCAATGACCATACATGAGCAGCTATTGCAGATTTTTCTATTTCTCCATTTTTAACATTTCTAAGGTGTTCTTTCAATCTTGTATTCAAGTTCCTTTTTTGTTTTTCCTATGTACATTTTTTCACAGCCTCAGCCTTTGCAATCAATTTGATAAATTCCTGATTTGTTACCTTCATCAATCTTTTAATTTTTGTTCGTTTTAAACTTTAATCATTTTTCGGTGCTAATTTAATGTTAAAATTTTCTGATAATTTTATATGCCAAAAGACAGTATGTAAATTTCTTGAATTTTTTAATCATTTCTTTACCTGTCTGAAGGGTAGTTTCATTTATCATTTTTTTTTGTTTTTTGAATCTCTTTATTTTCCTACGAATCATCTTTTCTTCAAAACTATTCTCTTTTGCTCTCTTTAATGTGTTTTTTTTTTTCTGTATTAAAATGTTCTCTGCTCATGGGGATATTCACAAGTCTGTATGTTAAGAGGGGTGATGGGTAAAATCCCTATTTTCTACATTTTTTTGAGCTAGAGACTTGATTTTTTGTACAAACATTCACAGCATGAAACATAATGGTGTGTTTAAGTTTCTTGTGAGACATTTATTTTATGAGTTATTAAATATTATATTTTTAAAAATTTGCATATATTATAATTAAATGGGTTCCACAATTGTTTAGTAAAATGTCTGATTTTTTCTACAAGACCCCTAAAATATTTAGAAAAACATCATGCATTAGAATCCTTATAATGTGAATACAAAGGGAGAAAAAAATAATGTACCTCATGCGTGGAATTACAAAAAAATAATAATAATTGCATACATTTTATTTTTTACTTCTTAAAATACTACTTCAATCATGAAACCCATGCACTCCTTTATTACCCATTGTGTTTGGGACATGCAGTAAAAATTTGAACTTTCTAGGACAAAATTTCTGAATTCCATTCAATTTTGATTGTACAAAAATGCAGTGGAAATAAAAGTGTGGAAAAACAAGTTTAAAGATTTGCATGCAGAAACTAATTAACTGGCACAGCCTTTTAACTCTGATGTAATTTATGACACTTAGAAGCACCATAGGCCTCTAAAACATTGTCAACATATACATTAGAGTACAGGCTATTTTTTAGTACAAAAAACAAAAAATGCCAATTTTGATCTCAAATGGTCAATTTTTCACCCATTGCCCCCCTTAAACCATTGAAGGCTGCTTGTTTATGTGCAATGTGGTTGAAACCTGTGGCTTTAATATAATTATCAATGTGAATTTCTTTCCTCTAAATTTTAAATTCTATTTTTCTTTTCCCTTTATTTCTGATCAATTTTAAGTCCAAAAATGGTAACTGCTGGTTATTTTCAACTCCATAGTAAATTTAATTGTTTTATTAAGAAAATTTAAAAGTTTTACAGCATCTTCCAAGTGTTTGTGATTGACTATTACTAAGATATCGTTCTACATATCTGCACCAAAATTTGAACATCAAAGGGTGTGCTTTGAATAATTTATCTGACATTCAAAGTTTCCCATGAATATATAACCAAAAATGGGGATAATGGATTTTACATTGCAAGTGTTATTCTTTGTCTGATCCAGGATTGTAAAGTGTTAATTAAATGAAAACATTGAAAAAATTGACCTTACTTTTTAAATACTTTATGTCAAGTTTGGTTTTGATGAACCAAAAATTGCAGCCACTAAAGCAATGCTAACAGACACATATATATATAAAGTTTGGTCATTTTGTGAGATGATCTCCATTCATGATTGAACTTTCCTCTTTACATAACACAATTGGTTACATGTCTTGGTGAATCAGGCACAGGATATTTACGAGGGTCATACTGAAAGTCATGAGCACATTTTTTTAAACAATCATAATATTTATTTTAGACAAACCAGTACACCATGTTAATCTACAGACCTTTGTGCTACTTTTCAACATAGTCTCCATTTCTTTGCACACATTTTGTCCAGCGTTCTACAAGCTTGAAAATTCCCTCATGATAGAAGTCCATTCCAGCTGCTCGAAGAAACTGACACACTGCTTTCCAAATATCCTCCAGCGTCTCGTAGCGTTGGCCTCTCATTTCTCCTTCACAGAACCGAAAAGATGGTAGTCGGAGGGTGCCAAATCGGGACTATAGGGAGGATGTGGAAGAGTTTCCCACTCAAATGTCCTGATCCTCTCCACAGTGGCATGAGCAGTGTGAGGACGCGCATTATCGTGTTGCAGAATGATCTTCCTTCCAGGGCATTTGTCGTGCAATGCATGACGGAGCTTCACAAGTGTCTGAATATAGCGGGCAGCATTTATGGTTTGTCCAGGTTCAAGAAATTCAACCAGAATGCAATCTTGCGCATCTCAGAAGACGCTGCCCATAACTTTCCCAACAGATTGCACTGTCTTTGCTTTTTTCTTTGATGGCGAATTCAAGTGGTGCCATTCCATACTCTGGCGTTTAGTTTCAGGCTCGTAGCGATGAAACCAGCTTTCGTCACCTGTCACAATACTCGTCAAAAAATCATCACCTTCATTTCGAAATCTCTGAAGAAGGTTATGGGTGATGGTTCTTCTCTGAAGTTTGTGGTCTTCACTCAACAAACGTGGAACCCAACGGGCACTAACTTTTCGGTAATATAAGCTGTGAATCATTTCTTGCATTGCACTGTGTCCTACTGCAAGTTTTGTAGCGATTTCATTCACTGTGATAAGCCTGTCGTCTCTAATGAGCGCATCAACTCTTTCCTTGTTGCAATCTGTGGAGGCAGAGCGTGGGCGACCGCTACGAGGCTCATCTTTGATACATGTGTTCCCATCTTTAAAATGTTTCACCCATCTCCTAACACTGCTGGCACCCATGCAGGCATCTCCGTAAGCACATTGAAGTCTTTGGTGAATATCAACAGCAGATTGTTCCTCTTTAACAAGGAATTCAATGACAGCGCACTGTCGAAACGAAACATTGATGTCTGCCATTTTGGAAACACTGCGTGTGGTCACATGATAGAAGATATGACGCCACAAAACGGCAATGTTGTGGTATAAAGTCTGTAGATTACGACCCTGCAGTTGTTTTTGTTACATTGTTGAAATTTGAATTTTAACAATGGGTTGCTCACGACTTTCAGTATGACCCTCGTAATTATAGTTGGTCATGACTTATTCAAATTGTCAGCAATCCATTTTTCTTTCATTTGTGATATTATTAGCTTGTTTATTAGAATTTTTGCTAAGTAGAAAGGTACATTTTCTTGTGGTTGTTGTAGTATTGTAGAACCTTTCTTTGCTATTTTGTCTGTACTTCATTGACATTTATAACACAATGGTCAGGGATCCACCGTAAAATTACAATTTTATTATTAAATGCAGTAAGCATCCTAAGACAATTTTGAAAATGTAAAATCATGGCAATTTTATTTTGTGGTCAATAAATAACTTTACTACACTTAACTGATTTATTTTATTAATTTCTTAATTCTTACATTAAATTAATGTTAAATATCATGTTATAGATTTTAAAAGCCTATTTTAGGTTCCTAAAATATACGTTTTTAGAGTCTAACAATTCAAGGTCTACTTATCATTCATGTTTCTGTTTGCCATTGTGAATGCTTCAATCACATACTAAGTTTGTATATAATTTTATGTTCACTTTTATGTTAAAGGTGTGCAGTATCAGTTTATTTTTTATACATACCTGCAGCATGTGGAAGGAGCAAAACTGATTGGGATCGAGATCTAGTAGAAGATAATCATCAGGATCATCTTTTATAGAAGCAAGTCCCAGCCGACGCAGAGAACTTGCTTGATGTCGAGTTAGCAACTCTAATAATGTTCCAACATAAACTGTAAGTTCCTCGGAACAGCCCAAAGACAGGGCTTCCAACTGCCGACTCTGCTCTACCAACATTCTTATGGGCTTCAGTATATGTCTGTTAATAAATAACATATTTTTAATAAAAATCCATGATTTTATAAAGAATTCATGGAGTATTATTTTAAGGGGTAAAATTTGCTTCCAGATCAGCCATCAACTTGCTGTAAACATAATTAAAAAGAATATTTTGCATCTATAACATGATATCCAGATTTATATGCTAGAGCTCTGCCATTGAGCTACTTAGGCACAAACTTCCTGGAACAAGACAAAATTATTTTCTCTTTAATCCTTACACACTTCACAAAAAATAAAACTTTGTCATCAAGAATCAATGGGGGGATTTGTTAGAAAATCTGGTTGGCACACTGATTGGCATCAATGTTTGAACATAGGTTCTCTCAAATACAAGTTTACTGTTGTAATAAATTAATATATTTAAGTTGAAAAGTTTTCTAACTTTATAGTATTAATATACTATAACAGATTATAAAAGTGCAGCATTATTACAGAGTGGGTTAAATTTAGAACACAATCTGAGGGAGTGATCTAATACCCATGAGATAATAAAGTGTACTTTTGTGTACGAGTTATATGTATAATTCTTTATCTACATTGTACGTTATTCACAAAAATTAGATGAAAATAAATCTATAAATAAATGTATTATTTTTTACTTCATTTTAGTTGGTCAAAGCCTAGTTCATTACAACCATAGTCGTGCCCATGGAAAGAAGAATGTGTACACAGAAATCAACAAACATTGTTGGTGAAGTGGCCACTTTAGAAATTATAAATTATTGTTAAGTCTAGAAGCTTTGAAGAATGCTACATTAAATTTGCTGCCAGAGAAGTCAAGAAAGATGTATGAAACTGTCTATAAGAGATTCAAAGAATGGTATATAAATAAAACTAAATAAGATTACACAATATGGGTTACTGGTCAATTTTATGATAGATCCAAACAAGTCAAATTTTCTAGTTTTTGGTCCAAATAGTCAATTACGAAGTCTGTCTATGTTTATTAATAATGAGTTTGTGTAAATATGCAAAACTTTTTTAAAGAAACAGTCTTTTGTTTTCTTCCATAGAAATTCATAATTTTCACAAAAACCAAGTAATACAGAAAGTAAATAACTCAATTCACACAGATATGAGTCTATCTAATATCCCTCATGTATCTAATGTAAGTAGTAATTACAACATTTCAGTAACATTACGTTAGTTTTTCCCTAAAAAGATTAATCTGTTTTGTTGTAGTGAATAAAAAAAGTGTTTTAAAAGCAATGTATAAAATACTTTATAATGCGTTGTTATGCAAAATTATATAACAACTAGAGCCATACACATTCACTCCCTCTCGAATCTCACTTCTCGAGCTTCCCAGTCTCATTGCTTCTATGGAGGCACCTATAATGGAAGAAAATGCCAAATGCATGCAAGTGAGAGCGATCGGGATTCCTGTTGGATCAGACTTCCTGTGAGCAATTAACAGTCTTCATAAGCAAAATAATGTATACAATGATGACAAAAGCTATAGAGAATGTATTAAATAAATTATCTGATGGAATCTATATGCCTTGTGATTTGAATATAAGCCTGTATATTACATGTGATTTGCTGTTGGTATGAATGTCTGTGTGAATGATGGTGTGTTTCATCTTATGCTGTGTTGTCTCAGGGGAGGCTCCGACACTGAGCTGATCACTCATTCAGGCAGGCCCTCCAGTTCATGTATGGTCAAAAAAAGTGTGAGATCCATAGTTTAAAATCCCTCTCCCGACAGATCCTACCACAGTAAGGCCCGGTTGGCATTGTACTAGTTACAATGGAGGGCTACCGTTATTGTCCCAAAAGTTGTATTCCCTTTTTGATTGTAGAAATATAAGAAAAAAATACTGTCTAGTAAACAAGTCATTGTTGACGGCACCGTTTTAAGTTATTTGAGGGTGTTTGATGATTGTATGAATAACTGTTAGGGTTTGAAGGAATATGAATAACTGTTAAGTTTATTGTCTGGTCATGTGTTACGTATTTTGGAAGTTGATAGGTATTAAAGACAATTATATTATGGTCTTAGACTTTACGTAAATCCCCAAGGTTAAAAAAACTCAAAAGGGAAACATGTATATGGTTAGAAGGGATGCAAAGAATAGTATATTGCTTTTAACAAATTAAAAAAAAAAATGTAGCCTCCAAAAACATAGCGGACAGCTAGAAAGATTATTGACCTCGAGTAACTTGGAAAGCAAGATAGTCCTGTAAAAGGCCATGCCCTGAAGTTAGTAGGCTTATATCAACTTGCACATGTAGCCTATAGAGGTGTGTCAAAAGATTTATTTTACCCAATGAAAATTTTGTATAAATATTGTAATGGCGACGGAAAAATAAGTCAAATCCACGACTTTCTTAAATATTTATTATAAAATGTTATGAAGTTAAAAAATCAAGAGTAAGAGGAGCGAGTGTGCTCCCCTATAGTTAATAGTCAAGCAAGAGGGGCGAGTGCTCCCTGATAGTCAAAGTGAGTGGAGCGAGTGTTCCCATTAGGAGAATGTACAAAAGTAAGATCTGCAATTATTGAAACGTAATCGTGGGTTTGGCCGTTTCCGAGCCAGGTTTTAAGAGCAAAGTGTATATCTTACTATTGAGAGAAAAGAAAATTAATAAAATCCTTCTATCACGTCGCCTAAAATTAGTTTTATCATTAATTACCTTAAATAGTTCCTTATCTATAACCGGCTAAAATCATAAAGTTCAGCCCGACCCTATCTAATTTTTTCTGTTGCAAATGCCGCGCCAACGATGTGACCTGAACATTACTGAACAGTGGATTTCAAGTGCCATGTGATATATAAATAGTGACCAGTGATAAAAGAAGAAGTGAACGAGGAAATCGGGTGACTGCTGATCATCGATGCCAGCAACGGAGCAACAGAATAAATAAGAGGAAGGGAGAATTAGCTGCCTATGCCGTGCAGGGAAGAAAATCTGGAAAGCAGAGACAACACGACTCCACAACTAAATAAGGAAAAATCAACAAACAAAAGGTAAAATTTTTCATCTTATGCGATTATGCAGTGGAACAATTTTAGGTGTTAATCCAAAAAATAACAAAATGGATAGACTTTCTGGGAATTCATCAGATGAGCAAGAACAGAATGGAGTAGAAGTGAGTGAAATGGTTAATCATGAAAGTGTACCAAACTTAAAAACTGTTGAAAGTAGGCCAGAACAGATAACACAAGGAAGGAAGAAATAGAACTAGGTGGGAGAGAAAAAGGACTTAGAACACATGCAAATGCAGGTAATGGAGAAGAGACTATTTCTAGGGATGATCTAATAAACATGTTCAGTATATTTACTAAAGAAATTAAATCTAGCATTGACACATTGAGAACGGAGATTAGAGGGGACTTAGAAAAATTAGAATCCAGGATGATTAACAAATTTAGAGCAGAAACAGATGAGAGGATTAAATCATTAAGATCAGAGTTCAAAGGGAAAACAAAGGAAGTCAAAAATGAAATTGAAACACTTAGGAAAGAAAGAAATAGATCACTAGAAAGGATAGATAAAACAATTGATAAAACTACAAGGAAAGTGGGGGAACACGAAAATAAAATCGGGGAAATACAAAATATTGTCAGGGATATTATTACAGAACAAGAATCATTTAAAGATTCGTGGTTAGCTGAAAATCGAGAACAAGAAAAAAGGATCGTCAATGTAGAAGATGCGATAAAGAATAATTTTGGGGAAGTGATAAAAATGATTGAGAAACAATTGAACGAAAATAACGTTCAAGTAACGAAGGGGTGGAAAAGTTAATAAATGAGAGAGTATATTCCCATAAACAGAACGTTGAAATGAACCACGTAAGTAATTTTGTAGAAGTAAACAATGCTTCTTGTTCTGAGAATATGTATGGTGCAAGTGAAGTAACTGAAGTGACAGCAACTCCCAGTATCACTGGCAATTCAGTTACAAATAATGAAATTGTAAATGAAACAGAGATGTATAGAAGTAACATTCCACCCTATTCACACTTATTAGAGATCCCATTACCAACATTCGATGAAAACCGGGATACAAACCCTGTAAAATTTCTTAGCAAATTCGACCAATATCTCAAAATTAAATGTATCCCTAGGTCACTATACATGTTTATCGCGAAGGAATGTTTGAAAGGAAATTGTCTAACATGGTACGAGGCTACGCTTTCTAGCGACACCTCTTACGAAACATTTAAGAAAATCTTCAAAAACAAATTCTTTAATCAAGAGAAACAAATGGCAATCCACGACGAAATTCGTAATGGGACCTATGATAAAAACAAAAGATTAACATACGTGGAATATTTTCTCGCATTGGCAAAAAAAAGGCCAAATTGATAAATCCACCTTATACGGAAAATGAGTTAACACAATCTGTTATCAATCACTATCCAACTTCCGTGAGGCACAGTTTATTAATTGCTCACGTTAGAGACTGCATTCACATGCTAGAATTACTAACTATGCTAGAAGTGGGGGACAAAAGAGAAGATAAGTGTGACAATCACGAAAATTTTCAGAAAGGGGAAAAAAATATAACAATTCTTATCAAAAAGATTTGCAGGGGGAAGATAGGACAAGACGATAAATAGAAAAGCCAGGAAATGATTGGAGAAATTACAGGAATAATAATAATTCTAATAACAATCAACATCCCAATCAAAGAAATCACAATGGAGATAGGAACAATGGTAATAATTACCAGATAAAAAAAAAGAATACAACTTTTGGGACAATAATGGTAGCCCTCCATTGTAACTGGTACAGCATGTGCCATGTAAATTGTACCCATAAGGTGAAAGGTTAAACTAAGTTGATGGCTGGCATATTTATTGTGAAAAAAAAATTAAATACATACGTAGTACAATAAATAAAATGTATTTCGACAGCAATAAAAGTATGTTTACAATTTTAAAAAAATTATTTCCATGCGAAGTTGTTAACAAAATTAAATTATGAGGTTTCCTTTCATCTACCCCCCACCATCAGTATCTCTACCTTGACGTGGTGGTGGGGCTTGTAAGTCCTAATGACTCCATGAGCTATACAGGCGGTAGTGTAACTACCAACAGGGCCTCCCATGCCTGGCAGGTCATGGAAGAAGGTCCAGACTAAAAGAGATACCCATCGAAGAAGAAGGGCTAGTAACTCACTTCCAAGATGTAAAATTTTCCATTACTCATAGAAACATTCACGAAGTAAGGCTTTCATCTACAAATAAATAAAACATCAGACAATAATTGGTCAGTACAGAATAACTTATTATTATTTAATTTTAGGAAGTTATATTTTGAGGTTATTTTAATTATATTATTTTTGGTCTGGACATCTTACCTCAATATTAATGTTGATTTGTACTTGGACATGTTTCAAAACAATTCTGTTTTATCGTCAGCTTTCCCAGACAGAGTCTGGGTTGGATTTGTGTAGACTCCAATTTTATATAAATGTTTGGCCAAATAGTCATGTTCTGTAAGCATTAGACTGCTTTTTTGATACTGTAGTTTTACGTGGAATTTCTGGAATAATATCTGGCTTCTTTACTAAAATATTCCATTTTTTGTCTTTGGCTTTATTACATAGGTCTTGGTTTTGTTTGATTTTATATCTGTTTTTAATTATTCTTTTTATGGATGCAAAAGGTAAGTTTTTAGTAGTATTCTGAATTAGAGTGGAGCCTTTTTTGGCAAGAAAATCAGCAGTGTCATTTCCAGCAATTCCACAATGTGCAGGTATCCATTGCAATTGAATTCTTTTCTGTAGTTTTTGGAGTTGTTGAATCATTTTGTAGCACTCTTTAATTTGTATTGACTTCATTTTGTGTGAATTTATTGCATATATTGGTCTTAGAATCAGAGAGTATGACAGCATTTTGAAATTTATTTATTCTGTATAGTAATTGTTGGAGTGAAATATGAATAGCCGTTACTTCCGCATCAAAATTTGTTATGTAGTATCCTGCTGGTTGATAAAATGAAAATAATGCACATGTAATTCCTGATCCTGAGTTGTTATCAATAGTAGGTCCATCTGTGTAGATATGTAACCATTCTTCTGGTGGATATCTCTTATTCACAGCTTCTAACGCTAAAGCTTTTAGTACAGGTGTGGGAGTTTCAGATTTTGTAACTGGTTCTTCTAGATTTAGCTAATTGGTTCAAAAGTAAGAGGGTTTTCTCTGATCAAAATATTTTCTTTAGATTTAGGAAGATTCAAATATGTTTTTATTTCCTTTACTTTTGGACAAGAAACTTGTTTCTGTTTTCAACTTGGTTGATTGTAACTGTCTTTTTTCCCGTTTTGATGTTGTTAACCGTAACATTTTTTCATGTTGTGTTATTGCCTGTTCCTTTAAAGTTAGACATATTGGAGGGTTCTGAGTTAGTGCTTGCATTGCTATTAGAAAAATGTAAATATCAAGATATTTTCAAGCAACAGTGTATAAAGTTATATATATATACTGTGGATGCCAGCGGTAGCATGCATGACAGACTGGTCGAAGGTGATAAGTCAGACGAAAGAAGTACCTTGGTTGAAAGGGTGACGATCTTTCACTGTAAAAATACAATTGTCAAGAAATGCAGGCATGGGTTCGACTGGGGTAAAATTTTCCGGAGGTCAAATAGTCCCCCACTCGGTTCTCCGGGTGGGAACTACTTCAGGGAACCCATGCCAAATGCTCAAACACGGGGACATGTTCCTAGGAACATGGAATGTTAGGACTTTATACAATAGCGGGGTGCTAGAGGTATTAACGTGGGAATTAGATAAATCACCCTTGGATATAGTCGCTTTACAGGAAGTTAGATGGCCAGAAGAAGGTAGTCAGGAATCAGGAAGCTTTGTACTATACTATAGGGGTGCAGAAAGACATGAATTTGGATGGAATGGGTTTTTTAGTCCAAAGGAGGATCCTGTCCGCTATAAGAGATATTAAGTTTGTCAGTGATAGGATAACATACATAATTCTAAAATAAACAACATGATTTTGTAATCATACATGTACATGCTCCCACAGAAAATAAAGATGACAAGATCAAGGATGAGTTCTATGAAGAATTAGGATGCATATTTGATAGCCTTTCACAATATCATACAAATATTGCCTTAGGAGATTTTTATGCAATAGTGGGGTAAAAACCAACAATAACCAACAATAGGCAAATAAACCAACAATAGGCAAATTCAGTCTTCATGAAGATAGTAACAACAATGGGATTAGATTAGTCACCATTGCCACATCAAAGAATCTCATTGTTAAGAGCACATTTCAGCATAAGGATATTCATAAATACACCTGGACGTCTCCAGATGGTAAAAGTCAGAACCAGATAGATCATATATTAGTGGACAAATGCTGGCACAGTAGCATCATCAATGTTAGATCAATTAGAGGGACAGACTGCAATTTGGATCATCATCTGGTCAGGGTGAAAATCAGACAACGGCTATCGCTTATGAGAGGAACAAATCCTAAAGATTCTGAAAAATTTGAATTAAAAAACTTTAAAAATGATCAAATCAAATTGCTAATAGATTTGAAATACTGGAATCTTCAGATGACAATGTGGCAGACAAAGAATAAACTGATATAAATAAAGAACGGGAGACATTAAGAGATACTATTAAATTTTTAGCATCAGAAAGCATTGGTTATTTAAAAAAGAGGCAAAACAGGAAATGGTTTGATGAGGGATATGCCGACATTATAAAGAAGAGAAAGTTAGCAAAAATGAAATGGTTATATGAGCCAAATGAGGTAAATTTAGAGCAATTGGATAGTATTAGACAGGAAACCACCAGGTTACTAAAGAGTAAAAAGAGGGAATATTTGAGAGAGAATCAATATAAATGATCTTGAAATTAATGCAAAAAATATGAACATTAGAGAATTATAACAGGGAATTAGGATAGGGAAGAAAGGGTTTCAGGCTAGAACAAACATAATTCAAAATGAAAATGGGGAAACAACTGCAGATTCCAAAAGTATATTAAATAGATGGAAAAGTTACTTTAATCAGCTATTAAATGGACATACCGATACACAACAGATATTGAAAAGGATAATTTACAAACAGCAGAAATGCTAGTTGCAGAACCAAGTGCATTAGAGGTTGAAATGGCAGTAGAAAAATTGAAGATGTATAAAGCATCAGTTTCGGAAGAGATCCCAGCGGAACTGATAAAATCAGGGGGAGAAAAATTGATGGACAAAATACATTGGTTGCTTAATAATTCTTGAGAAAAAGAAGCTCTTCCAGATGAATGGATAGAATTGATTATCGTACCAATTTATAAGAAAGGAGATAAAACTGATTGCAACAACTACAGTGGCATCTCATTACTTTCAACTTCGTACAAAATTCTTACAAATATACTAGTAAGCAGACTTACTCCTTATATTAATGACATTCTAGATCATCAATGTGGATTCAGAAGAAACAGGTCTACAATAGATCAGATTTTTAGTATAAGACAGATTTTAGAAAAGAAATGTTGAATATAATGGTACTGTATGTCAACTATATGTACACTTCAAAAAGGCATATGATTCAATTAAGAGGGAGAAGTTATATAGTATCCTGCTGGAGTTCGGAATTCCTAAAAAGTTAGTTAGACTTATACAAATGTGTCTAAATGGCACAAAGAGTAGGGTGCATATAGGCAAACAGTTTTCGGATACTTTTGAAATCCACAATGGGTTGAAGCAAGGAGATGCACTATCTCCTCTAATATTTAATTTTGTACTAGAGCATGCCACTAAATCTTTAGAGGATGAAGAAGGCTTACAACTCAATGGTATTAATAAGCTGTTAGTTTATGCTGATGATGTAGTACTACTGGCCGATAGCGACGAGATACTAAAGGCCAACACTTACACACTACTGAGTAACACTAAGAAATTGGGACTGGAAGTAAATATCAATAAAACTAAATATATGGTCAAATGTAGAAATACATTATATAATGGAAATGGACAGCTAATGACAAATGAGGGAAATTTTGAGGAAGTGGCTGAATTCAAATACCTAGGAACAATAATCACAAACAGGAATGAGATGCACAAGGATATTAAACATAGGCTCAATTCTGGAAATGCATGTTATTATGCATTACCCGAGACTCTTGACTTCCCAACTCCTTTCAAAAAACGTTAAACTGAAAATATATATAGAACTATTATTCTACCAGTTACGAGTATATTATATGGATGCGAAACATGGACTCTTACTTTAAGGCAGGAAAGGAGATTACGAGTATTTGAGAATAAAGTTCTTACAAAATTTTTAACCAAAGAGAGATGAACAGATGGGTGAATGAAGAAAACTACATAACAGTTTTTATAGGAAGCCAGATATAATAAGAAGAGTTAAGTCTCGTAGACTGTGATGGGCAGGACATGTGGCACAAATGGGGAATGAAAGGCATACAGGAAAGCTTCTTGTAGGAAAACCAGAGGGCAAACGCCCAGTTGGTAGACCAAGAATGAGGTGGTAGAATAAAATTAACTATGGTATGAGGGATGTAGATTATACAGAGAATGACTGAAAAACATTAGCTCTGGATAGGGATGTATGGAGAGCATATGTTCATGTGGCCATGAACCTATGGGTTTGATAGTGCCAGTGAGTAAGTTAATGTGACCATCTTTTCAATTTCACTTTGAGATATGTATTTAAAATAAAAGGAAAGGCTTCTTTTTGAAATATATTATAAATGGACAGATTTATTATATTAGTCTTTAATTACAATATACCAAACTGAATCCTGAAATTCAGTTTAGGTGTTCTGTGTACCATATAACATTTCACTATAAAAAATTGTAAAGTTTTGAAGATGTGAGTTCAGTTATATATATATATATATCTTCGCTAGGTTTACCGTTCAGGCCACATGGCCTAAAACGAATTTGTTCATGATGATGATGATATATATATATATATATATATATATATATATGCTATGCTTTGCAGCTTTACTAGGGAATTGCTTTCCACACCGGTGAGGGATGATGATAATGATGATGGCCGGATCATTTTCTGGTACCGTTGGGCCTAAGCTTCCTGACATTTGTCTTACAGGTGAGAAAAAGAAAGAATATATATAAGCATGCAATGCTCTATAGCAGGATTTTAATATCAATAAATATGAAAGTTAAAGTTAATAATTTTATATTTTAAAATTCTTTTAATATTTAAATATAACTTAAATAAAGAAAAACATCTAAATAATTAATTGTTGTTCATTGTTGAATAAAAATGTCTCAGTAACAATTAAAGAAATTGTATTATGGTTGGTTGGTATCTAATGCCGAGCACTTGATAATGAAATCATTTGCTCTCTTGCACTCCAATATTTAGCAGAAAGGCTGGTCTCTTCTACAAAAGCTGGACAACGGAGGAGATGGTTTCTTTCCATATCTTCATTTAAATTGCAAAAAGGGCATTTAGGTGAATCTGTTATGCCAATTCTGTGTAGGTGTTTATTCAAGCAGTTCATGTCCCGTTAGCAGTCTGAATGTTGCTATTGCAGATTTTCTTTGTGGAAAGGCTACTGTTTTTAACAGAGAGGAGACCCTTTAATTCCTTCCATTGAAGGCTTAAAGGAACCGACCTGGACAGTAACCTAATGTCCAAGCCCTCACCTTCTCGTGGTGCAGCTGTTAGTAATCATGCTTATGCATGATGAATGAAAGGGAAGGGCTACTCACCAACAAGCACTGGTCAGCTTGGTGAGTTTTTCTTTTTTGACTGAATTGGTATTACTTCTCCTCCCCATACCAATTCCCTCTTCCAAATTTTCTATCCAGTCTCCCTTGACTGACCTCTTGTTTCTTTCGACCCTGATGGTATTAGAGTACTCGAGGCCTAGGGGTTCATTTCTCCTTCCTTCCTATACCTACTTTCTCTCTATTGGTGACGTAACCACCACATGTGGTGCCTACTACTAAACGGTTACAACTAGTTTATTGTACTCCAATACAAACATGTGGTGCCTACTACTAAACGGTTACAACTAGTTTATTGTACTCCAATACAAACATGAAGAAATTGTATTATATAACAGTCTTTATAAATAATGCTTTTAAAATTGTGTCTTAAGTCATTGTTGTCTGAAATATAAAGCTTTCTGTTATAACTGTAATAAGAACACCTGCTTAACTTAATATTTTTAAATAAAAGTATACTAAATTCTGATTGGGTGTTAAAACAATTAACTTTCTGATTTAACAAATCAAATTTAAACCTGGTATTTAATGGACCATTAACCAATAGAATTTAAATATAAAATCATGTGATGTAATAATGTTCTTTAAAATTACAACAGAATTACACTGGTCATTCAGCATATAACTTTCATCAAGGATAGAAGCAATAAGAGTTCTCCTGATAAAATGTGATATTTAATACAAGAAGAATAGTTAATTCAAGAAAAGAAAATAATTTAATTTTAATTGACGGTGAAGAATAATACCACCTATATTTACTTGATCTGCTGGGAAATTAAATAGTAAATAAATTTACAACTATTTCTACAAGAGTCAGTTATTAGTGATTTTTAAAGTGTTTTCCTATCTTGTGTACCAACTCCGACCTTGAGAAGAGAATCCAGCTCTACCGAAAATCAAACCTAACCTGAACCAGTAATTCTTATTTATTATTTTGGGACACTAATCCTTCAAAATGTTACTACAACATCGGGCATGAAGAGAGTTAGCTGCATCAAAACATCGTCAAAACATGGGAAAAGAATTACTTCTTTGAAATTGCGCCCACAACGTGGAAAATAATGAAGAACTGACTAAAATACTTCTTCAGCTCAATGTCACTTTTTTTTGCCAATTTCATATATTTTAGTGATATATTTCAGTAATAATATAATAATAGCAATAATAATAATAATAATAAATGTTTATTTGTAAAAGAAGGAATTTCTTTGGCTATTCAGAAACATACAGCTTCTTACAGGGGCATGCCGTAGCGCAGTGGTTAAGGCACTGAGCTACAAGCCGGAGGGTCGAGGGTTCAAGTCCCGTTGGGGTCAGGATTTTTAAACTGAACCAAACCCTCTGGCGGCACTATGGCCCTGGGGTCGATTCAGCCTCTAACGGGAAATGAGTACCAGACGCCTGTTCTGGGGGTAAAGGCGGCCGTCACGCAGGTCTGACGACCCGGCTGACATAAAGTGCCGATTGTCTAGAAAAAGTGGGAGCCCTAACCTCCTACTACCCCAAGGGCCTCCGGGTCTGTTGTGGGATCACTTTACTTTACTTTACAGCTTCTTACATGCAGTAAACATTTCTTCAGTGGCATGAACACTGCATGACTTATCCTCCATACTGACTGCAAGAATCCAGAGACTCATTCTCAAGCTCTTGTTATCGGTACAAAAGTATCTCTTTCAGCTGCTCTCACTTACGAGAGCGAGTGGGATTAAGAGTTTGACTGCATTTTATAGTAAAGCTTTTTTTCATTTTATATAACCATAAATACAAATTTTTACATTAGAAAAGTATCAACTAATGACCTATTTTTGCAACAAAAGTAGATAAAATTATTTATTTTTTTATGGAGTTTAAGACATCACCAGAGAGAAAGAGATTGGGAAACCTAAATACAGTTAGAAGAATGATATCCAGGAAACCATGAAAGGAAGGGAAATGGAAGAGAAGGATTCCTAGGATGGAAATAGAAACAGAGGAACAATGCCAATTCCAATAATCTGTAAAATAATAAGATTTTTTAATCTTTATTAATTTAGTGCTTATACTTAAGCTCTTAAGGGGTTAAGCGCCTCCCCTGATGGTGGATAGGGGAATGTTTTTCAGATATGGATTGTATCAAGTAAATGAAATCCCAAGCTGAACTAAAACTAACAGCTGTTGTCTTACAGCTGTTGATACACTAAAGGCTAGAGAAAGACATCTCGATGAAAATTATCTGGTCCTCCAGGTTGGGGGTTATAGCAATGGAACAGTTCCTCATTCTATAGATAAAATAAACAACGATAAAATATCTAAAGGGAATAAAGCTGGATAGAATCATTTACGACCTAGCAGTAAAAGGTTCTTATAATGGGAGGCTAGAAGAAAGAAGGGAAGAGGTACACCAAGAAAATATTGGATGAATGGAATAAGAAATAGTATGGAAGCAAGGGGTCTTAAGGAAGAAGATGCATTAGACATATATCTGCTGGCAAACCACTTTTTCTTGACGGTTGTATTTTTATGGTGAAAGATCATCACTCTTTCGACCAAGGTACTTTTTCGTCTGGCTCATCACCTTCAACCAGTCCGGCATGGGTAACCCTATCAGCAGCAATGCTTCTGCCGTCATAGCTCTCGGGATCATTTAAGCATGCAAGCCACTCCACCACGACAAGGTAAAGGGGAGGAATATTCCTAATTTAAAAAATAATATATTTAAGTAGTAGTAAGATACCATTTAACTCTAGACTTAGATACTCAACATTCCATTACATTCACATTTTTAGCAATTTTTATCAAGTGACAAACTTTTCATATTTAATTGATAATTTTTTTTCCAACTATTTTCATTTCCTATTAAGACACTGAAACAGAAATATACACCTGACAAAAACCCATATTTAATTTTCTCATCAAAACAATTCGGCGAACTTTGCCAGTCTCTACAAAATTTGATTGCTTTGTTGGCCATGGGAAGTATTGTATACTCTCTTCCTCTGGTGTTGACAAGATTAACCTCATAATTAAATCCTTTTCTCCAGGAACCTCAAAATTTGTAATTTTATCCCTTTTTGTAAAACCCAGGAAGGGGACAAAATAATGAATTTTGACATCCTTATTTGAGATTCATCTGCCCAACACTAGAAGAAAAAAATATACAAGCCTTCTGACAGTCAACCCAATAGCCTGGGAATAATCAAGATGTTTGCCAAATCATGTTCCAGGTAAGAAAAAATATGAGAATCGGTATTTTCACTTATTGCTTAAAAGTAATAATATAAAATTATGCATACAAAATTTAAATACCTCTCACATAATTAATTTACATTTACTCTAGGAGAAATAAATACATTTAAAAGGTTAACTATAATTTAATATATTAAAATGTTATAAGTAATCAAAAATCTACTTAAACTATATTTAACTGGTACTTATCTTAGCACATGTTTCGAAAGACCTTCCTCTCATAATCAGTTAAGTCAGACTGGTCACAGAATGCAATGATGTAATACATTCAACTCTCTCTGGAGGTGGTTTTATGTAGGCTACCTAGCTAATAAAATATTCTCAGATGGGATGTAAATACATTTCATTTTTGTAATAAAAATGTTTCCCAAACTGTCGGTTCTCTATGACAGCGATTCCCAAATTTCTTGCATACACAACCACAAGATTGAGAATGAAATTATTGATGTTCTTTCCATTAACTAACTGCTTAATAATAATTATTTTCCAAAAAGTTTGTGCATATGCTTTAATAATAATAATATATTTTTATTAGGAATATTCCTCACTACAGTGGTTCACCTTCAACTCAAAGTGATTTGTCGCTGGACATCTCTGTCTAATGCATCTCCTTTCCTAAGACCCCTTACTTCCATACTTCTTACTCCATCTATCCAACATTTTCTTGATCTACCTCTTCCTGTCCTTCCTCCAGCCTCCCATTTAAGGACCTTCATTGATATAATTTTTTCATTCGTGGGAGGTGTCCACACCATCTAAAACACTTTTTTCCCCCTACTTTTTCTGAAGTGCTCCTTTTGACCTGTATAATTTCTCTTATTGTACTGCTCTTGATTTTATCCCATCTGAAATTTGTGTAGATCACCTCCAAACATCCATTTCTACCTAAAATAGTTTATTGATCCTGTTATATGCTGACGTTTAAGATCCGTATAATAAAATGCCAAGTGGTCCGTCCAACAGATGACATTTTTAAAAACATTAAATTAATAATATTTTGATGTTAACATAATATATTTTAGTTTAACATATTCTAGTCCTGGACGAATTAATTTTTTTAAAAGAAAAATTAACATTTGAACTGTGAATCGAACCACAGACTTCTGACTCTGTATGTCGGCACGCAGCCCACTACATCATTCCAAACATGGCACAATAACATTTCTTTCCACTTATACAATTCTCTAACACCTGAAGGCAGATAGCTAGAGCTATTAACAATGCCATCAGACGACTTTTATCATATATTATCATCCATTCACAAATTTAGCCCATTTGTTGATCTGTTTTGGCCTAAATAAGAAACACCATTCTAAACTCTTTTGAGTGAATGTCCTGGTCTTCTTCTTCTTGTAGGTTCATAGCTTAACATTTGCTTGGGTATCCTGTGATCCTCTATTCTATGAACATGTTACATCCATCTTGACTTATAATCAGAAATTTTGTTTTCTAAAGTTTCTATGTTTAATTCTTCTAAGATGTCTTCATGTTTTTATGATCTAGTAGTGTGTATCCTGCAGTTCTTGTAAGACACATTTCAGCAGATGAGATATCTTTGAAGGACTGCAGGATACATAATACTAGATCATAAAAAAAAAGTAAATTTAACAAGAATTTTGCATTAATTTTAAGTAGTAAAGCTTAATATGTCAAAATATTAAGCTTTACTGCTTAAAATTAAAATTAAATTCTCAATAAAAATACTTCAAATAGAATTTGTCGGCCTTCAGACATTAGAGAATTGTATACGTGGAAAGAAATGTTAGTGTTTGTGCCGTGTTTGGAATGATGTAGTGAGCTGCACGCCGACACATAGACGGTGGTCTGCAGTTCAATTCTTGCTTCAAACGTTAATTTTTCTTTTCAAAAAATTAAATTGCTATTGTATTATATATCATTGACAAGCAAAATCAATAAGGGAATTGAAATTGATGCTTGATTTAATATTAGTATTTTCCTTCTGGCCTTCCCACAAATATATAATATAAGTTTCTGACTACTTCCTCCTTCTTGCTAGAAGAATAGTTCACGTAAATTGTTGTGATAACATGAGTTTATCTTTAAGAGATTTTTACTTCAAAATAGCCCAATCTTGGTAGTCCTTTATTTTCTATTATTTAAAACAAAATCAAATCTTGCTGATATCACAAGGAAGCAGGTTCTAATGGACAAGTTATTCAGTATATCGATAGTTATTGATAGTTAATTCAAGTTACTACTACAACTAATTGCTAACTTCTTTATTCAGGTTATATTAGGTATTGGTAGGTCGATTATGTTCAGTAAGTATCAATAACCTTTTTTGTTAGCATGTTTTTCATACGTTGGTTATTTTGTTTTAGTGGTGATAATAGCCATGTTCAATGATATGGTGTCTTTTAGGTTATTTTTATGTCAACTTCTCATACAATTTTCAGGCATTTTCCGGATTTTTTGGAAAAAGAAAAAAAAAACATACAGACATTGCTGGGTAGGCTTAATTATATACTTATTTATAACATACTTCCTGAGTTTTTTTTTATTTAAGTACAGTCTTTGAAATAATTGATGGCACACAGATAATTTTCAAATCCTAGAATGAAGCCATTGCATATGAAGAGAGGTCAGCTATTTGGTTCAAAGTATTCAACTATTTGAGAAATTAAATCCGTTCTATTTCATTGTGTGTTGTGCAATAGAAAATAATTTCATGTAATTGCGGTAAATGTTATAAAAATAGCAAAGCAAAGCAAATAAAACAAAACAAAGAAAATTAATTTAAATAAGAACGAGAGAGAGAGAGCGAGAAAAAGAGAGAAAGCAGCTCTATGGAACCTAGTACAATATTTAATTACCCACTTAAACACCACTTAAATGCAATAACTAATTATACAATGATATATTAAAAATATTTAGCCACAGAATTTAATTATCTTTAACTTATTTTACTCATAAATATGGAAAATACGTGGGACTATTTCCTGCCATGACCACTCTGGGTACAACAGTTATTCTCAACACTTAAAATTCACAGTTATTTACAGTTTAAAATAACACAGTTATTCTATGAATCAGCGATAACATTAATAACCTGCGATAACTACACTAATAACCAGCGATAAACCCACGGCTCTGTCAATAACACAGCATCTCCATCGATAATAACTGAGTAAAACACAAACAAATGTACATATTTAACCACATAAAAAAAAGGACGCTTCATGGGATTCACCCTATGTTAGAGTAAGTGAATTAGGGGTTCACCGAATTGAGTTAGGTTAGCTTCTAGGTTCGTTACATTTTAAACGAGTTTAAATATGTAAAAAAATGACCTCTTGTATGAAAATTCAAAATGGCTGATGGTTACAACATAAAAACATATTTACACTTGTAAATTTCACATTATATTAACATACATTCATGATTGTAATTTTCTGGGGATAAATATCACCTAGTAATAGGATAAATTGCATTAAAAATGTCTTAAGTTGTATAAGTCCAGGTTATGTTCAACCCTACCAAAAAAGCATGGTAGCTGGATCAACCTCATGTATGGGAAACAGAAACTCCTCCACTATATCACAACCGTCCCTACTAGAAACTGTCTGCACGAAGCAATGCAATAGTCCACGATTTACTTGTATAATGAAATCAGATATTTACTTGATTTAATTTAAATTAATTGGATGCATTTTGCATTAGTAGTGGAAATAAAGAATCTTGGGAAAAAGTCAGTTATATGTCTCAGACGAATTCTTCCAAGTTCCACAGAATTGCAGTGCACATGTGCGAGTTGCTGTAATGGTTAATATAGCCTCCAGTAGATGGCTCTGCAGTCGGCATTACCAACTTTGGGAATAAATTTCCAAATGCATAAAAAAATGGACGTTAACTAACTTGACATTTCCTAACTAAAGAGAACAATTTACATGCATATTACTTATTCCCAAATGCTTAAAAAAAGGACGTAAACCAACTTCCCATTTCCTAACATAACAAAACAATTTACATGCGTACTATTTAATGAACTATAAACTAATTTTACGTACACTAACACTAAATATGGTTTGAAATTATTTTCAAATGGTGGCAACATTGGAACATGGAAAGTAGCAAGTAAGTAATGTATCCGCGATCATGTTTTACGTAAATATATAAATATAAAATATTGTAAAGAAAGCTTGAAGATCGTTGCAAAATGTTTAAAACAGTACAAAACATATTTACAAGTGTTTAGTGCATCAGTGGCATAAGAATGTATGTGTGGAATTGTGATGGGCATATAACCTATCTCACCCGAATCTTGTTATGCCTTGTGTTTTGTAAACAATATATATATAGAAAATGAATAACGATTGTAACATCTCATTACTTTGTTTACAAAACACAAGGCATATATATATATATATATATATATATATATATATATGAGTTGATTCCTTTGATTAATTTATTTCTCTCTATATACAAAATTATTTATATAACAAAGCTTGGTAACGTAAAGGCATTATGAAAATTAATGACAAAATAATTTCCTAACCAGAATCTACGTCACAACAGAGCATCTTACCAACTGCTCTAGTGAAACAAACAATACAAATACTACACGAAGAAAGATTTATGTCATCCATTTTGACCTCAAAGGAGACAGCACATATAACAATTTACTAGTGTGAATCGCTCTTCAAACTTTAACTTTCCACCATCAAGAGATGCGCCATCATTTTTTTTCAAAGGCTGTACATATACATCTCACATAGACTCCCCCTTGTTTCTTCAATAGAAAATAACTTTAGTTAGTTTTATAAATATATTTCATAAAAATGCATTAATGATATCTGTGGGATCTACAATATTACATCTAAATATTATACATGTTATGTTTGTAATGGGAAACAAATTGGTCAATTTACTTATAAACATCTTACTAATCTGTGTTGCAATATTAATTTTTAGTGTATAAAAACCTTAAGACTAGAAGTGTTAGGAATATGTTTTGTAAATAATTGGCTGAAATGTGCTAAGTGAGATAATGGGACCTCATGAACATAAATCATCTGTTTAAAAACTTAGCATCCCCAAATAATTTAGTTCTAAATAAATCTAGGCATTAACATTCAAACGTAAAGGTTATGTATGTGTGTATGAATGAATCAGTTTAAGAGTAATCAAAGGACGCCAATGTCACCTGTTACGTTTTCATTTTCAAGGACATTTCGTATAAAAAAATTTTAAATAACATTTTCACATATTTATTTTAATAATAAATAAATACATTAAGGTGACAAATATCTCTTTCAATAGAAAATCTGGAAAAAATCAGGTTTACAAACTCCAATTTGAATAGAACATCTGTCAACTAAAACAGCTGTCAGCAAACTTACTTCTTGAAAAACTGCTTTTGTTCTTCAATTCTTCCTGGACATTCGAAACGACAGTGGCTGGGAATTAAAATAAGACGTTGCAGGTGATCGTTTTCGCACAATTTCTGTAAAACCATTGCTGCTTCTTGAACACATAACGGGTCCATCGAATCGAAACTGACAATGGCATTGCGTAACTTCTTTGCAAAACAATCAGTAAGGTAACGAGTTCTTGACATACTATTTTGATCTTTAGATTTAGCTTTAAAGTGTATGTTCTGCCAAAAGCTTGGGTGGTATAACGCGCACCTCCAATGTTTGCACGTTGACGATGCTCGAATTTTGTCTTCTTGAGGTAAATAGGAATACACCTCTAGCAGAATTACACTAGGTAAATTGTTCCAACAACCCTCCTCCGTGGCCATGATCGCCCAATCGCAATGCCACTGTAAGATATGTTTACCATAGAGTTTACTTGATACTAAACATAGAGAAGCGATACTAAATAACCATCATAGGCTACTCAAACTGGCCGTGAAATGGTATTTTATTGTGCACCTGTAGATTTTCAGGATATGTTGGTAAATTCAATCCTGCCATCTATGACAATATTTTTGGCTTCCCATCTCGTTGACTCTGTTGGCATTTTTCTAAATAATGCTACCAACATTAGAGTGTACTTATCAGTACTTAGTGAACAATTTATCTAGTTCATTAAAATTAATTAATATTCCATTTAACAAGTACATATATTTATAAACAATTACATTTATAATAGAATACAATTTTGATATGACGGTGTTTTATTACTATATATTTTTTAATGCTTCCCATTGCTGAAAAAGTTAAATGTTGGCTGTATAAAATATACTCGCAGTTACATCAGTTATTTGTTTTTTCTGGTGGAGGCAGGGTGGATGTGTGATTACATGACAGGTGGAAGTATTTATCATAGAGAACCGAAGTATTTATCCTATGCATTTGACAACATTGAAATGGGAATTCAAGACAGCTAAAATTATTATTTGTGTGAATTTTCTAAAGTGCGAACTCGGAGAAATTAAATGTTGAGAACTAAAGAAAATGTCAATATATATTGGTCATTATCTAATATTAATTTGCATATTCACGTGCATTGCATCACAAAATTCAAAAACATCCGAAGGCCAAATTGCTGACACTATTACAAACGGTAAAGACTCGTCTTCTACAACCGAAAATGATAACAGTAGTCGTATAGATAAGAAAAATGATGAAAATCAACCAACAAAACATTTACTACAATCTAGTGGATCAACTGTAACTACTAAAAATAATTCGGCAGCAACGATAGCACCTTCTGTTACTGTTTTTCAAGAAGAAAAATCCACATCAGTTAATACAAATAAAGATAATAAATTTATTGGAAACCGGAACATTGGTACAGGAGCTGTTATTAGAGGATTTTATGTTTTTGTTGGTTTGGGTGCTATTGTGGTTATGTACATCGTTGTTAGAACTATCAGGCAAGTAATAACTTTTCAAGTTGATTTTTAAATCATCTGTATAGATAAAATAAAACGATACTGTCAAACTAGTATGAATTCTTTTGAACAATGTTAGATCTTAATTAATATTAAGGTATTTAAAAAATCTTAAATCAGCGGGTTGAAACCCGGCCGGGGTTGATGGATTTTTAAGTAAAATCCCTAGTTTAAGTTCCTCTAGAAAGAATTAAACATTTGGGCCCCGTGTCGTAGATTTACGGCACATAAAATAACCAAGTCTGAAAAAAAGGAGGCCTCTGAGGAAAATTTGGTTGCTTATGAAGAAACGATGTAATAATAAATTACCTAGAAATTTTATCTATGATATGACCGTGATTTCATTTGTATCTTCACAATCAAATTTTGTAAGTCTATTTGTGATAATGACTGCAGTTCTACTTACCCTTGATTTTTCAGTTTATTGTTGTAAGCTATAGCCCTCCTCCTGTATTTACTGACATTTTTTGATAATTTAAAATTTTTCAAAATAATTTTTAAGTATTTATTTAAATACGAAAAACATTAGCATTATGATATTGTTAGACAGTATTGTGATGCTGACTGCTGTTTTCTCCACAGAGTATACCACTTAGTCCATGATTTTTCTCTCTCCTTCCCAGCGATATCCTACTAACAATCTACTAGTGGGTTATCACTGGTTTGGGGAATCACTGATTGGAATGACATTAGGGAATGATAAGTGCATGTACACCCATTTTTAATAAACTTTTGGTAATTTGAATATTGTTAATATATTTCTTTAAAATAGATTTGGAGATTTATTGCAAAGATAAGTCATTTAAATTTCACAGCGACGACTTCTGCCATCTAGCGTAAGCTGTATAAACTTTAGTATGATATCAACAATAATTGATAATGTGGCAAGCAGCAATAACCCACTAGGCAAGGATGATAATCAATGTGGTTTGATGGTGGGTTTCGCTGTCTCTATAAACTCTGGCACATGCACACTGTTACAAAATTAAAGAAAATGTATTGGGTAAGTTAAACTGTAGCCAAATTCATCTGTTATGGTACCATAATTATTTACTTGTCAGTCAACAATTTTGTTCAATCTGAATTGTTCATTCATAAAATATTCCCAATACAAGATATCTTATAAGGTCTCTGTAATTCAACCTAATAATAAGCGTTGGCTCAAATCTAGTATTTGTCACTCATGATTTTCTATACATTCTTATGCCACTGTTGCACTACACACTTTTACCATTTGTAATAACGTTTCATACTATTTTTAAACATTTTGTAACAATTCTTTAAACATTTCACATATTTTTAAATATCTATATAATTACGCAAATATTGTCAATGAAGTTCAACAAAATCACAGTATGCATGTGCAAATGCTTAATGTAACTCCTGCTAGATGGCACTGAAATCGGTTTACCAACATTTGCAATTAATTTCAAACCATATTTCAAGAAATTAACTTCATTTTGTTCAATTCCAATGGGACAAGTTAGTGTACACAATATTAGTTTTTAGTTTATTATATAATCTTCTGCTTCATGTAAGGATTAAACTTTTTTTGGTTTGTTCCGGCTCCAAGTATCATAGCTGCTGTGACCATCTTTTCCGTGTGTGTGCCCAATCTCTTTTTCCTCCTCTTGGTTGATAGTTCAGACTTCTCCTAGGCAATCTGTTGGTATCCATTCTGCAGACATGTTTATACCATTTTCTCCTATACTCTTCTATTTTATCTGTCAAACTGAATATTTGTAGTTCTTTACAGATATCTTCACTTTGTTTTTTATCCATTAAAGTATAACCTGCCACAAATCGTGAATATTTCATTTCCTTCTATTCTTTTAATTGACTGTTTATTCTGAGCCATACAATATTGCAGGCACAGCCAATATTTTACAAAAATTTTAAATCTGTTTTTTTTCTTACTTTCTTTCCTAGTGTTCTTTTAAGGGTGCCACATAAATATTGATATATTTGTAATTTATTGTTTGTCTTTTCCTCTATTACAGCCTAAAGATACGCCTAGATAATTTAAATATTTTACTTGTTCTAGTGTTTTGTCATTTAGTACTATTTTTGTTCTTTCCATTTTTTGCCACACTGGGCCATTACTTTAGTTTTTGTTGAAGAGATTTCTAGGTTGTGGTGTCATTTTGAAGAAATAATTCTGTTCATGCCCGATGTTGTAGTAATATTTTGAAGAATGATTGGTGTCCCAAAAAGAATTACTGGTTGGGTTTAGTTTTCGGTAGAGCCGGATTCTCTTCTTAGGGTCGGAAGTTGGTACACAGGATAGGAAAACACTTCAAAATCATAAAAATGTTTCTGGTAGAAATAATTACAAATTTATTCACTTTGTAGGTTCCCAGCAGATCAAGTAAATGTAGGTGGTACGAGGGTGGATCAAATGTAAAACCGGAATTTGTATCTGGCAGATCTAGTAGCAAACTGTAAAGGTTGCGGTTTGGAGGGGAAGTTGATGGGGGTGTCTGCAGAAGGGATCTTGATGTGTCACACTCCGAAGAGCGGCCGCTTGCTTCAGTATGCCATGAGCGAGCAATAGGTACAGACGTCTGTTGCGCTACGCATTATTATTAAGTTTTTGGCGAAAGAAGGCACTAAACCTTCTGAAATTTTGAGAAGGTTCCATTCGCAGTTTGGGGAAGCAACCCTTTCAAAGATGCAGGTGTATGATTGGCACAAAAAAATTTTAGCGGGCCGGGATTCAGTGGAAAATGAGCCCCACCAAAGACGGCAACGAACAAGCATCACTGCAGACAACTTTCGTGCTGTATGGGACCTTATTGAGGAGGATCGGCGCATAACAATTTCTGAAATTGCTTCACACGTTGGAATAAGCTTCGGAAGTGTTCAAGCCATCATCAGTGATGAACTCAAATTCCGAAAATTGTCTGCCAGGTGGGTTCCTCAGCTCCTCAGCCAGGAACAAAAAAAATTGTGCCAGGAAGTGTCCCAGAGGCATCTGTGTCACTACGAGGAGGAAGGAGATGATTTTCTGAATCACATTGTGACCTCTGATGAAACTTGGATTCATCATTACACCCCAGAGTCAAAACGCTCCAACATGGAGTCGCGAGAGTGAGGTGCAGCTGGACCAGTTAAGGCTAAAACACGCCTTTCTGCTGGAAAGGTCCTTGCGACTGTTTTTTGGGACTCTGAAGGAGTTTTGCTAGTGGATTTCCTTCATGAATGACGAACAGTGAATGCAGAGTACTACTGCCGGCTTTTGGACGAGACAAAAGCAGCATATCGCAACAAGCGCCGCCGGAATCCGTTCCGAAATGTGATTGTGCTGCATGACAATGCAAGGCCACACACTGCTCGGTTGACACAAAAAAACTGACGAAAATGCATTGGACACCTCTGGAACATCCTCCTTACAGTCCAGATTCGTCACCCTGTGACTACCATTTGTTTGGACCACTGAAAGAAGACCTGGGAGGAAGGCGGTTTGGTGACAATGCAGCGGTAGAGGAGTTCGTGCACAACTGCACGTCATCCCTCATTCTTCAAGGACGGCATCAAAAAGTTGCCAACTCGATGCAAAAATGTGTTGGAAATGCAGGAGACTATGTAGAAAAATGAGGTGGTGGTTTTGTATTTTTTTGTTAATTCAGTAATATTGTAAACAATAATTCCGGTTTATATTTGATTCACACTCGTATTATTCTTCACCGTCAAAATTAAATTCTTTTCTTATCTTGTATCAATTATTTTTCTTGTATTAAATATTACATTTTATTAGGAGATCTCTTCTTGCTTCTGTCTTTGTTGAAAGTTGTATGCAGTAGTGATGGGTAATTCGAGAGTGGGTCTTTAAAAAGAATGCTTCACTACTGTGAAGTGTCAAAAAGTTACTCACTTTTGGTGAACTGCCAGTTCAGAGTTCACTACTGATACTTAAAATTTACTTTTTATTTCAAAAACTAGATGTCTCACTCCAAATCAACTTTCGCTCATTTATTGATTACTCTACATTTCTCCGCCCATCGACTTGCATGTCCCCGCCTTTTTCCTACGTCATCCATATCATTCGTACCGCAGTGAGTGTCTGAGAGGAATGAACTATCTTGCCAGAGTGAACTGCCATAGAGGAATGAACTATTTGGCCTGAGTGAAGTTACATAGAAGAACGAACTACCTTGGAAGAGTGAAGTGCCTTAGATGAACGAACTATCTTAGAAGAGTGAAGTGTTTTAGATGAACGAAGTGGTATCAAAAAACGAACTACTTTGGAAAAGTGAAGTGTCTTAGAGGAACGAACTACCTTGACAGAGTGAACTAGCTTTAAACATTCAGTACTTCAAACTCTCAACATTCGACATGCTCATTCATTCAGTACATGTACATTATGGCACCTTCCCGGCTCTTGCTTACGTCATCACTCATATGCAGCATTACTCAGGGATTACTCCTTTTGATCTACGGCATTACTAACACTACAAATCTAATGTAGTCTAATGTTACAATCACTTTTCATTTTATTTACTGGAATTCCGAAAGTATTTAATAAAAATCCATTTTATCCAAGTTTTAAAACATATTTTACTAGGTTTACAAAAAGCTGTTGCAAAATTTAGTAAAAATCTTACCTTGCTAAACATTTAGAGTGAATATGCCGTGCAAGTTTAAAAGCATCCCGCCCCCTGAATGAAACTATGTTTAGAACAAAAGTTACACTTTGCTTTACCATCGCCTAAATCGGCGAAGAATCCCCAAATTTCAGTACTTTTTCTTGATTGCAAATTAGAAGCCATTTTGTAAAAGTGCACACATAAGGCTAAATTTTGTTGGTGTACCCAGTATTCACTCTCTTTATATTTTTAGTTTAGAGGTTGTAAAGATTAAGATCAAGTAATTGCCAATAGTACGATTTTGTATATTTCTTTCTTTTTAAATAACTATTATGCAAATAATATGTGTAAATAATACATATATAAATTAAATAAAATATATCTTCCTTAAAAGTTTTAAAATACTCCACACATTTTTTTTTTCAAATTATAGAGTTACGATTTTGTTTTTTTTATTAACATTTACAACTTGAAATAAAATATGTAAACATTGAAAATCTGTATATAAATAAAATTATGCAAAAATACAGTTATAACAGAAATAAACTGGAGGTATAAATAATTATAAAATAAATAAAAGTATGGTAGCAGTCATATTAGAATTTTTAGATAGATCAGGTTGATTAATGTCTTTGACATCGTCCGATTCCTAATGGCCAATTTTGTTGTTTCATCCAATCTCCTGGTTGTAGATGTTTCTCCTTCATATATAAACATATTCCCTGACTTCAGGAGGTTTTAGGTCTTCCTCTGCTTCGTCTTCCCTCAGGTTTCCATTCCAAAACAGATTTTGATAGACGATCCTCTTCCATTTGTTGGACATGTCCATACCATCTTAATTGCTGAGTTTTAATATAATCTAAAATAGTGTCTTCAATCTTCATTTTCCCCCTTATAACTGAGTTCCTAATTTTTTCTCTTATTGAAATTCTTGCGGCCCTTCGTATAAAATCCATTTCCGTTGCCAAAAGGTACTTATTTGTTTTTGTTGTTAATGGCCAAAGTTCTGCTCCATAAGTAATGATGCTTTTAACAATTGTATGATATATATTCATTTTATTTTTATTACTTATATTTTTATCCCACAATATTCCATTGAGGCAAGCAATTGCAAATTTTCCTTTATTATTTCTATTTCTTATTTCCTCTTTATAACTCCCGTTTTTATTTATTTTAATTCCTAAATATGTGATCTCACTACAAGATTTTATTGATTCTCCAGTCTCCAAAATTAAATTTTGTTCTGGTTCACCAATTGATAAATATTTTGTTTTTTTCCATGTTCAAATTTAATCCCCATTTTTCATATTCTTCTATTAATTTTCTAGTCATATATTCTAAATCTTCACAATCTTGTGCAATTAACAATTGATCATCTGCAAAATTTAAGTTGTATAAAGTTTTGTTGTTTGAAATAGGAATTCCCATGCTTGAACATTTCCCCTCAAATAAATTAAAATAGAATTTACAGAACTATTTCCATTTATCTTTAAAATCCACAGCTACCGTGTGGTTGGTTAATGTCAAGTCACCCCAGGCTCGTGTCTTCGTGCTTCCGCCTCGAGCCCATATTCTTGCTGTTTTTTTTTTCTTGGTGAATGAAGGGCTTCGAATGAACTAGTTGAATTGAATGGTTCACAAAAGTGAGTGCGAGTGAACAAACTACTTCTCGAAATGAACTGGTTGGGCACAATACTAGTATGCAGAATAACTAGTGTAATTCTTTTATAAATTTAAAGAACATTATTACATCACATATTGTTATTTTTAACCCTTTGCCCTGTATAGCATAGTAGAACGTACTGAATATGCTTTGTCACTGCCCTGCATAACGTACTAAAGCGTAGTAGACTATTATAGGGCTGTATTTCTACTTGTATTTATTTTCTTGGAAAATTTTATTATTTTTGTCATACTTTGGTATCTGTTGAATGCATTAAAAGTGGTAAGAAGGCTTGCTTTGTACATTTTCGTAAATTTCGTAACGGTATTTTCTTTGTGTACCGAACCCTTTTTTGAAAACCTCTATCGGTTCATCTGTAACCATTGTTAACGAAAGCAAATATGCAGGCCTTAGGAAAACTATTTCTAGTTTCAATCCACTGTGCAGTTAAGACATTGTGGCCGCGATTGATGAAGAAATTGATTATTAAAGTGATGGTTGGAACACTAAGTAGAGGGTTAGCTTAGCGCAAGACTGTTATATAGAGCAAGCATGTGACTGTGAACAAGATTTCGAAGCGTCAACTGCCGAGCCTACAGATAATCATCATCATCAGATAATCAAGGAGACAATACTATTATTCTTTTAATAAAATAGGTCCTCAGAACTTAAAAAAAAACTTTTTTATCATTTAGTTGAATGCAGGCTTTCACGGCCGGTAATCGTAATGTTGAGTGATTCCGGGTTATGTGGCCGTGGTCCATAGTTGGTGTTGATACCAGACGTTTCGCCCTCAACTGCGGAGGGCATCTTCAGTGGCGAGTGCTTCTATGCGTGTTTGTACGGAATATAAACGTAACATCTCAAGATATACTGGTTAGCTTCGATGTGGTTTCCCTTTTCACCATGGTGCCGGTAAATGAGACCATGGACTACATTAGACAGATTTTCACAGAAGAAATATCCAATTTATTCAGGCATGTACTAACTACTACTTACTTCCAATGGAACAACAGCTACTATGAACAGACCGACGGAGTAGCCATGGGCAGTCCTCTAAGCCCAGTAGTAGCGAATTTTTTCATGGAGAAATTCGAAGAAGAAGCACTAAAAACAGCTCCCAAGTCTCCAGAACATTGGTTTCGCTATGTTGATGACACATTCGTAGTATGGAGACATGGCAGTGAAGAATTGGAACGTTTCCTTCAACACCTTAACAGCAGACACAACAAAATACAGTTCAAATGGAAAAAGAAGATAATGGAAGACTTCCTTTCCTGGATGTTCAAATAATAAGGACTGGCAATGGAGAAATTCAACATACAGTTTACAGAAAACCTACACACACAGACCGATATCTGCAGAAAGACTCTAACCACCATCCAAGACAAAAGCGGGGTGTCATTAAGACACTGTTCGACAGAGCGACTAAGTTATGCCAACCACAACACCTTAAACAAGAACAACACCATCTGTTCAATTGTTTCCAGAAAAATGGCTACACATCCAAGGAAATAAGACAAATCATACATCCACGAAGACAGCACGTCAGAATGGATAACACACCCTCAACCAGCATAGCCTACTTACCATATGTACAAAGAGTCACAGATCGTATCGGAAAACTCCTACGAAAATACAACATAAAAACAGTTTACAGACCTACAAGAAAAATAGAAGACTGCCTTCGCTCAGCTAAGGATCCTCGGCCACCTCTCTCCACTTGCGGCGTATATCGACTTCCTTGTTCGTGTGGTAAATCATATATAGGGACCACGAAAAGAAGTATAGCCACCCGTTTATCAGAACATAAAAGAAACTGCAGACAAGGAGAATGGATAAATCAGCTGTAGCAGAACATGCCATTACGAATGGTCACCAGATTCTATTCGACGATACACAAGTTTTAGCCACAACTTCCTACTATTTCCCTAGATTATACCGAGAGGCTATAGAAATACACAAGCATAAGGAAATATTAACAGAAAAGAAGAAGGTATCAAACTGTCTAAGGCCTGGTTTCATACACTAGAAAATAAATGCATTAACACCAGTGACAACAAGGAGACGACTATTAGCCAATCAGCAAGAGCCACGCCCATTCACCCTGCACCCCCCACTAACACAACGTCCTCTACGTTCACAGCGCTCATTCTAAGTAGATCTTCCGACCAGGAAACACGCATAGAAGCACTCGCCACTGAAGATGCCCTCCGCAGTTGAGGGCGAAACGTCTGGTATCAACACCAACTATGGACCACGGCCACATAACCCGGAATCACTCAACATTTTTTATCATTTACTTGTGTTGTATATAGTTTGGAGGTTGGAACAAACGAAAGATTTTTTTTTTTCCCCACTATTCAGGCCTATAGATAGTAATTTCTATGTCCTGTTTTCAGAAGAAAATAATATGCCACGAAAATTGAAAGAAAACAAATAAATAAAACTAAAATTGATGGAAACATATCCAAATGAAATTAAAGCTTAAGTTGGAATTTTAATACTTTTGATAGATATTCTTATTGTCAGAAACATAGTACAATGTATGACATCAATTAATACATAATTGATGGAAACATATCCAAATGAAATTAAAGCTTAAGTTGGAATTTTAATACTTTTGATAGATATTTTTATTGTCAGAAACATAGTACAATGTATGACATCAATTAATACATAATTAATGTGGTGTTTTCAACCAGTTAATGCTAATATATTCATGGACAGTATAAAGAGGGTTCAAAGTCAATACTGATTTATTTACTTTTAAATTTTGAAACAAGAAGATACTCTATACCGTCTTCAAGACTATTGAATATATTCACGGGTACCATCTTATATCTATTTTGAGTTATAGTAAATTTACATAAATTAGAGACTATTTTTTGATGATATTTGTGTATGTCCTGTTGTAAGACAAGCAATGACTCTTAAGCAATTCGAAAAAAAATCACAGTGTCTCTATTTGAGTGATGTTATGGGAAGAATATTACAAAATAATATTGAAAGTGTGCCATGCACTGAACACGATACAATAAATATGTTAGGACTGATTATAAGAGGTATTATAAATTTATATCACAGTGAGAGATGAAGAAGTAATTCTTTTCCCATGTTGTGGCAATGTTTTGAAGCAGCTAACTCTCTTCATGCCCAATGGTGTAATAACATTTTGAAGGATTGGTGTCCCAAAAAGAATTACTGGTTCAGGTTGGGTTTTATTTTCGGTAGAGCTGGATTCTCTTCTTAGGGTCGGAAGTTGGTACACTGGATAGGAAAACACTTCACAGTCACTGAAAAAAATGTTTCTTGTAGAAATAATTGTAAATTTATTTACTATTTAATTTCCCAGCAGATCAAGTAAATATAGGTGGTATTATTCTTCACCGTCAATTAAAATTAAATTATTTTCTTTTCTTGACTCTATTATTATTCTTGTATTAAATATTACATTTTATCTTGAGAACTCTTCTTGCTTCTATCTTTGTGGAAAGTTATATGAAGAATGAATAGTGTAATTCTTTTATAATTTTTGAAGTACATTATTACATCACATGATATTAATTTTAAATTCTAATGTGCTATCACATTAAATACCTGGTTTAAATTTGATTTGCTAAATCAAAAAGTTAATTATTTTAACATCCAATCAGAATTTAGTATACTTTCATTTAAAAATATGAAGTTAAGCAGGTGTTCTTATTACAGTTATAACAGAAAGCTTTATAATTCTGACAACAATGACTTAAAACAATTTTAAAAGCATTATTTAGAAAGACTGTTATGTAATACAATTTCTTTAATTGTTACTGAGACATTTTTATTCAACAATGAATTATTTAGATGTTTTTTGTTTATTTAAGTTATATTTAAATATTAAAAGAATTTTAAAGTATAATATTATTAACTTTAACTTCCATACTTATTATATTAAAATCCTGCTTTAAAATGCCCCTGTTTATTTTTATTTTGTTTCCACTAGGAAGAACAAAAAAAAAATGATCATTCCCCAATAAATATTACTTTAATCAATTAATCAATTTTTTTTTAAAGTAACTTATCTGCTTGGAATAGATATACATTTACTATACATACAATGAAATTAACACTTTAAATATTTTCATTTTTCCTGAAAGAGAAATACATTACATTGACAACAATGTCATACATTTTTCATTATAGAACACTAAATAAGATTACAAACATTGCTACGACAACTTTTTTTTTCTATCTTCTAATTCAACATATTTCTGTTACATTCATGTAACATTTTCTTTATATCAACATATTTTAACTTTTTCTCTTCATATTAAATATCAACTTGTCTTTTTTTTTTCTTTATTAGATCTCACATTACCTATTCTTTGACTCAATTTTTTTTTTTCAAGCTACATATCTCAATTTTCATTTAATGTCAAGCTACGTATCTCAACTTATTCACGCAACATATCTCAACTTTTCTTCTATTAGGGGTACAAATTTTAGAATCAAGTCGTCTGCTTGTTTTCTAATGCTAAGCGGAATCAGTCTGCTTTTGATCTTAATCGGTTCATGTTCTATGACCTTGAACAAGTATTCAAAACAATTGCATAATCCAGGCTTCTTTGAAACCTATTCTTCATCAAAACATCATATAATCTATCTTTCTGTTGTTCAGAAATTCCATGTGTTGAAGTATTTTAGTAAGATCTTCATTATGCCCCTCGTTGTGGCGACAATTTTGAAGAAGTAATTCTTTTCCCATATTGTGGTGATGTTTTGAAGCAGCTAACTCTCTTCATGCCTGATGTTGTATTAACATTTTGAAGGATTGGTGTCCCAGTAATTCTTATTACTGGTTCAGGTTGGGTTTGATTTTCGGTAGAGCTGGATTCTCTTCTCAAGGTCGAAGTTGGTACACAAGATAGAAAAACACTTTAAAAATCACTAATAACTGATTCTTGTAGAAATAGTTGTAAAATTATTTACTATTTAATTTCCCAGCAGATCAAGTAAATATAGGTGGTATTATTCTTCACCGTCAATTAAAATTAAATTATTTTCTTTTCTTGAATCAACTATTCTTCTTGTATTAAATATCACATATCAGGAGAGCTGTTATTGCTTCTATCCTTGATGAAAGTTATATGCTGACTGACTAGAGTAATTCTGTTATAATTTTAAAGAACATTATTACATCACATGATTTTATATTTAAATTCTATTGGTTAATGGTCCATTAAATACCAGGTTTAAATTTGATTTGTTAAATCAGAAAGTTAATTGTTTTAACATCCAATCAGAATTTAGTATACTTTTATTTAAAAATATTAAGTTAAGCAGGTGTTCCTATTACAGTTATAACAGAAAGCTTTATATTTCAGACAACAATGACTTAAGACACAATTTTAAAAGCATTATTTAGAAAGACTGTTATATAATACAATTTCTTTAATTGTTACTGAGACATTTTTATTCAACAATGAACAACAATTAATTATTTAGATGTTTTTCTTTATTTAAGTTATATTTAAATATTAAAAGAATTTTAAAATATAAAATTATTAACTTAAACTTTCATATTTATTATGATATTAAAATCCTGCTATAGTGTATTGGCTACCTTATCTCTTATCAGTTAGCAAAAATTGTCTTCCTCGTCATCTACCATGCACATGAGAAGAGGAACATCTTTGTTTTCTATACAGTCAGCACATTCTTCATTTACACACTTATATACATCAGTATTATTTAATAAATATGGTTGGTTGGTATCTAATGTCGAGCACTTGATAATGAAATCATTCGCTCTCTTGCACTCCAATATTTAGCAGAAAGGCTGGTCTCTTCTACAAAAGCTGGACAACGGAGGAGATGGTTTCTTTCCATATCTTCATTTAAATTGCAAAAAGGGCATTTAGGTGAATCTGTTATGCCAATTCTGTGTAGGTGTTTATTCAAGCAGTCATGTCCCGTTAGCAGTCTGAATGTTGCTACTGCAGATTTTCTTTGTAATGTAGTAATGTCATAAGCTTGTAGATTTTCCCATTCCTTTCCAGATGTTTTGGTGGTGTATTCTTCTCTAAGTTTATTGATGTATTTATTTGAGATAATTCTTTTGATACATATGACTTCATCCGTTCAAATTATCAAAGAAATGGACAATGTAGACAAAATTGAAATAATTAAAATTTAATAAATATTCAACTGTGGAATTATCACACTGGAATTCATTATTATACACATGAATATCTTCATTCATGGTTTTTTGGGTCATATCCCCATCTTCATTATTTCTATCACATTCTTCTACATTTATGTTTTCAGTGAAAATGTGCTCCTCTTTTACCAAATTTTCTTGTCTACTAATATTCTGAATCTCCTCAAATTCTCTGGCAAATGGCACGACAATTCTATTATTTGTCTCGTTACTTTAAGACATATTATAATTCTGAAAGTCAATGATAGCTCTATACTGATCTAACACGTCGCATCCAATTAACATATCACATGATAAGTAAGGTGATATTAAACAAATAACATTAAATGAATCACACAGATATTTACTTCTAATAAACATTGAAGTCTAATAGATAACTTCTTCTTTCCACTAGCTTGGGTGCAGTATACTCCACAAATTCTTACTGTATTGATCTTATTTCCTCTAAAAATTAGGGTATTGTAAAATTTCTGATCAATTATTGTGTTAGAACATCCACTGTCTGCAATACCAATAATCTCCAATCTGCAAATATTTAATTTTAGCTTAGGTGGACGACCAATAATATTCATTTCTCTAGTATATGTTCTATCTAATTTTTCATTCTCCATGGAAATGTTTATATTATTAATAATTCCTCCTTTATCATCATTATCATTATTAATGTTAACCATATCTGTTCGTTTAAATTTTGATAAAATGTCTACACGATCAAAGCTATTTTTCACCCCTAATTTTAGACAAGTTGAGATACGCAACGGAGTCCCTGTTGTATCTAATTGGGATTTAAATTCTGAGGTATTCTATTCCCCTGAGCTTCAACCCTGTTGTTATCATTTGTTAACACAAGCCCATGATTATTTATAGTATTTGAATTTATTCCAGTATCATTATGTCTAAAACCATTTTCACTTTGAGGACTTGTATTATTTATACATTCTTGTCTAACAATGTATCCTTCTCATTGATTATTATGAGAGTATCCATTGGAATAACTATTACGTCTACATTTCCTTCTATGGGGTGATGTCCAATTTCTATCATTACCTTCACCAGAAATTTCTACGTTCATAAAGTTAAATTCTCTCCTATCATTTCTATTCTGAAAATTTCCAGAATTATTTACAGTTCTGTCATTATACGGTCTATTCCTATAATTATTTCCATTTGGCATGCCTCTATTTGCTTGGATGTTCCTACTCCTATTATAATTATCATTAAATTGTTTTTTCACATCTTTATTATGATCATAATTTTTTTTTTCATTGTTCTCTGCCCCTATCCCAAGAAAATTTTTGTTCGAATTTTCTTGTCCATTCCAGTTAGCTCCCTTGTTTCTGACCTCAACCTCCGTTTTGTTTTATAATAAAGATAACAGGTTTCAAGCATTTGGCGCGAGGGAATTACAACATACATAAGAGAAAAATTTGCGTCTAGATCGTAACTCGCCTCGGTAGCTCAGTTGGTAGAGCACTTGGCCCGGAAAGCCAAGGGTCCCGGGTTCGAGTCCCAGTCTAGGCGAAAAATTTTCTCTTCAAATATAATTTATCCTTCTATGAGAAGTGTTAAATTAATAATAAAAATCGTCAATAGAAGCCCTACTGGCTATAAAGTAGTGTTAAATTCCCAATAAATGTCTTCTTAACTAAGAAGCCGCCGTTTGCAAAGATAGAAGCTATGGTTTCAAGCATTTGGCGCGAGGGAATTACAACATACATAAGAGAAAAAATTGCGTCTAGATCGTAACTCCCCTCGGTAGCTCAGTTGGTAGAGCACTTGGCCCGGAAAGCCAAGGGTCCCGGGTTCGAGTCCCAGTCTGGGCGAAAATTTTTCTCTTCAAATATAATTTATCCTTCTATGAGAAGTGTTAAATTAATAATAAAAATCGTCAATAGAAGCCCTACTGGCTATAAAGTAGTGTTAAATTCCCAATAAATGTCTTCTTAACTAAGAAGCCGCCATTTGCAAAGATAGAAGCTATGGTTTCAAGCATTTGGCGCGAGGGAATTACAACATACATAAGAGAAAATTTGCGTCTAGATCGTAACTCGCCTCGGTAGCTCAGTTGGTAGAGCACTTGGCCCGGAAAGCCAAGGGTCCCGGGTTCGAGTCCCAGTCTAGGCGAAAATTTTTCTCTTCAAATATAATTTATCCTTCTATGAGAAGTGTTAAATTAATAATAAAAATCGTCAACTCTAACATGTCTGAAATGTTTTGAGGTCTAGCAATAATCAAGTGATATTTAATTTCTTCTGGGTAATGATGGGATATTAAAGACAATAAAGATTTTTCATCAATAGGTGGTTGGAGAAGTGCGGCCATCCTTGCTTTTTCTAGAAAATACCCAAGGTAACTATGATCTATTTTATGGTTATATTTACCACTGGTAATCTCTAACCTGGTCCCGTGCCGTATCCGAGTGGTTAAGGCAGGAAGCCTTGGCGCAGAGCTACGGAACTTGCGCTGGTTCGAGTCTCCATGGAGGAAGAAATTTTCTCATGGTATTTCGGCCAGTATGGGACCGGTGCCCACCCAGCATCGTGAGGCATTTGGGTAGCTACAATAAGTAGCAGCCCCAGGTTGAGAAAATCAGCTATAACGGCTGGGGGACTCGACATGCTGACCACATGTCACCCCAATACTGGCTGGATGATCATCTACCTATGTGATTGACACATGTGGATGCGAGGCCAGCAGCCGGCTGATAGGCTAAGGGCCTTGTAGGCCTGTCGTGCCTGGAGTAGTAATCTCTAACCTGGCTTTATTTTGTCTTTCATGACCCCAATAGTAATTCATAAAAGCACTTTTAAATGTATTATAATCCATTGAGTCGTGACATGCTATTTTAAACCAAGATTCAGCTGAATCTTTTAATGACCTTTTCACAAACATTTTATAATGCTCACTAATACATTTTAATTGAAAATATTCCTCAAAGTCAAGAGGACTTTGGCTAGAGTGATCTGAAAAACATGGTAAATTTATTTCTGACAATAAATTTGCCGGGATTTTAGAATTTTCCACAACATTTTGAGATTGACTGTCTATACTACATTCTTTTGTTTTGTCAAACTTATTTTCATTTACACTTGTTGACTCTACTCTTATTCAAAATTAATATATATTTACTTTCTAAATCTGTAACTTTTTCAATCCAATTTACCATCTTTTCATTCACCACTTCTTCTAGTTTCCCGACTATTTCGCTTTTTGAATTATTTATTTCTTTTTCAACCTTGCTTTCTAAATTTTCAATTGTACTTCCCAAATTTTGAACTGTACTTCCTAAATTTATGAAGCTATTTTTACTTGCATCATCAATTTGCATGATAGATTTTATTACATCATTTACGTTATCATCTACTTGTTTAATTTCACTATCATGTTTATCTTTCAAATCTAGCATATTTTGTTCTACCCTGACTTGATTTATATTACATTCAATTTTTAATTGTTCAAATCTTTCTTTTACCCTAACACCAAATATTTCAAATTTATCATTTAATTCTTCCCTAAGTTTAGAATTATCACATTTTAATTCTTCCCTAAGTTCTTTATTATTATCTATTTTCTGACTAAGTTTAGAATTATCACTTTTTAATTCTTTAAGTTCTCTATTATTACTATCCATTTTATGATTAAGTTCCACAAACATGGTCTTCACCATTATCATAATATCATTCAAAGCTTGACTATTATTATCATTATTAATATCACTACCATTAGAAATATCAACACTTTATCCCGTATTAACAGATTCATTTGTCGGCATATTACTGTCACTATTTACATTATTTCCCTTGTTGTTTTCCATTTCTATATAAAATTTTCCTATTTCTTAAAATCACATAAATGCACTTTAACTATTTCACTATTAAAATTTATATTTACTTACATTCGTCGCTGTGTACTAACTCCGATCTCATGTATAGGCACCTGGTTTGATTTTCCCACAATGTTTCTGGTTCCTTGATGTATTAGATTCTTGAAGTTCCAGAATGTGCGATGAATCTAGTTGAATGATAGTGATTCAGGTTGTATGATGATTCAGGTCCTGCGTTGGAAGCATCATTTTGAAGAAGTAATTCTTTTCCCATGTTGTGGCGATGTTTTGAAGCAGCTAACTCTCTTCATGCCCAATGTTGTAGTAACATTTTGAAGGATTGGTGTCCCAAAAAGAATTACTGGTTCAGGTTGGGTTTTATTTTCAGTAGAGCTGGATTCTCTTCTTAGGGTTGGAAGTTGGTACACTAGATAGGAAAACACTTCACAATCATAAAAAAATGTTTCTTGTAGAAATAATTTCACATTTATTCACTTTGTAGGTTCCCAGCAGATTAAGTAAATGTAGGTGGTATTGTTCTTCACCGTCAATTAAAAAATAAACTATTTTCTTTTCTTGAATCAATTATTATTCTTGTATTAAATATTACATTTTATCAGGAGATCTCTTCTTGCTTCTATCTTTGTGGAAAGTTATATGAAGAATGAATAGTGTAATTCTTTTATAATTTTTAAAGTACATCATTACATCACATGATATTAATTTTAAATTCTAATGTGCTATCACATTAAATACCAGGTTTAAATTTGATTTGCTAAATCAAAAAGTTAATTATTTTAACATCCAATCAGAATTTAGTATACTTTCATTTAAAAATATGAAGTTAAGCAGGTGTTCTTATTACAGTTATAACAGAAAGCTTTATAATTCTGACAACAATGACTTAAAACAATTTTAAAAGCATTATTTAGAAAGACTGTTATGTAATACAATTTCTTTAATTGTTACTGAGACATTTTTATTCAACAATGAACAACAATGAATTATTTAGATGTTTTTTCTTTATTTAAGTTATATTTAAATATTAAAAGAATTTTAAAGTATAAAATTATTAACTTTAACTTCCATACTTATTATGATATTAAAATCCTGTTTTAGAGAGGAGTACAAATTAAAAATTAGTGTTAATTCAGAGTTTAAATTTTAATTTAGGTATAGTGATTTTTAAAGTAGGCCTATAGTGAGATATGTGTGACTATATGTATGTAAGGCATGAATATTGTATATTATGCAATTGAGAACAGCAGCTAGACACGAAAATGGTGAGTGCTCTTAGTAAATTAAATATTTAATAATTTAGCTATTAGTGAGTTAAAAAAAATTCAAATTTGGTAATTACTGTGAAAAATTTAATGGGAGACCTAAATTATAATAAATTATTTTTAAAAGTATAAAACTAATTTTTGTCGGTATATTATATTAAAACTATTATGGTATATGGGGGAATTTTTTCTTCAGATATAAAATAGAGAGAAAGAGTAATAAGAAAATAAATTGGCAAATAAAGTAGTAAGTAAATTTAATAAATTTCAACAAATATACTTTATCCATATTCGAACATTGGAATTGCTTTACGTAATCAATAATACTACTTTCTCTGTGTGTACATTGTTTTATTTATTCAATATGTATTATTTTTTTAACATTGGCATAATATTTTAACTGGAATTTAAAATTTAGAAATTGCCTAATTAATACAGTTTCTTAATATATTGATTTTAGAAATGTATGTTATGGATATTGTAAACAAGACCATCTCCATAAGATGTTGTATTAAGATTAGTTTAAAAAAAAAATATATATATATAGTATCTTTACATATTTGCTTAATTATTTCATGAAGAAATTTGTAATTTCAAAACGACCAGATTCTGATGTAATTTGTTTCACATTATTTTCAAAGAAGTAACTATACCTATTTCACATATGCCATTCTTCAATTAAAATAGTCGAGAAGACATTTAAAATTTAAATACCCCAAAATGAATATGTCTCTCCACAGCCAACTAGTAGAAATCATTGAGCTGGCAAAGGGTTAAATTCTATTGGTTAATAGCCCTTTAAATATAAGGTTTAAATTGATTTGTTAAATATGAAAGTTAATTGTTTTAACATCCAATCAGAGTTTAGTTTACTTTCATTTAAGAATATGAAGTTAAGCAGGTGTTCTTATTACAGTTATAATAGAAGGCTTTAGAATTTTGAGACTTAAAACAATTTTTAAAAGCATTATTTACAAACAAATGAGGAAAGAAATCGAATTGAGATTTCATAATGCCATAGCTAAACGTGCTCTACTATACAGAAGTGAATGCTGGACACTTCGAGCAAAAGATAAATCCCGCATTAATAGTTCACAAATGAGATTCCTCCGATCACTAACTGGTGTAACTTTAAGGGATAGAATGAAGAGTGATGAGATAAGGTTGCAGTGGAATAGTAGGGTTTCAACACGTCCAGAAAATGCCAAATTCCCGTTTACCAAAGATGATTTACCACTTCAACCCTAAAGGCAAAAGATACCTCGGAAGACCCTTCAACCAATGGAAAGATCAGTTTTTGTAGTCGCAGAACGGGCATCATCACCCAATACTGCATACGGAAGAAGAAGATTATTTACAAAGACCCTTATGTAGTACAATTTCTTTAATTGTTACTGAGACATTTTTATTCAACAATAACTAACAATGAATTATTTAGATGTTTTTATTTATTAATAATGGTAAAATTCGCACAATGTGCAAAATATTGGTGATTAACTATTCCAGTCCTAATTTTATTTCTTTTATTTCTTCTTTTGCAGTTTTGTGCATGGTATCTTTCACAGTATTTATTACACAGTTTGCACACGCAATCATCATTCGGTTGGTGGAATGTCTTGTCTTGGCAGAATTTGTAATGAAAGCCATGCGTAGCAAATCGTGTTACTATGTGTCGGAGCTCATAGTTTGCCTGCTTCCATTCCTCTGTTGCCATGGCGTCTGTTAAGTAGAAGTCGGGCCAGATGGCGTTGTTTTTATTTATTTGAGTTATATTTAAATATTAAAAGAATTTTAAAATACAAAATTATTAACTATAACTATATTCATTATGATATTAAAATTCTGCTTTAGTTGTAATCTTGTGCAATATTATTTAATTTAAAAATTGCTCTTTGTAATTCATTCTCTGAAGAAGCCATTATAACCTGATCATCAGCAAATATGAGAGTCTCAACACAGATTTTATTATTAGAATTTAAAGGTGCTTGCCATTTTCTGTCAACTTTATCAATATATAAATTAAAGAGAGTGGCTGAAAGAGAGCATCCTTGTTGTAATCCCTGATTTATTATGATTTCATGTTTCAATTTTATATTTCCACTCTTTATTTTGATATTTGTATTTGCATACAAGCTTTGAATATCTCTTATAATATGTTTTGGAAAGCCTCTTTCGGTTAATATGTTCCACAGGATTTCTCTTTCTATCCTGTCATAAGGCTTTTATACAGAGTGATTCCATGAAAATGTCATACCGAGGTGAAAATTTTTAAATTGACGCAGGAATAATTTTGTTGACGTAATATATATCTTTAAAGATTAAATTTTCTGATACTATAAGATAATGTTTCAAATTTGTATTATTTTAATCTAATGTTAGTGGTAGAACTTGTCATATTCCAAACCTGTAAAAACATGCAACATTTTACCAATTTGTTGTTTAATGATTTGGTCGTATTAATTTGTTTTATTTCACAAACTCCTTTGTTAAATCGTACTTTGGTCCTCCTTAGTCTTAAATACAATAATATTAATTGCTTTCAAATGTTCTATATACCTTAAATGTGTCCTATAATTGTTAACTGTAAGCTATGGTCAGTCAGTCAGTCACAGAAAACATATAAAAATTACTGTACACAACATAATAATTGATGGATTAAAATTTCCTCTTGGATTTTACGTTATGGTACACAACTAACAAAAAAGTATTGATGACATTGTCTTGTAAAGTCATTATTTTTCCTGCTAGAGTCCCATGACTGACTGACTTTTTGTCATCTCATTTATATTGTTAATAAGGATGGCGAAGTCAGTTGCTTGCTGCACTCCGCTGAGGATTAACATTAAATATGGTTTAGGAAATCTGGTAGACTGTTCGGCTCAATTGTCCCGTAAAATCATTACTGGACCTTCTTCTGTGTCAATTTGAGATAAAAGGCAGTCAGCGGAAGCATTTAAATATATTTGGGAATAGGTTGCAGTAAATGAAGCTGCCATACTTGTTGATTTCTCAGAAAATTATACCTACAATGAACAAAATGAGATCCAGGCATTCATTGGAACAATAAGCATATCTCAATATTAATTGCTGTTGCAGTTTAGATGTAAGGTGACAGAGAAGTTCAGAAGAAATACTTTGTTCTAGTGTCAGGTTACGTGACACATGGCAAGTGTGCTATAGACGTTTGTTTAAGAAAAGTGTTTTCTGAACTATAGGTACTTCTTCCAAAACTTGTGGCGATAAAAATTTTCAGTTGGAGCAGCAGGTACTTTAAATAGAAACGGGCCTATACATTTAGCAATGTGACACTGCTTACTTGTATATTTTGATTTTTACATGAAATGGAACTTCTTTGAATCGTACCATGGAAAGGGTATGATGCAATTGGCGACCAAGTAAAAAGGATAGCACGGATGTATGGAAAATTGGTAAAGGTGATAAAAAAGGTGCAGAATTCTGTAATGTGAGCTGTAAAACCAACCAAATAACTGTTCAGGAGGGGTCACAAAATTATGTAGAAGAAGGAAAGAAATTTCTACAAAAACAATTTGAACATCTTGCAGCTATCATGGACTCACGTTCACAACATGAAAGCGTCGGACCCGTATGTTATAGTGTGCACAAATTATCAAACAAACAATCAGCCCAACAAATTCAAAAGTTTGTGTGTTTAAAATAAACTAAATTGCACGACAGGCCTAGACTCCTTGGCCTACCGGCCACTGCTGATCTCACCTTCAAATATATGAATCACAGAGGTGGCCAATCATCTAGCAAATATATATAGAAGTATGCAAATAGAAGTGCAATATATAGAAGTGACATGTGGTCAGCATGTCGGATACTGCAGCTGCTAAATATTGTAGCTGCCCAATTTCTTCATGATTCTGGGCGGGCAACAGTCCCATGGTGGCTGAAATTCCATGAGAAAATTTCTTCTCTCATGGAGGACTCGAACCAGTGCTCTCTATTAAGGCATCTTGACTCAAACCATTCAGCTACAGCATGGGACTTCATGTGTGATAGGAAACATAATATTTATTAATGGGAGTGAAATAACTGCATAAGTGAATCTGATACATCAATGTTATGAAGTGTCACCAGAAAATTGTAGTGAGGCTAATAACAATAAGAGTTTTGTTTGTATAACAAGGCTAATAACAATAAGAGTTGAGTTTAAAAATGAGTGTCTCAGTGCCATAGGTGCCTAACCCACAATTTAAAAATTATGCTTTTCCCTGTAATTGCACTATAAATAATCATTTCTGTCAGAGTCACATCTGCCTATAACATTTTTGTGTTAAATTTAACTCATCCATAATGTTATAGGCAGATGTGGCTTTGACAGAGATGATTATTTTTAGTGCTATTACAGGGAAAAGCATATTTTTTTTAAATTGTGGGTTAGGCACCCATGGCACTGAGGCACTCATATATAATTCACTATGTTAGCAATTGGACAGTTTACTCATGTGATTTATAATACTTTGTTTTGAAAGTACGCACACACATTGGTAAATAACTAACTAATTAAGAATGTGCATACGTTCTGGAAGGTATATTGTGAGTTCTGTGTTACTATTTTTTATTTCAATGGTACAATTTAGAAATTAGAAATATTAAATCTTCCATCAGGTAAATTGTAAAATCAGTTAATATATATATACACACACACACACACACACAATTATAGTATGTATATTTAACAATAGAGAAGGCCCTTTGTTATTAAGTATTTAATATTTTTATTTTATATAATTTAAAATGGTACATGGTAAGCGAGTTAATTTAATTACAATACTGATTTAAGTTAATGTTTATTTTACATCAAAATTAATTTTAACATTTTTCGTAGAATTGATAAAGTATTTGTAGTTCTTTATTAATCTCTGTTACCAGAGCTGTTTGTCTAGTTTCATAGTATTTTCTTACATTTGTGGAATATTTGCATTTTGAAATTTTAAATAAAATTCAGAATATGTTAGTCACAGAATAAAGTCAGTCAGTCACACATCACATATTAGGTCATAACTCCAGTCTTAATTGTGATTTAGATTTAGTTGTTTATTTAGAATGTAACTTGAAATGTGCCCTCCAAATGGTATTTTGGAAAATTTAATTAAGAATCTCATTTCAGAGACTGATATAGATGAGCATGTTAAGCTGCATGATGAGTTGACATTTATGTCAGTCAGTCACACATACTTTGATAGATAATAAATAACATTGTTTTTCTTCAGAAGTTGTATATTTATGTACAGTCTTAATTGCACACTTTTCCTTTCATATCACGTAGATAACACCCCTAATTTCAATCAATTGCAGTATTTATGTAAGCATTTTGCTCCAAAAGTTTATTGTAAATGTCAGTCAGTCACATATGAAATTGGTCTATAATCTAAGAAGGCTATGTATAATTGCAAATGAAATTCTTGTATTTTTTCAATTATCCGTGCTGCGGTAAATATACAATCAAGGCAGGATCTTCCTTTTCGGAAACCATTTTGTGATTCAAATAGTAGACATTTGCTTCTTATAGGAAAACCAGAGGGAAAACTCCCAGTTGATAGACCAAGAATGAGGTTGGAGAATAACATTAGCCATGATTTGAGGGAAGTAGATTATACAGAGGATGATTGGAAAACATTAGCTCAGTATAGAGATGTATGGAGAGCTTATGCCCATGCAGCCATGAATCTGCGGGTTCGATGGAGTTAGTTTATAGTAGACTTTCAGTTATATTCTTTACTAGCTAATACCTGGCATGCGCTGCTACACCTAAATAAATTATGTGTTTTTGCATTTATTTGAATAAGTAAAATAAAAAATAAATATAAATTTATATCATTATTTTAGATACCTGTGCTGATTTACCTGGCGTTGCTTGGGAATCTACGCATCCCAATGTACTTGGCATAGATGAGCTGAAAGACAAAATTCACTATCTTGAGTTATCTATAAAAGAAGACCCGCCTTGCGCTGCTATGCTTGCCTGGGAATCTACTTACCCCAATTTTCTGGCACCAATGAAAGACAAAAATGGTTATTGTGAGTTATCCTTAAAAGATAAACATATGCTGTCCTGGACTTTTCTGTAGAGTTTTCTGAGATATTCAATTCTGTGTACAATAATTTAGTGTATTTGTTATGGTTTAGGCAGCATAAGCCATTTAAGCTTACAAAAAGCGACATTTTTCACGTTTTTTCACTATAGAAGGTGATTTTTAAGGGTGAAGGGCTCGATCATTAAAATTATCTTATAACTTATAACCTTCCTGGGAAAATCCTGAACATTTTGCAAAAAGCCCCATGACTATCGGATGAATGGTTTGGCAGCACATGCTTGCCCGGGAATCTACTTATCCCGATCTCCTTGGCATCAATGAAAGACAAAAATGGCTATTTTATGTTATCTGTAAAAGATAAACATATGCTGTCCTAGACTTTTTTATAGTGTTTTATGAGATATTCAATTCTGTGTTAATTAATTTTGTGTATTTGTTATTGTTTAGGCAGCATAAGCCATTTAAGGGTTAAAAAAAGGACTGTTTCACTATAAAGGGTGTTTTTTAAGGGTTTAGGAGTTGAGTATCTCAACTCTATTATAGCCTATGTTCATCCTGGGAATCTCCTGAACATTTTGCAAAAAATTCCATCACAATCTGACCAATGGTATGGCCATGCATAAAGTACGAACAAATAAACGAACATTCATTTTTATATATTAGATTTGATTAGTTAATATCTTTGCTTACAGTTTATAACAAGTATTCAGTAGACTAATCCCTCTGTAATTATTACACTTGTCCTTGCAAACTTTTGACAATGGCTGTTCCCCATTCATCTGGTATATGTCCTCTTTTCCAGCACGTATTAAACAATCTAAATAATCTATCTTGTAAGGATTGTGGTGCATATTTTATCAGTTCTCCATTAATTTGATCTATTCCTGGGAATTTCTTGTTCTTAATTTGATTTAATGCCTCTGTATACTCTTCTTGAGTCATTTACTGCCAACCACCATTTAACTTCTTTATTGTTTGTCCGTAATTGTTTAAAATGTTCTTCCCATTACTTAATAGGGATTGCAGTTTTTCTATATATATTTATTCACTCTTCACTAAGCCCTTGTACCACATATTATTCTCTACTCATTTTATTTAGTTAGGTGAGAAAATGGAGTTAGTGTGCACCACATTATTTTACTGTTTATTGAGCAGGATAAGTTGGCCATTTCATTTGAACAGTGACTAATGTTTGTTTTCCATTGTAAATATGGCGATTTTTAGGTTAAAATTACCTGAACTTCTCTTCCAGTTTTAAAGCATTTCTTGCATTTTTTAAAATTAACGTATATTTTCCACAGGTAATTATACAAATACTGCAACAATAATGTGTGAGTTTTTCATTTTTTAAATTTCAATTTATGTAAGTGCACTCCTTGCATAGAATCCCGAAAATTAATAAGGATGATAGATGCAGTGTAATTTAAAACAGTTCTATAAACAATATAAGTACTTGTTAGAATTTTAAGTTATAAAGCATTGTATATTCTACATAAGACAAAATAATGTCAGCAATTTATGTTGGTTTTTTAAGTTTAAGACCAAGAAATCTTATAACCTAATTGACCAAAAAAATCTTAAAATCTAGTCAACCAAAATATAAGCTAACTAATAACTTATGGGGGAAAAAAGGACAAATATAAAGTTAGGGTTAGTTATTTTTGTTAGAAATTTAAGTTCAATACTGATGTATAAGTTAATGTGAAGTAGAAGCTCAAATATTGTCAATAATTGAATGAGATACATCTTAAAAATGAATTATTGACAATAGACTCGTTCATACATCATTTCTTCATTATTTGTTGGCCCAAATTTCAATTGTGACACTAATGCAGAAATGAAGTTCTTATATTCAGTAGCAGGTGTGACAATTTTGGACGGAAAAGGAAATGAAGATATTAGAAAAGACTTAAATATTTATAATTTAACAAATAGAGTTGACAATATGAGAAACAACTGCTATGAACATATTAAAAGAATGCCTACAGATAGAATCCCCCAGCTGTTATTAAAGTACAAACCAGTAGGACATAGAGGGGCACGCCGTAGCGTAGTGGTTAAGGCACTGAGCTACAAGCCGGAGGGTCGAGGGTTCAAGTCCCGTTGGGGTCAGGATTTTTAAACTGACCCAAACCCTCTGGCGGCACTATGACCCTGGGGTCGACTCAGCCTCTAACGGAAATGAGTACCAGACGCTTGTTCTGGGGGTAAAGGCGGCCGTCACGCAGGGCTGACAACCCGGCTGACATAAAGTGCCGATTGTCTAGAAAAAGTGGGAGCCTTAACCTCCTACTACCCCAAGGGCCTTCGGGTCTGTTGTGGGATCACAAAAAAAAAAAAAGTAGGACATAGAAGTTTTGGACGCCCATTTACTAGATGGGAAGATTCATTAAATCCCACATGATGTGAAAACGGGTCAAAAGGCCTAATTTTATGAAGTAGAAGAAGAACGTATGTTATAAGTGGAACTTAGCTTGAAATTGGTATAGGATTTTTTATTTATTTTTTTTTATTTCGTAACACGACAGGCCTAGAGGGTTTTTTTTTTTTTCCTACCAGCTGGATGCTGCCTTTACATCCACGTTTTAATAACAGAGGTGGAAATTCATTCAACCAGTTTAGGGGTGACATGTAGTTAGCATGTTGGATCCCCCAGCTGTTATAACTGGTTTTCTCAACCAGGAGCCACTACTTATTGTAGATACCCAAATTCCTCATGATGTTCGATGAGCACTGGTCCCATACTGATCGAAATCCTATGAGAAAATTTCTTAACCCATGGGGACTCAACCATATTACTCCGCACCAAGGCATATAGCTTAAACGAGTTGGCTGTGGCACAGGACTCTAGGAAAGTTGCTGGTACTAATTTTACAGCAGACTGAGAGGATCTCAGAGGCAATCTGGACTTTAATAAATAAAAAATAATTCTCAACCCTGTACTGTCTGTGATTGAACCCAGACACCTTCTGCCTGAGTTATGGCCCATATAACTGCACATGTACATCAATTTTAAAATGAAATACAGTTTAATAATATTTAGTACTGGTATTAAAATATAAAGTTATTTAGCTTGAATTTATTAGGAAACTAGTTTCATTTAGATAAGTGATGTGAAAGAAAGCACATTTGCATGACCATGAAGACAGTCATGGAGCTCAGTGTTAAGATGACAATAAATTAAACAATAAGAAGGACAAATAAATGTAGATTTGCAGTCGCCAATGGGAGAAGAAATCATGGATGTACAAAAGCTGGTGAGATGTAAACTACATATAATTTGTAGTCCATTCTAACATGAATAGAATATACAGAGTGATTCAGAAATATGGCTATATGTTTGATCGCATTTTGTGATGAAAATATTATTATTAAAGCAAATATGATGCTATCATTGGAAAGGGAATCCTTCAAATTACAACAATAGAACAAAACAAATCACTCTCACGTGCAGCTTGGTGGGTTGATTTTTCTCGGCTTGCGTCGAACGCCTCCACAATTCTCTTCATTGTTTCTGCATCCGTGCTAATGCGAGGCCTTCCAGGAGGTTTGATTTTCTGCATCCTTCCCATTTCCAGCAGTCGTTTTCTCCACTTCCCCACAGTCGATGGCTGCAATGCTACATTAAACTCACGGCTTGCCCTTCTTGCGGCCTCACGATCATTAGCATACTTTATTGCCCATGCAGCAATTGTAATTTGCTGTTGCATATTCAATGCCATTTTGACTAATGACGTAAGTTCTACATTGTTTTGTTTTATTCCATTCTTGTAATTTGAATAATTGCCTTTCCAACAGTAATTTCATATTTCCTGTAATGGTAATATTTTCATCACACAGCGCGATCGAACGTCTAGCCGTATTTATGATTCACCCCGTAGTTTCCCTAAGAATAGCCATATATATAATATTGCACTACACTTTAAAATTAATAATGTATAATTTGTTTGCAAATAAAGAATAATACTTAACATTATAACATGAATACTTTTGGTATCACACAGAGTTCAACTTCCAGTTATATATTTTCACTAAACATACTTGATGTCTTAACAGAAATTATTATTTTGTATCAATTACAATAAATTTGGGGAAATACTAGTTGCAGAAGCAAATCTTAACACTAATCTCAAATTATGGTTAGTCAAGCCTTTCCCAATTTCATTATTGAAAACTTAACTCATAATAATTGAAAAGAATTGTTTGCATTGAACTTCTCTGCTTTCTTTACACAAAAATAACTTCCTATTCTCAATCAAATTTACCATCTGTTCTGCACATATTCATAGCTTGCACTTTGTACAACCTTTGCTACAGTGTTTCCAGCTAAGCTGAATAGAACTCTCGAGCGTGCACCTGTGCCTAAGGACCTCAATTTACATTGGTGATATATACAGGATGAATCTAAATTCCATCAACAAACTCTCACACTTTAAAGGTGTTTTCGTTTTGAACTCGACCACCATTGTGTCTGTTTATTCGGAATATGATTGTTTTGCCTGCCAAAGTAGAGCATTCTTTTCACAATATCATTGTAATATTAAAATAGAGCATGTATTCCGAGACAAACTTTGGCAGATACTGTATGAAGAACATATACACCTACATGTAATAAGAGCCATACAAAGTTTATATCAAAATTCTAAAATCAAAATTAAATTACCAGATGGAGAAATAACAGAGCATATAAATACAAGCAATGGTGTTCATCAAGGATGTGGAGTTTCTCCACTCTTATTCAATAAATATATATATATATACATTAAACTTGTTTAATCCGGAATGTCAATAATGCGGAAGTCTGTCCAATGTGAACAAATTTATTGGTCCAGGTGAAATAATAGTAATTTTACATGTATTTATTTTGCATAAAATGGAATCTGTCCAACGTGGAAACAGAAGAATATTTCTACACAATTCATGAAAAAAATATAAAGTGGAAAGACAGAGAAACAAATTAGTTTCTACTTCATTGAATTCCTGTTATGCCAAAAAAATAAGGAATGATTCCTGCTGCTGGGCGAAGTAAAGATTCTACCTGTACCTGAAATTTTATTTAGGCCTCACTGCACACCCGTTATGTGAAATACAGATACCTGTCTTACAAATAACCATTGCACTGTACAATCTTAAATTAGTTTTAAGTTCTGAGACCGATCTTTCATAGGTAGAGTTCTGAATTTACGGAATAAAGATGGCTAAAACATATGTATCATTGTGATTAAAAGAAAAAGTGAAAGTGATTGAAGATAAAACTCCAAATTTCTGGACCGATACTCCAAAGTCAAGCTCTAGCTCTTGCTAAATCCATAGGGAATAATTTTGAAAGATGACACAATGAGACATTTTTAATGCTGACGAAATGGGACTTTTTTTTGCGCGTTACCATCGAAGTTGCTCATACATACTATATTTCACTTTTGAAAGGCAGTGGAACTACAATTAATCCAAGGTATGTAAAAAGATATATATGGTACTCTATAATCTAAGATTATTAATAAGTTTTAGTTTTTTATAATGCGGAATTTTGTCTAATGTGGAAAAAAAAAATTGTCCCATGCGATTCCACTTTGAGCAAGTTTTACTGTGTATATATTAACAGAATTGTTGAAGAATGGAAAGAAATAGTGAATAGTGGAATTCCAATAACTAGAAATAAAACATTGCACTGTTCAAACATTACTATAGGCTGATGATCATATAATATCAGATTGTGAAGACAGTTTACAAATAGGAGTGTATCAATTATTCAAAATTGCCAGCAAATATAATATAAAATTTCCATTTCAAAATCTAAAGCAATTGCAATGTGTGGGAAAAAACATACAATAGGTGAAAATTGAGATTGATTTCTCATACTTAGGAAGTGTATTTGCAGAACATAAGAGTGACATTGATTTGAAATTTAAAAAAACATAATAAAATGAGCAGAGTAATAAGAAGACATTGTGGTAAACAGATGAGGAGAGATATAAAATTAAGATTACATAACATCTAGCTGCTCTAGAATATGGAAGTGAAATTTGGATTTTAAATAAATGAAATTCTCATAAACTGAGAATAAGCCAATTGCACTTCTTATGTTCACTGTTAGGAATTAATATACAGGATCACCAAAGAAGCACTATTATCAGAGAAAAACTTGGAGTACCAAGTTTAGATGAAGATATAGAAAGATACCAACAAGAATGGAAAAATCATCTGAGAAAAATGGAAAGAAATAAATTTCCAAAATTGGCATTTCAGTATACTCCAACCATACATAGGTACCAAGGATGACCAAAACATCGGTGGAATGATCAAGACTATCTTCATTAGATTTACCATCACGGGTCACACATTTGTTCATGATGAAGATGAAGTAGAGCATGTTTACATTACAGGACTTGAATTGCTGCTCAGTTCAGACTCAGCTGTTCTTTCCTTTAGTGCAATCATTTGCAGTATGTTGTTAGTGGTATGGTATGGATAACTTTCCGGCTCTTCTTTAAAATACTTTGTTCTATAATTTTCCATATTACACTCTTATGATACTGTTGCTCTTAGATATTTTTTCATCTTTACTAACATTGTTACTATTTTAAACATATTGCAACAATACTTATAACATTTGTTTTAAAATTATTAAATATTTATCTATGTATGACAAAGGTTAGAGGAAGAAAACCTTGACCAAAAATTACCTGGTCCTCCAGGTTGGGGGTTGATGCATTAGGCCAGTTCCCTGTTCGTCACAAAAAACATAACAATGCTAAAAGGCCTAAAGATTTAAAGCCGGACGGAAATAAACCAAGATGACAAAAGCAAAGGAAAAGGACATTTCTTGTTGGAACATGAAATATTCGAGGTGTTCAAATTAAATGATTGACATCATAATGGAAGTGAAAATCTTTAACCAAGACATAATTGTGCTAACAGAAACAAAAAAGAAAGGAAAAGGTTCATATGCATTTTTTCAGCGGAGTAGAGAAACATAAACAAGCGCAGAGAGGAATCTCAATAATAATAAAGAAGAAATTCAAGAAATTTATAACTAGTTGGGAGGCCATAAATGAAAATATGATTAAAATGAATATAAATATTTTTGGGAAAAAAGTTACAATTCTAGGAGTGTATGGCATAAGCCAAGATGAATCGCCTACGAAGAAAGATGAGTTCTATGGAAACTTGAATAACATAATAAACGAAATTGGGGACTCAAGAGAAATTATTATGATGGGAGATTTTAATGGTAGAACTGGCACCAGGATTGGAAGTAAAGTGGTCAGTCCTTTTGGAGAGGAGAAAATTAATGACAACGGCGAAAGACTTATAGAAATATGTGAGCAGTACTCGTTGAAAATTACAAACGGGTTTTATCAACACAAAGACATTCATAAATACACAAGATATTAAGATACTTTACAGCAGAAATCATTGGACAAAATACAGATTTTGAAAATACAAGATGTTAGTGTGTATAGAGGCCCAACCTGTGGCAGTATTTGGCAAATGCAAAAATATTTTTTCCATATTTTAATAAGAGTGACGATAATAAAGAGAAATTGGAGACATCAGAAATTACTTGCACACCTCTATATAATACTCAGTTGTTAGAGGACGATAGTATTTTGTACCTTTACCGCAAGAGGTTGGACGAAAAGTTAATTGAAAATACATTTGATACTCCTAAAAAACAATATCAGTATATTGTCGAAAATATACGTATGGCTGCTAGGGAGGCTTTGGGAGGAAAGGAAATGAAAAATAAGAAAACTTATTTTTGGAACAAGGAGATTAAGAATGATGTAGATGATAAAAAAAGTAAATATCTTAAATGGTTAAGTACAAAAAATTTGACGGACAAAATGGGGTATAAAAAAGCACAAGCAAAGGTAAGAAAGAAGGTGACAGACAAAAAGAATAAATATTGGGAAAGAACCTGTCAAAGAATTCAAATTTATATTGGAGAAAAAAGGTATTCAGAGGCATGGAGAACTTTGAAAAATTTAAGAAAGCCAGGACACAATAAAATCAGTATTCAGGGAATTTCTTTAAATTAATGGAAATTATATTTTAGCAAGCTATTGACTGAAGATTGTTTGGAATTTTAAGTGGAATTGCAGAGGAAACTGATGATCAAAACAGAACAAGTATACATTTAGATATTGAGACAGTAGAGATAGCAATTGGAAGTTTAAAAAATGGAACGGCTTGTGGGGAAGAAGTAGTACAGCCAGAATTAATTAAATATGGTACAAGGAAATTATTTGAGTTGTTAAGGAGCCTTTTTGAGAGATGCCTAAACAGAGATGATGTACCAGTAAAATCGAAAATTGGGTCGATATCAATCATTCATAAGAAAGGAAGAAAGGATGAGTGCAATAATTATAGAGGAATCACCGTAATGAATGTTTTTAGCCGTATATATGGAAAAATAATCAAATACTATTTGGAAGAAAATTATAAACATAAGGAGAATGAAGTACAAGCAGGCTTTAGGTCTGAGAGATCTACAATTGATCACATATTTATGGTAAAACAATTGATTGAAAAGACAAATAATAACAACCAGCAAGTTCATTTCACATTTGTGGATTTAGAAAAGGCATATGACACTGTACCTTTACAAAAGTTGTGGGAAGCATTAGAAGATATGGCCATAAACGATACAATTATTAATGCAATAAAAAATTTGTATAAAAATGCAGTATCTAAAATTAAAATTGGAAAATATATATCAGAAGAAATTAAAGTAACAAAAAACCTTCGTCAAGGTTGTAGCATATCACCAACATTATTTAAGATATTTATACATAAAGCACTGTCAAACTGGAGCAAAAAATGTTCAGGAATGGGAGTACCAATTGGAGATGGATCAACAGATACAATATATACACTTTTATTTGTGGATGACCAAATAATAATTGCTCAAGAATATGAAGACATGGAGTTTATGTTCAGAAAATTATTGGACGAATACGATAACTGGGGTTTGAAAATAAATTTAGAAAAAAACATTTTATATGGGATGTGGAGCCGAAACCGAAGATTTGATATTAGAAGATGAAAAGGGGTATATTAGAGGATGTGAAGAATTTGAGTATCTGGGAGTAAACTTAGATAAAGAGGATAAACAAGAAAGTGATATTAAGAACAGAATAAATTTACAAATATATAATACAATAGTGAGAAATACTCTCACATATGGAGCTGAAGTTTGGAAATTCAACAAAAACTTATGTCGATGGAAATGGATTTCTTGAGGAGAGCAACAAGATGTTCAAAATTAGACAATACTGTCATCAGAGAAAAAATGAATATTGGTTATTCAATAGTAGATTATATATGGTATAAGCAATTAAATTGGTATGGGCACGTATGACGAATGCAAGAAGAAAGATTACCCAGGAAAACATTGGAATGGTGTCCACCTGGAAGGAGGAGGAGAGGAAGACCTCAAAACTCGTGGATGCAGGAAATAAGAACTGGAATGAGAGCAATAGGACTGGAGGACATGGATTGGATGGAGAGAGACAAGTGGGGAAGAAAAATAAAACTTTAGGCACAGAAAGATGTGTAAACATTAAAATTCTCTATATAAATAAAATGCAAATTGTCACATTTATCTCAATTATTTTTTTAAAGTTATATATAATCATAATGCACGTAACACAATTGTTTAAAGAAACTTCCACCAGATGGTGGAGATATCTGCTAAATCAGAATGACCCTCCAACATTCGCAATTTATTTGAAAATACATTTTAAGAAATGGATGTTCACTCTCTTCATTTTGTTAGGTTCCGAAGGGACAAGTTAGTGTACATTAGATTAGTTTACACTTCATTAAATTATATGCATATAATTTATTTGGTTATGTTAGAAAGGAAGAAGTTGTTGTACATCCATTTCTTATAAACATGTTTGGGAATTTATGGTGAAGGTTGTTGTACAGATTTCACATATATGACGTTCGTGAATGCGCACTGTGATTCGTAGAACTTAGAAAAATTCATTAATCACATTAATCTAAACTTTTTCCTAACTTTTACTTATACAGAATTAGCCGATGTGCATCTCATCTACAATTTCACTCAATGCAATGGAAGAGCAGCACAACAACGCTATGATCATATCACACTTGCAACTTGTTATGGCTACATCTCCTAACCGGATTTACATACTTTTTACTTATACTTTATTTATTCTGGCAGAGTTAAGGCCATAAGGCCCTCTCTTCCACTCAACTTAGTGATCAAACTAATTGGAAAGACGGGTATAACAATATAAAGAGAACTGTTTTCCAGGGACAAAGACCTTGCCCAGAGGAGTGTAGCAGAGACTAGTTCAATAAATAAGTATTCTACAAAAATGACAATACAATATTAACAAAACTTAAAATTAGGTTTAATAACAATAAACTAAATAAGTCGGAATGATAGATATAGCCCTGATACATTTTACTTTATTGAGCCAAGGCAACATGTTGGCTAGTTTTACTAGGTATTTATAAATTGTATGTCTAGATTTACCAATGTTTCAAATTAGTTAACTTTACTTCTAATACTGTGAGCCTTTTTTATAAGTAAAGTAAACCAACTTATGCTCAGCTGTGTCATCCATGGTGCACCGATGGAGCTCCTGCTCTTGGGATGACCGACGATCAATCTCTAGGAATAGCACACTGAATACTTTAACTTTTTGCCCAATAGTGAAATGACTGGAAATAATATTTCCAGACAAACACATACTGTGGAAATATTACTATACAAATTTTATGAAGTATCCAGTATATATATATATATATATATATATAATACACTAAGGAAATGATTTTGGTTATTCCTTTAAATAAAATAATTTCCCGGTAATAACAATATAAATAATAAAATAATATTAATGACTTATCTGACTAAGCCTAAAATGCTGAATCATAATACAACTGTACACAGACTGTGAGAAACCGGGTCCTTCACTGTTCGTATGCAAGATACAGCCTTAATGTGCACCTGATCTTAAAAAGGATGTTGCAAATCCAGTGTTTGACAATCCTGAAAGCTAGTTGTATTTCATGATAGGTGAATGTAAGCCAAGCAATTGTTTTTAGGATCTTACATGAGTAGCAATTGCACCCTTATCATCACAAAGGGTATTGCAATCAGCAGATGTTCCATGTCGAGTGCTGTTTACTAATTGGTTCTTAGAGCTATGTGCAGACAACCAACATATCTACTAAAGCAAAATATGCTATATTGCTCTGCCTTGATGCCAAATAAAGGAGGAAATTTGTTGTTCCTTGTAGTCGGTTCTCATTGGAAGAAGTCCTGAGTTCGACTTCGACTTTACCACGGCTTGAAACTCCGGTCAGGGGAACACAGGGAATATGAAAAATAGGTTTTCACTTTTAAATCATAAATCACTTATTAGCTGTGAATAAAACCAATGAATTTTATTAATAAATATCAGTTCCTTCGACGATAAATGAAACTTGTAGAATAACTTTTAATCTTAATTAAGTTATGTAGATAGGAAATAACACTATGAGGTTTTTAATATTGTTTATTTTTTATTATTTCACTCACCTCATAATTCATAGCAGACCCAGGGTTTCTTCACATCTTTTGTGACATTCTCAATGCTGTGAACGTGACACAGCATTGAGAATGTCACAAAAGATGTGAAGAAACCCTGGGTCTGCTATGAATTATGAAGTATGAGGTGAGTGAAATAATAAAAAATAAACAACTTTTAATCTGTCTGTTATTAGAATGACTATTATTGATACTTATTAAAATCGCCATTTTGAAGACTAACAATCATATATAAAATGACTCGAAATTATTTATATATCAAGCTGAAATTAACAGCATATAGTTTAACTGCACTCGGAGTCATACGATGCACTATTTATATTATTTTAAAATAATATTAAAGGTAAATTTCACAAATTCATGGGTGACCGTTTCTCTATAGGTCTTCCCTCCATGAATGTTACCAGTAGACTCTCTGGATTGGGAAATATCTCCCACAATTCTTTCTTTCAAATTATGACATTTAAATCTGATTGTCAACATAACCAGGATTATGAGTACTTATTGGTTGAATCATATCAGAGTTAGCCAATCTCTTTTAAATTATAAAATGTCAGTTGATATTTCAAAGATCCATTTAAATCCATAACTGATTCTATAAATTCTTAGAACCACAAAATTATTCTCAACAATTAAATAATTCAGCTACTATATGATATTCTCAATATTCATCTTCTTCTTCTTCCTTCCTTCCAAGTATTAGGCCAAGGCCTGTTACGATCCTATAGAAAATTTTCCCTCCAATGTTTCATAGGATGGCCCAGCGATCTTCGTCCTCTTGGTATATAATTATAAACAGCTTTGGGGATCCGATTTGAACTCGTTCAATATTCATACTAATAATATATCAGCTGATTTCCATTGAATATTATATATTAAAATATTAAAATTTTATATATGAAATAAATAAAATAACCCCTATTATTATTATTATGTGTGGGTAAATATCCGGCTTTAAAATGCCCCTGATGTATTTTATTTTAGCTTGCATGAAGACCAAGATTAAAATAAAATAGATCACATTCCCCAAATGGTCATACAAGTTTCATTTGCAAGAAAACATGTACATAAATAAAATAATATGATACCAACAAATTACAAATTGTAAGCAAATCAAGATATCAACACTTATGTTACAAAATTTATCAATAAAGATTTAAATATTATGAAAATATTTATTTTTATTTATATTATTCAAAAAGAAATTACTAACCATCAGCTATGACTTAAATAGGAGACTGGAATGGTTTAAGTAACTCTTTGGAATATGTACCTATAGAGATGAACTACAAATCTATAATATAAACAAGAAAATACACACAAATAAACGTAATTGGTTTGAACATATACAAAGGATGCCAAATAATCGTTTATCAAAACAGCTGCTTCATTATAGGCCTCTAGGCCAAAGAAATGTAGGAAGACCAAAACGTCGTTGGAAGGACGACCTGCGCCTGCGGCATGTAGTACGTCGGGGAACGGAACGGGCCAACAGGCCTATATCTTGATGATGATGATGATGATGATGAACTTTATGAGTGTTTTCATCAACTAACTCATAAGTTGTGTTATTAAAATTTTTAACAATTACATATGGTCCTGTATATAGTAATTGCATTCTATAATATATTTTCTTTAGAGAATCAGATAGTGGAATTTCCTTTACCGGAACTTTATCTCCTACCTCTGGATTCCACTTCCGTTTATGTCTCTTTATTTTATTATTTTGCTTTTCAGCACGAATTCTGAGTCTTTTCACAACTCTTTGACATATTTGCTCAGATGACTCAGGTGGTTGCTCGCCATTAACAATCCATCCATAATAATTCTGCCCGAAGGCAGGTCCTTCACCGCAATCATAGCACTTTCATGCTATGCTTGCAGCTTTACTAGGGAATTGTGTAGGTGTGGTAGCTTCCCGTTTGCTTTCCACACTGGTGAAGGATGATGATGATAATGATAATGGTAAGGATGATAATGATAAGGATGATGGCCATATGATTTCGGGGACCGTTTGGGCCTTAAAGTTTTCCTGACATTTGTCTTACAGGTGAGGAAAAAACCCCGATAAAAACCTCACCCAGAAAAACTGCCCCGACCGGGGATCGAACCCGGGCCCACTGCGTGACAAGGCAGCACGCTACCTCGAGACCACAGCGGTGGACTCATAACAATAGTACTAGGTAAATTAACCATTAATTTATCAAGTTTTTTGCCTGTCATCAAAAATATGGAAGCTTCACCTGTGCTTACATTTATGGAATGATTCATGACATTCTCAATTACACTTATGTGCCTGAGCCAATCTGAATGTCTTTGACGAGTCAAAATTCTTAGGCTAGTGGTAATTTCTCAGTTGACTCGCTCGCAAGGATTGCTTTTTGGGTGATACTTACTACAATGATATAGCTTTATTCCCATCATGATCAGCTTATCTTTAAATTTTGGACTAGAGAACACTGAAGCATTGTACTGAACTGTGCCTCTATAGATCCGTAGTTAGGTATGTAGTCTCAAACTATCTTACCCAAGCAAGCTCTACTAGTCACCTTACATAATGGGTATATTTTAACAAATTTGGAGAACATATCGGAGATCGCTAAAAGTGTCCTCGGCACTTCTCCATGAGTATCCATAACCACTAAACTGTTAACTTTGTTCCTTAAAATATTTTGTGGAACGATATCGTACTTAACATTCATACATTTTGCTTTTTGGCAAGTTAAACAAGAAGAAGTGAACTTTCTTAGCTTTTATCAAGGTGTTTTACCTAAAAATATTCACTAATATTGACGGATAATTTTTCACAACCAGCATGATTCAAAGCTATATGAAAAGTTGTAAACAATGGAATTTCCATATTCTTTGGAATAATAATTTTCCATTTCTTAGTATTCTTGCCATGAAGCTTATATAGGTATTATTTTTAATACCTATTTTAATATTGTCATTTTCATTATCTTTGCTTAAATCTCTCACATTATACATTAATTGTACTATCTCCGGATCTGCCTTCTGATTGTCTACAATATTTTTCATCAATAAAGAGAATTCATTATCTTTGTGCATTTTAATTTGGTACATTACCACTTCATGTTTTGGAGTGTGAATAATTTCAGGAATTTTTCCTACATATCTGAGTCTCGAAAGGAGATCAGCAAATATATTTTGTACTCCTTTAATATGTTTAATTTATATGCCATATGACATAATTTCCATAATCATTCTGCTAAAGTTTGTTATTAGACAATCTACATTTACTAATAAAACTTAGTGATATGTGATCACTCTGAACAATCACTTTATTTTTGTACACATATATTCTGAACTTATTCAGAGCAAACAATATAGCAATTAGCTCTAGCTCAGATACGGTATAATTACCCTCGATGACGGTAGTCAAGTGCGAAGCTGTCAATACAACATATTGTTGCCCATCATCATTGAATTGAGTTAAAACTGCACCAAGGCCAGTTTTACTTGCATCTGTGTATATATGGAACTCTCTGTCCATTTTTGGTCATTGTAAAGCAATACTATTCACAAATAATTTCTTAACATTCTCAAATGTAGTCTGATGGTCCTCTGTCTGTCTCCATTTCACATTTTTCTTCAGAAGCCCTCTCAACTTACTAACAGCTGAGGCATAGTTGTTAACAAACTTTGAATAGTAATTCAAGATTTCCTAAGAATCTTCTAAGTTGCAGGAATTCTAAGATACCTTGTCTGGGTCAGACGTGATCCCTTTATTAGAGATTGTATACCTTAGGAATTGAACCTCTGACCTAACACAGACTTTTCAAGCCACTTTTTCTTAATTGAGATACATCAAGACAGTATGAGACAAATGATCTTCAAAAATATTATCTATTACAAGTCCCGGTGGGGTCAGCATTTTTAAACTGACCCAAACCTTCTGGCGGCACTATGGCCCTGGGGTCGACTCAGCCTCTAACGGAAATGAGTACCGGACGCTTGTTCTGGGGTAAAGGCGGCCGTCACGCAGGGCTGACAACCTGGCTGACATCAAGTGCTGATTGTCTAGAAATAGTGGGAGCCTTAACCTCCCACTACCCCAAGGGCCTCCTGAGGCCTGTAGTGGGAATACTTTACTTTTACAATAGCATCATTTACATAAATTGTACAATGTTTCTTAACATCGTCTGATAATACAATGTCCAAGGCTCTCAGAAGTGCACTACTGCTATTTGTAAGGCCGAACGCACACCTAGTAAACTCAAATACTCATCCATTATGGATGAAGGCAGTATATGGTCTAACTTTGGGGTCCAATTCGATTTACCAAAAAGATGATGTCAAATCTATGGAACTAATATATCTCCCAGTTTTCATATTCGCGATGGATGCTTCTATAGTTTCGGGTCTATAATTATCCCGAACTGTAAAAGAATTAGTCCTACGACTGTCCAAACATAGGCGAATTTTGCCATTAGGTTTTAAAACCCAACAGATGTGATTGGCGTAAGGAGAATTTGACTTTTGATTAATTCCTTGAGACAACATGTCTTCTATCATCTCATCTGCCTGATCTCTAATAGCGATAGGAATAGATCTGCTTTTAATATTAATAGGTGGATGATCCATCACTTTGAAAGTATATTGGAAACAATTACATAATCCAGGCTTGGAAGAAAAAGAATCTGTTTTTCATCAACATATTAAACAATAACCCTTTCTGTTCTTTAGTAATGCCATGAGCATTATTCACTTTTTTCTTAATTAATGTGCTAACATCAGATTTATTTAGGTTATCACTCACACAATACAACAGATGAACCTCATTAATAACAGTATGGCAAGAAACACATTCATTATCGTCGCATTTACATTCGACCTCATTGTCGATGTATTCACTTTCTATTAAAAGGCTACCTTCACCCTCTTTAGCCTCCTCACAACTCATATCTTACCCCATTCAATTTCTACGTATGGGGACACACTGAAAGATAGTGTGTACAAAAATAACGTTGCATATGCTGAATGAACAAAAAGCTAATAAGCTGAAATACAGTCAATCAGCTTAGGAGAACTCGCACATGTTAGTACAAGTTTCATAAAAAGGTTTGAAACATATGTGACTGCAAATGGAGTATATTTTCAACATCTGTTATAAGTAAGGTAAGTAAAAATTTAGTAAAACCTTGTTAATCTGACCAATTGAGGGTTTTGTCTGAATTAGCAAAAGTCCAGATTAAGTCAAATAAAAAACCACTGAGACATTTTTGTGAATGAAATTATACGTTGCATCATCATATCCTTTGTTTCTAATTGGAGCATATGGTCTTAATGAAGCTCTTTCATTTGGTTCTACTCATGGCAAAGTCTCTGCCTGTTTCCAACTTTTATACATTACACCCAATTCAAGTTTTCCTTGGTTTGCCAACCTTCCTTGTGCCTTGTGGATTCCAGTCCATTGCACACCTCTCTAGTGCATGTTATGGTTTGTGTAGAGTATGTCCAGTCAACTTTATTTCTTTAATTTGTTTTTCAGTAGGTGCTTCTCCACTCTTATGTACACATATATAATTTTATTATGACCTAATATACAGTAATAGTATTTATCTTAATTTAGGTTTGGGATGTAGCCTATGTCTTAAATATATTCAATAAAACCTTTTACACGAAAATGTTTATGTATTGTTTGTTACTTTATTATTGATAGTATAAATATATTAACCTCAATATTCACGAAAAATTAGTACACTTTAAGAAACAAATATCTCATAACAAAACAAAGCTAGGACAAAGAAAAAAGTATTTTATTAAAACATAAATTTTGATATTATATACGTATATAGTAAAAATGTAATATTACATATTTTTACTACATGTTTATATACACTTAGCAGCAAAAATAATGAGCCACTTCAAAAAGCAGAGGCTCACTGTGCATGCTCGAAAAGCTAAAGCTGTGGTTCATGAGGTAACACATTGTTAAATGTTTTAAATACACTGTTTTTGGTTTCAATCATCTTAAATAGTTAAAGAACAGTGAAGGAGACATGTTTCTAGATATTTACGAGTGTTCTACAAATGCAATATTACTCACATTGCGTCATTTTAAATAAAGTTCAAATCTTGTTCATAGTGTAAAAGTAAACAAGTCAGCTAGTATCCGACATTCGAGTAGCGTAAATCATTAAACCACTTACAAGAATATGTAATATATGTGAGAGCCAGGGTTCGAATCCTTTGAATATGTTTTTTATTCATTTGTATTTTCGCAAAATACATCCTATAACATTTAATTCCTGCCACATAATCTACGTCCACTTTAAACTATATGCCTTCATAAACTCTGTAACACTATTTAGATAATGGTATAAATTTAATTGTATGTGCAGTACCACATTTTAATAATAATGCTATAAATTTATGTAATAAAATATAGCTTCATATATTTATGTGTTTATTTATTTATTACATATTAGTGAAGAAAATGTTTCACCCTTCAATTAAAATATTTAGTTTTATGTCATGTAAAGGATAATAATAGCCCATAGATTATGGACAATAGTAAAAAAAAATAATAATAATTATTATTATTATTATTATTCTTACTTTAAGGGAGGAAAGGAGATTACAAGTATTTGAGAATAAAGTACTTAGGAAAATTTTTGGACCAAAGAGAGATGAACAGACAGGTGAATGGAGAAGACTACATAACAATGAACTACATGGTCTTTATAGGAAGCCAGATATAATAAGAACAGTTAAGTCTCGTAGACTGCAATGGGCAGGACATGTTGCACGTATGGGGAATGAAAGACTTGCATGGAAGCTTCTTGTAGGAAAGCCAGAGGGAAAACGCCCAGTTGGTAGACCAAGAATGAGGTGGGAGAATAACATTAACTATGATTTGAGGGAAGTAGATTATACAGGGAATGATTGGAAAGTATTAGCTCAGGATAGGGATGTATGGAGAGCGTATGTCCGCGCGGCCATGAACCTACGGGTTCGATAGTGCCAGTGAGTAAGTAAGATTATTATTATTATTATCCATCATCTATAATAATAATAATAATAATGGGTTGTATCAAAGGATGTGAAGAATGTAAATACCTGGGGATCAAAATTAACTCAAAATGTACCCAAGATATTGACATAAAATATAGAATTCAAAAAGGCAGATCGGTAATATCAACGTTAAATGGAGTTTTGTGGGATAAGAACATAAGGTACCAAATTAGAAATTTATAAATCCATAGTTTGAAACATGCTAACAAACAGTGCAGAAACTTAGCAGTTCAATAAAATTTGAGTTTAAAGTTTATGACTACTGAAATGGATTGTTTCAGTCGCCCAACTAGACATTCTAAATTGGAAAAAATCAGAAATACAATCATCAGACAAATAAAAGTCCAAAATTCAATATTAGATTTTGTGAGATATAGACAACTAGAATGGTATGGTCATACACATAGAGAAGAGAATACCCAGACAAGTTTTGGAATGGATTTCACCTGGGAAAGGAAAGAGAGATCGACCTAGATTTAAATGGATGGATGATGTAAGAAGAGGTATGAGGGAGCTAGGTCTGGAAGAATTGGAATGGGAAGATATGGAAGAATGGAGAAAGAAGATAAAGAATTTAAAAAGCTTTGGACACAGGAAGATGTTTTATTACATTGTAAACATGTTTATAAATAATTAAATAATAATAAAAATAATAATACTTCCAAATAGTTAGTACGTTTTTTTCTTTAAGAATGGACATACAGAATAAAATAGAAAGTATTTTAACAATTAAAAAAATTAACCTCATCAGGAATCGAACCTGTAACTTCTTGCATCCAAATGAAGCCACTAAGCACTAAACTAAGCATTTGCTGCCTTGTTGTGTTTAAAACGAATGCTCTTCAAAGGAAGAAGGGAAACATATTGTAGCTCTACTGTGCAATTAGTTTACTCATGTGACTTGCGCGTTACAATTTAAAATATTCGAGATCAAGAGTTGGCCCATCATTTCTTGTTGCTAAGTGTGCATATTTAGATATTAATATTACATAAAAATCCAGACTATTTATCACACATTCATAAAAATCCTCATATCATTATATCTCTTGACTGTCACTTTTCTCAACGAAGTTTATTACAGAATTCAGATGCTGCTTAACCTCACTTAATTTCATTGACATTCTGAAATCCATATCCTCAGCCCCAGATTCACTACTAGAATCCTTTGCATTGTCTACACTTCCCACAATTTCATCTTCAGTCATGATGTGATAGACTGGATCACCTTCATCTTTGCCAAGGCAGTTTTCCTTCTCCGCTACTGTGACAGCTTTCTCACCACCAGCACCCAGCATTTCATGATAGTAATTTAATTAAATTTCATTGTTTAATTCAACACTATACTTTTTTATTTTTTCCTTCTATGCATGAACCAGTGCAGAGCTAGAAATCCTGTGCACTACAGTTCCAAAATTGTAAATAATTGATCTAACATAAAATGTTATTTTGTGGATTTTTTTTCTGCCTGTTTACCTTCACTGTCCAGAGGCTCTTTAACTTTGAAAAATTTAGACAGAAATTTCTTTCTATACAACTGCTTTTTATTGTAGATAATGCGTTGGTCCATCACTATATCAGAGATAGCTTTCTTACCACTTTGGGATTTATTTTTTTGGTGCCTTTGAAGTTACGTGGACTATATTCTCACTATTATTACGTGAAACCTGACTTTTATTTAATATAAACCTAGCTTGTCTCATACAAGCTCCTAATATGCAGAGTCTGTAGCTGGGCCCAAGTATTTACAGACAATTTCATATTTTTTTAAACATACCACTCGTAGGATAAACTATAATCATTAATGCTTTTAAACTATAGCTAATCTCTCTTTTAATATTATGAATGACTGATCATGAGGGAACTGGGAAAGTGATGTACAGCATGCAAATCTCAGGTTCAAGCTAATTACAAGACAGCTAAACAAGTCGTAAAATAATAGACATCAAGATTTTAACTAAAAACCACTGTAATTAAAGATTTATGAAAAATCAAACAATACAATTAGCTGTCGAACTTGAATATAAACTTAATAAATAGGAAACAATGAACAGTCCTTAATTGAACATAACAAAGTATACAACATAATTCCTTACATTTGTCTTCACTATAGTATTTGGAGTTCTTCATTCATACAAACTAAATTAATAACGTCCTTCTAACAGCTTCTTCTAGAACTCAAAAATGAACAGTCCTTGGCCAGGGATCTTTGCCTTGATCCCTGGTGACCTTTCTGGAACCAAACTTTACTTCGACTGTTAACGATTACTGTCTCCGCATCTCGGATGTAAGCATCGGCGCACACCAAACCGCGCCGATGATGTAAGGAAAAGGAGTAGGAGGGGATGAGAAGGGAAGGAACGAGCACAGAACACAGTCTTTGACAATCACAGAGGATAACAAAGTACATCACGATATGTCAGTGGCAGTAAATTTCATCATCACGGCACACCTTCTTATTACAGGTACAGCATGGTTATGAAACCAATCGTAGGTGATGTCTACTGCATTTTTTGAATTGTAATAATGCACAGACAGTGTGCGCATTACATTCTTAATAGTTCTTGGTTGTTTATTTTTATTTTCGACAACTGGTTTTAAAATATGACTTGCATCTTCATTAGCACACAATAATGCAGAATCACATTCTTTTCTAATTTTATGTCCAAGCATACTTTTTAATAATAGACTTGTCTAATCAACATTATACACTTGAGACTAATCAAATCATTCTTCTTGAATGATGGATATCAGTTTTTTAATAGTCAACAACAGACATTTTAGCACTTAAGCTCTCTCCACACTTTTTTTTTTGTTCACAATGTTATGATGTGTGCAGAATCTGTATAACCAGCCCAAACTAGCTGAAAATCCTTTAATACCATATTGTTTCATAAAATCTTTAGAAATAGCTTGAATTTCAACACCCTGATTGCAATTCTACTTGCACAAAATTGTTCTTACCACTTGTATACTGTGTCTTCTAACTTTTGTTTATTCAGCTGTTGTATTTGTTTGACCTGAGAACTATTCTCGTTTACATTATATTTAATCACAAATGATGTGAGTTCAGCTTTTAAATTTTTTATATCTGAAACTGTTTGCTTTGCGATTCCATATTCTGCACATACACAACAGTGGCACCATTTTCAAGCGTTTTGATAATTTCAGTTTCTTGTGTACAGTAAACAATTTATGTTTAAGTTTCCCTGATGATGCACTAAATTACTTTTTCACTCATTTTTTTTGTTTCTTAAAGTTATGAATGAGCTAAAGAAAGGCACATGTTAAACTAAATGTTCTGACAGTTGCAGCACTATAGCAGGTAGTGCAGGAGTGAGCGAAGGAGAGTGGCCTATTGTCTGTTTGTCACTAATGATATCCCATGCATTCCTAAGAAACTCCTAGTGTACAATCAGTGCAAAAATAAAACAGACAATTTCATTAAGTTTGTCTTAGTACTGTATTTTATTAAAAGTTAGCAATTCGTTGAATGAAATTTTTATTTTAGGACACTTGTCCATTAAGAAAAATCCAATTAAATAATATCTGAATTAACTTGGTATTATGTTTTGTAATTAAAATTTTACAAAACAGTAGCCGTTCCAACATTAACATACGGGTCAGAGACTTGGCCTTCAACGATCTCTGATAAAAATAAAATTGGAGACAATAGAAATGAGATTTCTCAGATCATTTGCAGGTGTTTCTCTAAGAGATCAAAAGAGAAGTCAAAATATCAGAGATGAATTACAAATATATAATATAAACGAGAGAATACACAGAAATAAATGTAATTGGTTTGAACATATACGAAGAATGCCAAATAATTGTTTATCAAAGCAGCTGCTTCATTATAGGTCTCTAGGCCTAAGAAATGTAGGAAGACCAAAAGTCGTTGGAAAGATGACCTGCACCTGCAGCATATAGTACACCGGGGATCGGAACCAGCCAACTGGCCCATACCTTGATGATGATGATTATGTTTTGTATGCCACCACACATACGTGGGCCATATCACTGGTAGTTGAGGCGATAAAGCTTTTTGCCATTTTCTGTTGTAAAGGAGAATATTTTGATATTCAATCTCCTCAGTCTTGACATGTTCAGGTTTCACACTTGCTTTTATATGAACATTCTACTTTTTTATTAGAAGTTTTGATTTAAAAATCTAAATGAGTCAACTGTTCCAATTACTTTTATTTTTATAGTCATTGTTATTCAACTTCTTATGCTTGCAGGTTAAAACGTAAGAAGACAACAGTGAGAAAATATGGAGTATTAACAAATAGAGAAGATGTTGAGATGACACCTCTCGGAGCAGAAGATGAAGAGGAAGAATCAACATTGTTTGATATGACAAAGTCAAGACCTTAAATAACTTTAATTAATTGTGATTTTATTTTCAGTCTTCCATTGTGTTATTGCATAATTGGTTTTCTTTAACTTTTCTTACGTTATCTACCAGATGATTAAGTCAATATTATTTTATTATAAGGAACGTTTTCGTTCAAAATAAAATATAGTAGAGTGGAACGTAGGACTTTCGTAAAATATATGGTATCTCAAAATTATATGTTTCAACTTTAAGATGTAAATATCCATTTTTTTCCTGTCTTCATATCTCCAAAGCAAGTTAATGAGAAAGATGTATTGAATAAATTCTAAACACACATCAGTATAATGTAGCTAGTTGCTAATACATTTGCTACTGCACTGGCCTAGTTGAAGTATTTTTAAAATATAAAGTACACCAAAGATACGCCATCCATCCATAGTAATTCTGCCCAAGGGCAGGTCTTTCACTGCAGTCATAGCATTTTCATGCTATGCTTTGCAGCTTTACTAGGGAATTGTAGGTGAAGTAGTTAAAAGTTGCAGTATAACTTTTAGAGAAATTAAAGTGAACATATAATTTAAAAACACATTTTTTTAGTCTCTTTATATAGAATGGAATTCTGTTTTGTAATATTTTACAATATCTTTTCTTTTAAGCACTGTATCATTCCACAAGAATTTGAAAGCGCTTAACCAAACAAAAATTATGGTTTTGCTTTCTCTTATTTGCATTTTTATTAATTGCATCTCTAAAACCTCATTGTATATTGTACCCTCACTCTCATCTGTAACTATGACTAACACATAGAAGGATGTTGAAAAATAATATACCACACCAAGTTAAAACTGCATAGCAGTTACTCATAAACAGTGTTAATCAAGGTGTAAATGAGACATATAAAAAAAGTAGCTGGAAAAAAAATATAAAAAATTCCAAACAGATGATAAAAAGAAAAAATCAGCTATAATTAAAATATTCTTTTAAACTATGATTGTTGCAATAACAATTTGCATATTTGTGAAAAAAAAGTTATATATTCATAAACTAAACTCCACGGTAAGACAGGCCTCGATAGGTCTATCACCCAGCTGATGGCCTTACATCCACATGTATGAGAGTTTTCATATTTCATTGTAATAAATATGCAATTGTCCTGTATTTTTAATAACTGTAAATACATTCTTTCATGATGGTTGATTGAAATTATGTATCATTCATATTCAGTAATATATCATGAAACTGACATAATTTATTTAAATATTAAATTACATTGATGTTTTTATTATTAATTTAACATTTCTCAATGAAAGATAAATTAAATTTGAAGAGAAAAATTTGCGTCTAGATCGTAACTCGCCTCGGTAGCTCAGTTGGTAGAGCACTTGGCCCGGAAAGCCAAGAGTCCCGGGTTCGAGTCCCGGTCTAGGCGAAAAAAAAAAAAAATTTTCTCTTCAAATTTATTAAATTACATTGTTCAATAGTAAGTTACAATATTCGAGTGAGGAAGCACAGCACCTGCCAGTATGTGGCCAAAGAAAAAAAAAATCGCACAGGAACTGCATAAACTAATGTAAGATTTCTCAGCAAATTGAATTTATGGTCAGATTTTGTTGGTTTACAGAATACAGCGTGTCTCAAATTGATATATATATATATATGATATGAAAAGAAAAATGAATGCTTGATATATATATATATATACACACACACACACACAGTATTACCCCACTTTTATATTTCTGCATTTTACATTTTCCCGCCTTTTACAACATTCTTTAAAGGTCTCGTCAATTTCCCTATATTCACAGTGTATTAAAATCCTTGCTTTTACGTTTGCAATTTTATTTACCTGTTATATATGTCACATCATTCGATCTTCAAGCATTAAAAATCAAAGATATTCAATTTATTTGATCGATTATCTCGCTTCTGTACAATCAATATATAGCAGAGCAAGTTCAATGAGCCAACAAAGATGGCTTATCTACTATCAATAAAGAGCAGAGCATGTTCATCGAGCCAACGAAACTGGCTCGAAGCTGACAAACATTTCTGAAATTCAACCCGTGTACTATGGCAAAACAATTTTTTTTTAATCTCTCAATAAAGATTCATAGTGCTGCTTGCTGAACCTCTCCTTGTTATCTATTTTTTAAATGGTGTAAGTAAAAAAAAGGAAGTAATTTTATGTTTACAGCAGTTCATAACACACATTACATGGAACTATTATAGGAATATGACTATGAGGTTTAATTTAAAATAAAATTTTATACTTCACCTCATATCCTGTCTTCTAAATAAATAAAAGTCTGGATATGAGATGAGATGTAAAGAATTTTATTTTAAATTAAAAGAAACGTTATACGAGGGTGAATAAAATATAAACCGGAATTATTGTTTACAATTTTATTGAATTAACAAAAAAATACAAAACCACCACCTCATTTTTCTACATAGTCTCCTGCATTTCCAACACTTTTGCCATCGAGTTGGCAACTTTTTGATGCTATCCTTGAAGAATGAGGGATGACGTGTAGTCAGCCAGTTGCGCACGAACTCCTCTACCGCTGCATTGTCACCAAACCGCCTTCCTCCCAGGTCATCTTTCAGTGGCCCAAACAAATGGTAGTCACAGTGTGACATCTGGACTGTAAGGAGGATGTTCCAGAGGTGTCCAATGCATTTTCGTCAAATTTTTTTGTTCCTGGCTGAGGAGCCGAGGAACCCACCTGGCAGACAATTTTTGGAATTTGAGTTTATCACTGATGATGGCTTGAACACTTCTGAAGCTTATTCCAACATGTGAAGCAATTTCAGAAATTGTTACACGCCGATCCTCCTCAATAAGGTCCTGTACAGCACAAATGTCTGCAGTGATGCTTGTTTGTTGCCATCTTTGGTGGGGCTCATTTTCCACTGAATCCCGGCCCGCTAAAATTTTTTTACACCAATCATACACCTGCGTCTTTGAAAGGGTTGCTTCCCCGAACTGCGCATGGAGCCTTCTCAAAATTTCAGAAGGTTTAGTGCCTTCTTTTGCAAAAAACTTAATAATAGTGCATTGTGCAACATACATGTGTACCTCTTGCTCGCTCATGGCATACTGAAGCAAGCGGCCGCTCTTCGGAGTGCGACACATCAAGATCCCTACTCCAGACACCCCCACCAACTTCCCCTCCAAACCGCAACCTTTGCAGTTTGCTACCAGAGCCTCCAGATACAAATTCCGGTTTATATTTGATCCACCCTCATATTATTTATCCAATATTGTTTATTATCCCAGTCAGTGTTTTTTTTATGTTCTAGAACGGTTGCAGAATATGAAGATTAACATTTTTTAGCTCCTCGTTTCCTATAATTTACATTTTCCCCTAATTTACACCTCTTTCCCTCTGGTCCCTTGAAAAGTATAAAAGAGGAGTAATAATATATGTGTATATATATATATATATATGGAATGATAAGAAAAATAAATGCCTGGACGGGATTCGAACCCGGAACTCTGAGTCTGTATATATACATATATATATATATATATATATATATACACACACGCACACACTCTTTGAAACGTTATTTCTCAGCAACAAAATGAGACAGAAATACAGTTTTTGTTATGTTGTATTTCTGAAACTTCCTCAAGCCAATACATGTTCAAAATGTCCACTTCTGCTATAGTACACTCCCATCAACTACTTCGAACAGAGTGATATACCATCTTGATTGTTGTTAATGGAATATCATTGATGGCCTGTTCAGTCTGATCTCTCAACTCCTCCTGTGTTTGTGGTTTTGTGGAGTAAACCATGTTCTTTAAAATTGCACAACGGTAGAAGTCTAGAGGAGTTAAATAGGCAGGAACTCCATAGCACTTCCTCATCATCCTATCCATGTCTGATTGAATGTGCAATTGAGAAAATTTCTCACATCAGTATGAAAATGAGGTGGAGCCCCATCTTGTTGGAAGTGAACCTCACTTTCATTCTCAAAGAGATCATTAAGACATGGAATCATGACTTCCAACATTTCCAGGTATGACTGACCCATGACAGTCTCTTTGAAGAAGTATGGCCTAATTAATCTTCTGGAAGACAGACCACACACCATACTACTACTCCTTGAAGATTGACGGCCTTTTCTTCAATGATGTTTGTGTTTTCGTTAGACCAGTACATACATTTATTTTTATATAATAAATTTGGGAATTTTTAACATTATGAGGTTTAATTCATAAGCATTAAATGAATAGTGATTTCTTCTTACCTCATACTTCTATGTTTTTTTTTTACACAGCCACCATTGTCACCATCCTCAGCTGTTTTCACGACTCAATTTTTTCTTTTCCAGTAATTATCCAAACTACCATCTGGTGTTCTTTTGAAGGAATTATTTTTTAAACTGCCATCTGGTGTTCTTTTGAAGGAATTATTTTCTAAACTGCCATCTGTTGTATTTTTGAAGAACTTTGTAATCAAGCTCGGTTCGTATGGAATCTCGAAGTTCATGGTCCTAGTATGGTTTTTTTAATATATATTTTTTCCCAAACTGTTAAATCCAAAGGTTTGGATAGATGTTTCAAAAGTTTTGCTTCTTTTTCAATTCTATGATGCTCTAATAAACAGTGTGCTGCTATATTTGATTTTTCAATTTCTCCACTCTTTATGTTTCTGAAGTGTTCTTTGTTGCGAGTTTCCAAGTTCATTTTTGTTTTTCCTATATATATCCTGTTGCAATCTTTGCAATCAATTTGATAAATTCCAGATTTTTTGTTTTCTGGGGTGTTACATTTATTATTAGTTAACAGAAGATTACCGAGGCTGAATTTGTTAATTGGAAGCCAATGTCTTCAGAAAATTAATTATATTAAACCATTGGCTCCCATCTTAACAAATTCAGCCTGGGTAATCTTCTGTTAACTAATAATAAAGTTAATAAATATATATTTTTTCCCAAACTGTTAAATCCAAAGGTTTGGATAGATGTTTCAAAAGTTTTGCTTCTTTTTCAATTCTATGATGCTCTAATAAACAGTGTGCTGCTATATTTGATTTTTCAATTTCTCCACTCTTTATGTTTCTGAAGTGTTCTTTGTTACGAGTTTCCAAGTTCATTTTTGTTTTTCCTATATATATCCTGTTGCAATCTTTGCAATCAATTTGATAAATTCCAGATTTTTTGTTTTCTGGGGTGTTACATTTATTATTAGTTAACAGAAGATTACCGAGGCTGAATTTGTTAATTGGAGCCAATGTTTCAGAAAATTTAATATAACATTGGCTCCAATTAACAAATTCAGCCTGGGTAATCTTCTGTTAACTAATAATAAAGTTAATAAATATATATTTTTTCCCAAACTGTTAAATCCAAAGGTTTGGATAGATGTTTCAAAAGTTTTGCTTCTTTTTCAATTCTATGATGCTCTAATAAACAGTGTGCTGCTATATTTGATTTTTCAATTTCTCCACTCTTTATGTTTCTGAAGTGTTCTTTGTTACGAGTTTCCAAGTTCATTTTTGTTTTTCCTATATATATCCTGTTGCAATCTTTGCAATCAATTTGATAAATTCCAGATTTTTTGTTTTCTGGGGTGTTACATTTATTATTAGTTAACAGAAGATTACCGAGGCTGAATTTGTTAATTGGAGCCAATGTTTCAGAAAATTTAATATAACATTGGCTCCAATTAACAAATTCAGCCTGGGTAATCTTCTGTTAACTAATAATAAAGTTAACACCCCAGACAACAAAAAATCTGGAATTTATCAAATTGATTGCAAAGATTGCAACAGGATATATATAGGAAAAACAAAAATGAACTTGGAAACTCGTAAAAAAAGAACACTTCAGAAACATAAAGAATGGAGAAATTGAAAAATCAGCTATAGCAGCACATAGTTTATTAGAGCATCATAGAATTGAAAAAGAAGCAAAACTTTTGAAACATCTACCCAAACCTTTGGATTTAACAGTTTGGGAAAAAATATATATTAAAAAAACCATAAGATTCCATACGAACCGAGCTTGATTACAAAGTTCTTCAAAAATACAACAGATGGCAGTTTAGAAAATAATTCCTTCAAAAGAACATCGATGGCAGTTTGGATAATTACCGGCAAAAGAAAAAAATTTACAGTTGTGAAAACAGCTGAGGATGGTGATGATGGTCGCTGATACTGCAGTTTAAAAAAACATAGAAGTATGAGGTAAGAAGAAATAACGATTCATTTCATTCTTATATATACAATTATGCCAATTAATTGTGCCATTAAGTTTAAATGTATCTTTATCTTACCAAACAATCGAGTCTTGAAAATCTTCCCTTTCGTCATTCTTGTGCATGAACAACTAACAAAATTGCAGTTGTCTACTTGGGTCGTCCTTAATTAAGTGCATGGACAAGTCTAATTTTCAATCTCGAAAAATTCAATGAACACCGGATTTCTTGATACGAATTTCACTAGAACGTTGCCTAAATTACTTCTTTGGGGATCGTGACTGCATCAGCACTCTCATTATCAGTGCACCGACCTTTCAATGCATCTTGCACCATTCCATCGTTTTCAAACTTCTGTGATTCTTGCTATTGTTACCCTTGTTGGTGGTGATGTACCAAATTTAACCCTCCAATGCCATTGAACTTCAACAATATTCTCCACTTTCCAATAGCACTTCAGTAATCACTCACATTCATCGAATGTTAATTTCACTGCCAAGTTTGTTTATAAACTCATGAAGAATGATGGATGTGTTGCTATGCTGTTGCCTTCTGGATCATACACAACAAAATTGTATTTCTATCTTATTTTGTTGCTGAGAAATAATGTTTCAAAGAGTATATACATCAATTTGATGCACTCTGTATATCTTTCTATTTTCTATCATTAACAGGATGTGACCCAAAAAAAAAAATCATACAAGAACTGCGTAAACTAAACAGATTTCTCAGCAAGTTGAATTTATGATCAGATTCTGTTAGTTTACAGAATATATATTTCTTTTGTAAATTAAACCCTGTGTTAGATGTTTAATATTAAATTTATCACTTCTCACCGAATGATAAATTTAATTTGAAGAGAAAAATAGATGCTTAAATCAAGATTTGAACCCAATATCTCTAGTTCTGTACACCAGTGCTCTTACAATTTAAGCTATTAGGCTTCTGATTTATTCATAGATTTTTCTCTGTACTAATATAATTCTCACATCCCAGAGAGCAATGGGCATTTGTTCTACTAATGCCTTCTAGCAGCTTCCTAAACAAGAAGATTTAAAGAGGAATTAACACAACATTTATAGCAAGTGAAATTAAAAAAAAAATTACTAAATCCTATGTATTTAGTTGCATTGTGAGAAAACAAATATGGGAGCCACTAGAGTAATTTTAAAATAATGGCTTTCAGGTAAATCCCCACTCCTAATGATCAGATTTTGCAGATTTTTGGAGAATACCTTTCTCATTTTATTTCAGTGGCATATACCAAGATTTGTTGCAGAAAACCAAAAACAGTGTCACTACAGCAATTTTTCAATTTTTACTTCTGGTGAAGCCGAACACATAATGGCCCAATTTTTAACTCGACCCTATTTTCTTAACCCGTCAGCATGGAGCAACGTGACATGTACGCAGGTTGAATTCTTCACCAAATGCGGAACAACATGACGTGTACGCTAGCTACACACACTGCTTTAAAATGTTATTATGATCTTTGTGTTTTACATTAACTATTTACTGTTTATATAAATTTTATGTAGAGACTTCAAAGTTTATATTAGTGCATATATTAATCACTGACGGCCTTGAGTTTCAAGTTAAAATAATTTTATATTTGCATTTATTCTTGTGGCCTCTGACATTTTTCTTATATTTATAATTTGATAAAGGATTTCTTAGAAAAATAAATTTGCCTTTTTTTTTGTAGATTAGCTTGTCTATCTATATTGTAATCTCTTCATTTTTAATAATAATGTCGCAAAATTCAGTACATATAAAGGCCCAACAAAGTTATTTCCAATTTACGCTATAGAAAAGGCGACAACAGTAAATTTCATATATATATATATTTCAATTGACGATATCCTTACATTATGGAAACGTAGTTAGTCTACTATTCACTCAGTATCTAAAGTAAAGCGGTATCTAAAAGGTAAAGTGGCCCGCCCCCCCACTTAGGAACTCCTTGGATATTAGGAGGTTAAGGCTCCCACTTTTCTATACCATCCGTTACTTGATGAAGACGGGTACTTATCTCTGTCTGACGGCCCAATAACAAGCATCTGGTACTTGTTTCAGTTAGAGGCTGAGTCAACCCCGGAGTCACAGTGCCTCCTGAAGGTATGGTTCAGTTTAAAAATTCTGGTCCATCGGAACTCGAACCCTCAATCTTCCGGCATGTAGCATGTTGATCTTTCATTTCCACGCCTCCGGTGAAGCTATTATAGTCATATATCATCAACTGGTTTCAGCTTGGAAACCAGAAGAAAGACATTGAAATTTAGGGTTGATGAAGGTATTTTAGCACAACAGGTCTCATGTGTAGAAATACAATTTTTTGAAGGCACACAACCTAAAATAATGTTTCCAAAGTGTTAGACACATTTGGAGAAGGTTGCCCCTCCCCTTCAAGAAAGAAGGTCAATGCCTAGAAGCAATGTGTTTGTAATAAACATGAACAAAGTAAACACAAGGGGAAAAAAATACTCTTATTGTTGGTGCCCGAATGTCAAACAGCTGGTTTACGCTTTGAGGATTTATCACACCAATTTTTTTTTTTTGTGAAGACCCTTCTCTTTGTGTAAATATTTCGTTGTGTTGTTAGGTAGAGACGGTTCTCTGAATTATTCAAAGAATTCCTAGTGCAATTCACTGTGATACTTATGTAAAAAACTTACAAAGAGGACCTACTTCAACCGTGGCACAACAATCATAAATAAGTCTGCACATGCAGAGATGTTATGTGAGAACCGTAACAAATTTAATTAATTAAATATTATATTAAGGGTTCATCATAAACGAATTGCAAAAACATTTAAATTACTCAAGATATTTCCATTTAAATGCGTTATTGGAATACTGGCACTGAACGGCTGAGTTTAAATACCCGTGATTCTCCTCCCACATTGCCGTATTGCCGGCCATTTAACTCCTCCCACTCTGAAGGGTTAATTGATTGATTTATCAGAGTTTGATTCCTAAGAGGACAAAAATTGTAGCCACTAGAGCATTAATATATACACACATATAATATATATATATATATATACACACACACACAGGGTGCAACTAAATTCCCATTGCAGACTTTGCGGATGTGTAGTAGGGACCAAGACGGTTATGTTTACGAATACATGTCCAGAAACATCCCATTTTTCTGCTTCACACAAAATACCACAATGAATATTGCTGTCACTACGCCTGTCGCTCGTTGTCTTGGTCCAATTTCAAGAAGGGCTCGATGTGATGACCACCGATGTCAACACAGATATGGTACCTCTGTACCATGTTCTGGTACAATCACCAATCCTTGGTCCTAAACATCTACCACAGCCAAAGTGCACTAGTGATCCAGAATGCGAAAAAATCAGCAAAATTTTTTAAGTTATTATTTGGTCTGCAAATCAATCGACATGTGTTAGATTAACAATTTTAAGAATAAAAAAATATCTGGATCTGCATACTTAATGCAAGGGCCTATAATTAGTTGTTATATGCAAAGTACATTATCACTGATTTAACAAACACAATTTATTTTCGAGATACTTTGAAAAGTAGATTAATCTACAGCCACAAATAGGCCTATTAATTTAGATAATAATAATAATGTAAGAACTGGATTTTGTAACTATATGCCAGGTTGTATGATCCAACAAATTCTGTAACTGCACATCTGCAAAAGATTCACTAAAAATCCTTACTAGAATAATAATGTTCTTTACTTTTAAGTATCCGATTAATTGACTATAGATATTAGCATGCCTTTCTTTTGCTTGTGCTCTTATGAGCTTATATTGCCTTTGGCTTAAATTAGCTTCAATAATTAACTAAATAACTTCACTTTCATTGTACAGTTTTACTAGGAGTTGTAATTTTGATGATTTCAAAAGTTAAAGGGTTTTTTTTTCTGCTCTAGGTGGAGTTGTTTAAGACTGCTTCATTTACTAATTCCGATGCATTTTCTCTCCTTGCTCCTTTAAATGTACTTTAGTTGCAAAAGCAAGTTATTTGGATGAGTTTTCACGTCAAAGTTCTTCAGTCTTTCGCTTATTACTTTTATTGCTACTTTCTTCAAAACTGACACTAGGGCGTCCTCTTTGCTATTTAGAGCTGTAGGAGTAGATGAGCTAGGAACTAAAAATACTTCATGCTTTTCACTCTTAAGTATTTTGATGTAGAACAGCGACATCTCTACACAATTTTTTTTTTTCACATAATATTCAGAGATACTGTCAATGTTTATAGAATTTAACACAAATTGAAACAAATGTTTTATTTGATTCCGATCTTCACCCGATTTTTCATGGCAAACTTCATACAGTTCCCTTCTAGATTTGTATAATTCTGTAAGAGACCACTGCAAATTACACAACTGGATAATATGTATGAAAGTTTAGATATTAGCAAGCTTAAAGAACTGCCTTATTTCACGGGCATTGCACTATTGCTATCAGCTGCCAGTTATTGTAGCAGCAGAAGAATTCCCGTCCTGAATGGAAGCACAGACACGCTCACGGCGGCAAAGTCATGCGTTATCTGCACAACACGAGTTCATTAATGTGCTGCGTAAATCTAAATCTGCAAGATTGTGCAAAAGTTCTCACAAGTGCCAGTTTAGCATCACTTTAAATTATACTTGGCCTTAGAAATTGTCATAGGAAATGGCAGCAAAAGTATACTCAAGATAACTTTAGTTTTTTTCAAGTCCAAAATAAAAGTTATTAATTTTATTATAATTCAGATGTGGGCTCTTTATCCATGCATTAGCAAGAAGGTATAAGTCCGTTTAACACAATTATACTGAGAGGCATTAAATCAGAAAAAAGTGTTAATAGTATGTCCAAAATGTGGCATAAAAATTTCGTTTTTATGATGCATAACTTCACGGCCCAAAAATTAGCTCTAATAATTACTATAGAGAATAATTTATTTGACAGATTGGTACCCCATCTATTTGTGTGGAGGACTATTCAGGTTTTTCCCTTCTAATGGAAAGTAAAAATTTTTATTTTTTGCCGGTTTTTTTACATTCTTGGTTCAGTGTGCAGTGGGTCTTCCTTGTATGCCACAGGGGTCTCGTAAATCAAGGATTTCATATGACCCCACATGTGCAGGCCAAGCAACTGGACCACCATGACCTATTCACTGTTGCCCAAATCTTTGGTCCAGATGATCTTGGGCCACAAATGAAAGATGAGCTGGGGCGCCATCTTGCTGAAATCACATACTTTGAATCACATTGCAGTGGCACATCTTGCTAGAGCCCATGCAGCATGCCTTCGAGGAACTCAAGTTCGCAGCACCATGAGCTTTGGTGGAAGAAGTTATGGCTCAATCACACATCCATCCAGGAACCCTGGCCAAATGTTCAGACTGTATCGTTCCTGAAATCCATGGGGGCATGCAACATGCAGATTGTCATCAATACACACATGTCTGTTGCGTAAATTGTGAACTTGGCTTCATCAACAAAAAAGAATCCACTATGGAAAGTTGAGCTCTTCCACACAACAGTACAAGAATCACCTGCAGAAGTGATCTTGTAAAAGCAAAAGCGTGTGGCTGCTGCCCATGCAGAATACACCAAACAGTTTGGCATGTAAACAAACCTGTAGTGGGCATGGGGCATCAGGTGATCGGTGAATGATGTACGTAGTACCCTTGACTTTGGAGCTGAAAGTATGGGAGAGTTAAACTTGTGTAGTGGAAAAACAGTATGTTTTTGGACATGGATTCCTATGAACATTACCGTCTTGGTCCCCACTATGTGTCTGTAATTGGGAATTTAGTTACACTCTACATGTACATTTTTGGTGTCTACTAAGTAGGATTGATGAAGATTTGTAAAAAAATATTTAAAAATATTTTTGTGAGAATAACCTTAATAGCTACATTCATTTGAATAAGGGCTATGTTAGTAGTAAGATAAAATTGTGTAATGGGCTGTGACAAGTTTTATGATAAGGTATTGAAAGAACATAAATTTCTGCATTAAATCACTCCAGCTGAAAAAAATATTACTTGTATAGTAATGCTGGTTGAAATATTGTGCAGGTTCTATCTGTACGTTTAAGTGAACTATACAGAATGATGTCCTGTTTTAGTGAATTCCAAAGGAATGAAGCTAATGAGGTTGTTCTCATGAAAAAATTTTTAAAAAATTTACAGATGTTCGCCGGTCCTATTTAGTAGACACAAAAATGACCATGACAAAAATTTATGTATATTTACTCGCATAATTCACGCACGAAGATTTTTTGCATTAAATTAATAAAAATATTTTTCCTTGTGTATTTCACACATATGACAATAAAATATTTTATTTAGTTTTTTACTGTAAAAGTACTTTACTATCAGATTGAGTTGGGGCAGTATGGAATTCCCTGCAATAATTTTTAATGTCTTATAGCAAGCAGTACTACGTGCTAGAGTAGTAGGGGGACCCTTAATCTGGCATCTGTGTGATGTTTTTGTGCTACTGTTAGCTGACATTCTTGCGGCACAATCCTTTCTTTCCCCCGAATAGCATAGTTTTCAAATTGATAAGGGATTTTTTAAATGTTTTATGACTGAAGGTACAAAGAGAAGCCTGCCCTTAGATACAAATGTGCAAGGGATGTGACTGATAATTAGAGGTGGGGTAAAAAGCAAATGACTGTCTCTTACTTGTCTTCTACTCCATTTCCCATCAAGGAGTAGCATGGCATATTTTGGCATGAAACTATAAATGAGACAGGCTTGATATTAAATCAAGCTCAGGATTTGAATAAATATACAATGGATAGCAAAAACCATGTTATTAAAACAAACACATAAATAAGTAAACAATGAACTATATTTAATAAAGTAAAATAAGTTAAAAGTGAAGCAAAAGGAACATAATAAAAAAAAAGTTATTGTTCTACAATACTTATAAAGTAAGCCTGAGCAAAAATATTTTAGCTAAGTATTTTTCTACTTGAGTTTGGAGTGAGGTTCTATGCTGAGCTTATTAATTAGGATTATCTAGATATGAAAAAATACTATTTATGATTAAGCATAAACAAATATGTCGACTTACGTAAGTCCATCCAAGTGAAGACGAGTTGCTGTGATGACTTACATGGCAGGTTAGAGCACTCTCTCCAACCCCTGACGAGATTGAATTTAGGGAGGAAACCCCAAGTATATATACTTTATAAGTGTGCCGCTTTCACCTCATGGGAAAGTGTCTGCAAAATATATTTTCATGACAATATGTGCCAGGTACAAGGCAACCAGATATATGCATCTTTATTAAATAAACTGAATAAAAATGCCATAATAATTATATTAATTAAATATTTATAATGATTTGATTATCACAAGATAAATTACGGGCCCAATAAATATTGATTGGTCTGTATAAAGCCTATAACACTGGACAACAGCCAAAAAGTTACAGAAATAAAAGTGGCCGTTTTATATTAAGATGAAGCTCCTGATTATGAATATGACAAAGTGATGACAGTGGTCTGGTTTTTAAATTATCAGCATGCCTAGTGTTACTGCATATGCTGTGAATATTGTAGTCAGTGTGGAAGTCAAAGAAACACCCTTAGAGGAGGGGAGACAGTGACAGCTATATAATATAGATAAGATTTATCTTAAGGGTCGGTATTTACCCCAAGAGGTTGTGAATTCAATTGAAGTGGAATTTCGTGAGTGAACAATGGTTTGTATCTTGGTGTATAAGTTACATAGATGTGTAGAACACATGTGTGGTATGTCTATATTTTCTCAGATACATTTTTAAAATTTTGTGCAGAGATATGATTGCAGTGTAACAAAAGCTAAAATGCCACGAAATTGTGTGTACAGTCCACATAACTTTTGTTATATTTGAGGAAAAGTGACGTTCGCCTCGCAAAAGCGACATATTACTTCATTTATTAAGAAAGTGTACCAATTTTTATTTCGGGTGCAAAATATAGGATCTTGACAAACATTTTGCTCCACATATGCTACAATGGCATGTTCTGCAAATTGTAGTGACTGGTTGAAAGGAAAGAAGAAATCCCCATGATTTGGAGAGAACAAACTAATCATGTAAGTGATTGTTATTTCTGCATGGTCCCACCAGTTAAGTTTATTTCAAAGGAGATGTCAGCCATGAATTATCCCAACATACCTTCAGCTATTTGTCGGTGTCACACTCTAAAGAGCTTCCTATTCCAGTATCACCAGACTCCTATTATGTTAATTCATACGATGAAATGAAATCCAACACTTCGGAAGAATACCCAGACCATCTACATCCCATTATCCTGACTTCAATCCTGAAATTCCAACTCACTCACACAGAATGAGTCAAGAGGAATTAAATGATCTTGTCCAAGACTCAGAACTCTCAAAGGCCAAAGCAGAGCTCCTGGCTTCGCGACTTAGACAGTTTAAGTATCTTGGCGAGAAAGTAAAGGTCTCTGCATACAGAACACGCCAGTAGTCACTTGAGCAATTAAAAAAAATGACATTGTATTCTGCCACAGTATACAAGATCTAATGTCAGCTATAAAGAGTGGTGATTATTTTTAAACCCTCTAGGGGATATGTGGATGGCAACCACAAGGTGCCCAAGCTGAGCAAAACATTTCTTCCCATTTTCCACTTACTTGTGTTTTGCACTCTTTTAACTTTACTATCTAACCTCTTTTGGTTAACTCTGTTTTTTCGACCCCGACACTATTAGGGCATCCAAGGGCTAGGGAGTCTTTCCTTTCTTCCATTTCTTCTTTCCTTTATTTTCTTTTCTTCTCCAGAAAAGCCTGATCAGAGGCTATAAGATGGCAGCCCCATCACTGGTCTTGCCTTCCTTTGGCCAGCAACCAATCAAAGGGACTATTATTATGCTTTCAAGTCTTATACGAGAATTTCCCAGAAGGATCAAACTAATGACAACCAAAACGTGAAAAAGGACAACTTTTGGAAGAAAAAAAAAATATTTTGCTTTTTAGCACATGGAATGTACAAGGGACTAACTATAAAGATCAATTAGATGATATATTGTGCAAAAAGGGGATTTCATTAGCTGTAATATCAGAAACAAAAAAGAAATTACAAGGCACCAAAGAAACTCAAAATTACATTCAGTTTTATAGTCTGTAAAAAAACATATTCATGCACAAGCAGGAGTAGCCGTTATGATTCATAAACGATTTAGAAATTCAATACATAGCTATACTTTTTGGAATGAAAGAATAATTCAAATCCGAATAAAATTATCTCTAGGATACTTAACAGTGATAGGTATATGAAGAAGAAAGTGAAAAATGTTTTCATGACTTCCAGAAAGTTATCTGCACAATTAATAATAATGATATGATTATAATTTTGGGTGATTTAAATGCCAGAATTGGTAATACTAAATTTGATACATATATATAGGACCATGTGGAGAGCAAACCTATAATAGAAATGGCTTACGGTTAATTGATTTTGTCATGTTTAATCAATTCACAATAATAAACTCAGTATTTAACCACAAGGATAGTCACAAATATACATAGGAAGCCAGGGGTCTTAAATCAGTAATCGACTATGCTATATGTAATAAAAAATTAGCATCTAAAGTTCTTGATACAAGAGTTTACAGAGGACCTGAAATCGAATCAGACCATTACTTACTTGTTTGTCCAATTCGTATGCCACCGAGATGGAAAAATAGAAATAAAATTAATAATATAAAATTTGAAAATGTGGACCATACTTATAAAGTAAGTCTTTTCCGAGATCCCACTATTACGTGGCTATACAAATGCAGATTAGATCGTCTAGTTCAAGAAACACCAGTTGGCAAAAATATTGAAGAAGAATGGCTTGCTCAACAAAGTATTTTGACACAAGCAGCAAATGAAAGCCTGGGTATCAAAACTAAATGGAATCGAAAAAAAGGACTACGGATATGGGATGAAAACATCAAAAAAGTAATTGATGATAAACGTGAAGCATACAAAAAATTCTTATCTAGAAAAAAAGATGAAGATAAAGTAGAGTATCATAGGAAGAGAGCCATAACTAAAATTGAAGTTCGAAAAAAACATAGACAAAGCTGGGAACAATTTGTATCATTTTTGGAAAATGATATCACTAGGTCTCAACCAAAAATATAAAGTTTTAAAAAATTTAAATAATGATTCAAAAGAAAATGCACATTTAAATTGTATATCTAAAGAATCTTGGCTTAACTACTTTCATCATCAAAAGGATGATTTATTACAAATACCAGTCTCTAATAACACTGCTTTGGAACAAATTTCTATAGATGAATTAACTGATGTTGTTAAACCATTAAAAAGTAACAAAGCTCCCGGAGAAGACCACATTAATCAGGAATTATTTAAATTTTCAACTAAAAAATTATAGACAGATTTCTTATTCTCCTTAATATGATATGGGAAGGACAAGAACCACTACAAAGCTGGAACAAATCCATTGTAATACCAATCTTCAAAAAAGGAAGTCGCCAAATCAAAGATAACTATCGTGGAATTAGCTTGTTGAACTCTGGATATAAAATTTAAGCTAATATAGTTAAGAATAAATTGAAAACAATTTATGAAAATGTAATTGGAGAAGAGCAGAATGGATTCAGAAAGGGTAGATCTTGTACAGATGGATTCTTCACTCTAAAACTACTATTAGAAAAGTACAAGGAATTCAATATAGAAACTCATATTACCTTTGTTGACTTCATAAAGGCTTTTGACAAAGTAGACAGAAATATATTACTACAAATTTTAGCTGATGATAACGTTCCACAACAATATATTACTAATATCTTCAACATCTATAAAGATATTGAAATCTCTGTTAAACAAGATGGCAAATTATCTTCTTGGGAAAAGATCAACACTGGAGTAAGACAGGGATGTGGACTTTCACCGGTGCTTTTCATTATATATATGAATAAATTAATAAACGAATGGTGGAGTGGCTTGCATGCTTAAATGTTCCTGAGAGCTATGCCGGCGGTAGCATTGCTGCCGATAGGGTTACCCATGCCGGACTGTTCGAAGGTGATAAGCCAGACGAAAAAAGTATCATGGTCAAAAGAGTGACGATCTTTCACCATAAAAATAGAACCGTCAAGAAATGCAGACATGGGTTCAACTGGGGTAAAATTTTCCGGAGGTCAAATAGTCCCCCATTTGGTTCTCTGGGCAGGGACTACTTCAGGGAACCCATGCCAAAGGCTCAAACACAGGGACATGTTCCTAGGAACATGGAATGTTAGGCCTTTATACAATAGCGGGGCACTAGATATATTAACGCGGGAACTAGATAAATCACCCTTGGATATAGTCGCTTTACAGGAAGTTAGATGGCCAGGAGAAGGTAGTTAGGAATCAGGAAGCTTTGCATTATACTACGGGGGTGCAGAAAGACCTGCATTTCGAATGGGTTTTTTAGTCAGAAGGAGGATCCTATCCGCTATCCGAGTTATTAAGTTTGTCAATGATAGGGTATCATACATAATTCTAACATGATTTTATAATTGTAAATGTACATGCCCCCACAGAAGATAAAGATGACAAGATCAAGGATGAGTTCTATGAAGAATTAGAATGCTTATATGCTTATTTGATAGTCTTTCACGATATCATATGAAAATTGTCTTAGGAGATTTTAATGCAAAAGTGGGGCGGGAAGATATATTCAAACCAACAATAGGCAAATTCAGTCTTCATGAAGATAGTAACGACAACGGGGTTAGATTAGTCACATTTGCCACATCAAAGAATCTCATTGTTAAGAGCACAACATTTCAGCATAAGGATATTCATAAGTACACCTGGACATCCCCAGATGGAGAAACTCGGAACCAGATAGATCATGTATTAGTGGATAAACGCTGGCACAGTAGCATCATCGATGTTAGATCAGTTAGAGGAACAGACTGCAATTTGGATCATCATCTGGTCAGAGTGAAATTCAGACAACGGCTATCGCTTATGAGAGGAAAAACACTAAAGATGATTCTGTAAAATTTGAATTAAAAAACTTGAAAAATGATGAAATGCGGCAAGAATACCAAATCAAAATTGCTAATAGATTTGAAGTACTGGAATCTTCAGATGACAATATGGCAAAGGAAGAAGAAACTGATATAAATAAAGAATGGGAGGCTATAAGAGATACTATTAAATTGTCAGGATCAGAAAGCATTGGTTGTTTAAAAAAGAGGCAAAACAAGAAATGGTTTGATGAGGAATGTGCCGACATTGTAAAGAAAAGAAAGCTAGCAAAAATGAAATGGTTACATGAGCCAAATGAGGTAAATTTAGAGCAGTTGGGTAGTATTAGACGGGAAACCACCAAGTTAGTAAAGAGTAAAAAGAGGGAATATTTGAGAGAGAAGATTAATGATCTTGAAATGAATGCAAAAAATAGGAACATTAGAGAATTATATCAGGGAATTAGTATAGAGAAGAAAGGGTTTCAGGCTAGAACAAACATAATTCGGAATGAAAATGGGGATATGATTGCAGATTTCAGGAGTATATAAATAGATGGAAAGATTACTGTAATCAGCTATTAAATGTACATACAGAACAGGACATTGAGGAGGATAATTTACAGACAGCAGAAATGCTAGTCGCAGAGCCAAGTGCATTAGAGGTTGAAATGGCAATTGAAAAATTCAAGATGTATAAAGCATCAGGTTCAGATGAGATCCCAGCAGAACTGATAAAATCAGGGGGAGAAAAATTGATGGACAAGATGCGCTGGTTGCTTAATATGATTTGGGAAAAAGAAGCTCTTCCAGATGAATGGAAGGAATCAAATATCGTACCAATTTATAAGAAAGGAGATAAAACTGATTGCAACAACTACAGGGGCATCTCATTACTTTCAACTTCGTACAAAATTCTAACAAATATATTAGTCAGCATACTTACTCCCTATATTGATGACATTCTAGGAGATCATCAATATGCATTTAGAAGAATCAGGTCTACAACAGATCAGATTTTTAGTACAAGACAGATTTTAGAAAAGAAATGGGAATATAACGGTACTGTACATCAAGTATATGTAGACTTCAAAAAAGCATATGATTCAATTAAGAGGGAGAAGTTATATCGTATCCTGCTGGAGTTCTGAATTCCTAAAAAGTTAGTTAGAATTATACGAATGTGTCTAAATGGCACAAAGAGTAGGGTGCATGTAGGCAAACAGTTTTCGGACACTTTTGAAATCCAGAATGGGTTGAAGCAAGGAGATGCACTATCTCCTCTACTATTTAACTTTGTACTAGAGCATGCCATTAAATCTTTAGATAATGAGGAAGGCTTACAACTCAGTAGTATTAATAAGCTGTTAGTTTATGCTGATGATGTAGTATTGTTGGCAGATAGCCAGGAGAACACGCACACACTATTGAGTAACACTAAGAAATTAGGACTGGAAGTAAATATCAATAAAACTAAATATATGGTCACATGTAGAAATTCATTAAATAATGGAAATGGACAGCTAATGACATTGCAGAGACTCTTGATGTCCCAACTCCTTTCAAAAAACGTTAAACTGAAAATATATAAAACTATTATTCTACCAGTTATATTATATGGGTGTGAAACATGGACTCTTACTTTAAGAGAGGAAAGGAGATTACAAGTATTTGAGAATAAAGTACTTAGGAAAATTTTTGGACCAAAGAGAGATGAACAGACAGGTGAATGGAGAAGACTACATAACAATGAACTACATGGTCTTTATAGGAAGCCAGATATAATAAGAACAGTTAAGTCTCGTACACTGCGATGGGCAGGACATGTTACACGTATGGGGAATGAAAGACTTGCATGGAAGCTTCTTGTAGGAAAGCCAGAGGGAAAACGCCCAGTTGGTAGACCAAGAATGATTTGAGAGAAGTAGATTATACAGGGAATGATGGGAAAACATTAGCTCAGGATAGGGATGTATGGAGAGCTTATGTCTGTGTGGCCATGAACCTACGGGTTCGATAGTGCCAGTGAGTTAGTAAGTATGGAGGAAAGCACGAGGATATATACCCATCAATAGGAACCTCAAACTCGATGCTATTCTTTTTGCAGACGATTTAGCTCTTCTGGCACTTTCTGAAAATGATTTGCAATGATCAATTTATAATTTACAAAAAAATAGGTGCCAAATTTAATATGGAAATATCAATTAACAAAACTAAAATTATGGCATTTCATGGGAAGGTACCATATAAAGTAAAATCTGTCTCAAGAATAAAATTTTAGAGAGATCTAATCAATTTAAATATCTTGGATATTATCTATCTGGGATGAAAAGGATATCCCTGAAAAAATTACTAGTTATAATAAATGTTTGGGAATTATTAATCAAGTTATGAAACCATCCCTTGTACAAAAAAACACCAGGTTACGTTTATGTAACACTTTGGCTAGACCAGTGTTGACCTATGTTAGTGAAGCATGGGCACTAAAAAGACAACATGAAAGCAGAATAACGGCTTGTGAAATGAGATTCATGCGCAGAACAGCGGGTTACACCAGATGCGATCGGAAAGGGAACACCGATATCTTAAAAGAATTGAATACTATGCCAATTTTGGAATATATTAAACAGTACCAACTAAATTGGAAACACCATCTAGAAAGAATGAGTTCAAATCGGATCCCCAAAGCTTTTTATAATTATATACCAAGAGGACGAAGATCACTGGGCCATCCTATGAAACGCTGGAGGGAAAATTTTCTATAGGATCTTAACAGGCCTTGGCCTAGTACTTGGAAGGAAGAAGAAGATTATTTTTAAATTCATCAGAGTTCAGTCTTAAGGCAGTGTTACTGATGTGAGTGTATTTAGGTGTTTACTCACAAAATTTCCGAGACTAAAACTAAAATTAAGGAAGGTATTTTTATTGGTTCCTTGGTCAGAGAACTCTTCAAGGATAAACACTTTTCAGAACATTTGAAAAGAAAAGAAAAAAATGCATGGGAATCATTCAGAGTAGTTACCTTAAATTTCTTGGGGAACTATCGAGTCCCAAACTACAGACAATGTGTGGACAATATGTTACTAGCTAATCATGGAATGGAGTGCAATTTGTCATAAAAAATTCATTTTCTCCACTCTCATTTGGACTTTTTCCCGCAATACTGTGGTGCAGTTTCTGATGAATATGGAGAACATTTTCACCAGACGATCTCATCATTTGAAAGACGATACCAAGGCAAATGAAATACATCTATGCTAACTGACTATTGTTGCTCAGTAGCAAGAGATGACCCCATGGTCCATTATAGCAGACAGGCTAAAAGGAAACGCCCTTAACTGAAGTAAGCTAATTTTATTATTACCAGATTTAAGGAGGGATTTTATTTTACTCATAGATATTTGTCAAAATTACAAAAAAACTGGACCACTGCTGACAATTTCATTATCATTTTCGTGTACAGCATGAAAAAATAGATCGAAATCTGGTCATTTCAATTCCGTAACTAACAAAAAGTTAAAATTTGTTGTCCAGTGTAATTTTAGGGTCATAGCATACATATGATCCAACAAAATCAACGCCCCTGAAACTTTTCTCACAAAAATCACGCATCCATCTTTTAGATCACAAGAATATGGTAAAAACAGAGAAGTGTGTGAAATATACGAGTAAATGCAATTTATATGCATATATATATGTGTGTGTATTTCAGTATGTTAATGCTCTAGCAGCCGCAATTTTTGTTTTATCAGAAAAAATTTAGCTATAGCAATTGATTAAAAGAGTAAAATCAGGTCATTAAGTGTAGGAGTTGGTAAAATGAAAATTTAAAAATCTCTCTAACTGTCACAGTTTTCGATATTTTATAATGAAACTCACTATTTGTCATTAAAATGAAGTAAAGAAGATATTCTCTAATAATCAGCAAAATCTGACCATTAGAAGTGGGGGTTTACCTGAAACCTGAAATTAAATTGTACTAGCAGCTGCCATGTTTGCTTCTCCCAGTGTATCAGTATATAATATATATAATCTATGTACAGAGCGATCAGTATAGCATTGGACAGCAGACGTGGGGTTTGTGCTGTGCAGTGACGAAGCCTTACACGTGCAGACACAGGACTTGAAATGTGCGCAGACTCAGCAGTATACAGGCAGATCCCATTCATTCACGATCACAGTCAGATTGTATGCTTCGAGGGGATAAGGTGCTGGTTCGCTTCTCCTTGTATCTTCTAAAACAAGCATGTATAAATGTAAACTGAATGACGTGTGTATAAATGTAAAGTGTAAACTGTATAATGACTAATAATTTTTCTACTGAACAATGTGTATTTATTTATGATCAATATTTGTTAACTCAGTCTGCCAGCCAAGTACAAACACTTTTTGAAACACGATTCCCGGGTGTAAAAATTCCATCACATTCAACAGTCCATAATCTGTACAACAAATTTTATAAAGAGGTGTCAAAAAATGTATGGACAACGAGGGTGAACAGTTCCAGCACCTGCTTTAATAAAGTTTGTAAATACAACAATTTGTAAAATAGTTATGAAAATGTGTGTGGTTGTTTCACCGCGATCCTACACTGTCCATTCCCCACCCCGAGTGCGTCAGCAGTGTATAGTGAAATCCCTGCATCTGCTGTCCAATGCTATGCTAATCGCACTGTATAATGGCATATCCCTTTGTTGAGACATAGCCTCTCCTTTGTTAGGAGTTACTAGAACAAGTTAATTTTTAGTTACCTTATTTGCCCATAGATGTCATGATGACATGTGGTCAACACACCGATTCAATGAGGTATCTAACAGGCAACTAAGGTATTACTAGGATGTTGAGGTCGGTAAATTTTTCTTAGAGGCCTTTTTATTCAGGCTTAAGGATTTTTATGAGCCTGAAAATCTTCAGACTCAGGACTCCCGGAGAACTTGCTCCTTAGATTATTCCGTCCTAAAAAAATCCATTAACCCTTAGGACCAGAGGTAAGAAGCATAACCACCAACGGCTGACAATATATATAATACAATTTAATTAACCCTTAAATTGGGAATGTTCCTACAAGATATGTTAGATTAATTCATTCTTCATTATTAAATTAAAAGATTCTTACCTCTCCTCACATTATTCTGTTAAGTAGATCGCGATTTCAGGCCTATAGCAGGCCCATCTTCAGTACACTGTTGTTGACCGGTGTTATGTCGCTCGGAAGAACCACTTCTTCTTCCCTCTGTTGGTGGACCGATGAACCTCTTGATAAGGTCAAAATTTGCGGGAACTTCGAAGTTCATAAGTTTTCCTTTGTTTTTCTGAATGTGGATCTTTTCCCAAACTGTAAGTTCCTTAGGTGTCTCTATTTGTTTAATTAGACTAGCTTTTGATTCAATTCGATGTTTTTCGTACCAAGCATGAGCAGCTACTGCTGACTTTTCCAATTCTCCATTTTTGACATTTCTAAGATGTTCCTTCACCCTTGTTTTCAAATTTCTTTTCGTTTTTCCTATATAAATTTTGTCACAATCTTTACATTTGATCTGATAAATTCCTGATTTATTTTCTTCTTCAATTTTTTCATTTTTGTTGGTTTTAATTATCCTATTAAGGCTGTATTCATTCTTAGGTGCTAATCTTATAATAAACTTTTTGAAAATTTTTTGAAATTTGTAGTGTTTCAATGGATGGTAAGTGAATTTCTTGAATTTTATTTTTTCTGTTTGTTTTATCAGTGTGCTTTCATTAATTAATTTTTGTCTTTTGAATTTATTTATTTTCCTGTGTACCATGCTTTCATCATAACCATTATCTGTTGCCACATTAATTATGTATTCTTTTTCTCTTTTATAGTTTTCTGGGCTCATAGGAATATTTACTAATCTGTATGCTAAGCTATTGAACACTGCCTCTTTGTGAGCAAAATGGTTGAAACCCGAAGCTTTAATATAGTTGTCTATATGAGTATTCTTTCTATATATTCCAAATTCTATCCTGTTTTCTTTGTTTCGTGTTAAATTAAGATCCAAAAATGGGATTTGTCTTTCAATTTCAGTTTCCATGGTGAATTTTATCGTTCTACTCTGGATGTTCAAAAGCTTCAAAGCATCCTCAATTTGTTTCTGTTTGACAATAGCAATTACGTCATCAACGTATCTGGTCCAAAATTTGAAGATCAAAGGATGTCCTCTTGTTATTTTCTGCTCGAAACTTCCCATGTATAAATTGGCCAAAAAGGGTGAAAGAGGGTTTCCCATAGAAAGCCCAGAATTTTGTTTATAAAATTACCATTATAGGTGAAAAACATCTGTTCAATGCATAATTTAGTAAGAATTATAAACTCCTTTATATTTTCTTTTTCTAATTTGTTTTTGTTTAGCCATTGTTCCAAGATCTCAATGGTGGTTCCTCTAGGGACACTGGGAAACAATGAAATTACATCGAATGACACTAGTCTGTCTGTAGGTTCTAATTGAATGTTTTCTAATTTTTGTACAAGTTGATATGAATTATCTATTGAGAGGTTATCAAATCCTTCCATTTTCTTGTACTCACTACATAACCATTTTGATATTAGGTATGTAGGAGACCCTATATTGTTGATGATGGGCCTCATTTTGTCTCCACCCTTGTGTGTTTTTGGGAGACCATGCATTTGTGGATTTCTAGGGTTTGAAACCTTCAGCCTGAATTTTTCTTTTTTGATAGAATTTTGTTTATTGTCTTCAAAGTGTTATCTACGTCTTTGATACTTTGGGAAGTGGGTCAGATTTTACTTCAATGTATTCTGTAGATGCCAAAACTTTGTCCATTCTATTTCTATAATCTTCTTTATCCATAATTACTAGCTGGTTGCCTTTGTCTGCTTTTGTGATAATTGTGTTTTTGTTGTTGATTTCTCTGATTATTTTCATGTTTCCAGTCCTGTTTTGTTTCTAGGAATTTCCTTGATTTCTTCTATGATTTTTCCACATTCATTCCTGATTAAAAATTTTTCTTCTGTTTCCAAATCATCTATTATTACTTCGACGTCCGCTACATAATCTTCAATTTTGTTAGAATAGTTTACACATGTTTTAAGTCCTTTTTCTAAAATTCCCAATTCCCTCTGGTTGAAAGTTTTGGAAGACATGTTGATTACATTACTGCACCTTATTTCCTTGTTTTAGTGGTGTTTTCTTTATTTAATCTTGATTTTGATTTTAAATTTTCAATTTTCTTATTTTGTTTGATTACTTTTCTTTTAATGCTAATATTTTTTCAACAAACTAAATATTAGCATTAAAAGAAAAGTAATCAAACAAAATAAGAAAATTGAAAATTTAAAATCAAAATCAAGATTAAATAAAGAAAACACCACTAAAACAAGGGAAATAAGGTGCAGTAATGTAATCAACATGTCTTCCAAAACTTTCAACCAGAGGGAATTGGGAATTTTAGAAAAAGGACTTAAAACATGTGTAAACTATTCTAACAAAATTGAAGATTATGTAGCGGACGTCGAAGTAATAATAGATGATTTGGAAACAGAAGAAAAATTTTTAATCAGGAATGAATGTGGAAAAATCATAGAAGAAATCAAGGAAATTCCTAGAAACAAAACAGGACTGGGAAACATGAAAATAATCAGAGAAATCAACAACAAAAACACAATTATCACAAAAGCAGACAAAGGCAACCAGCTAGTAATTATGGATAAAGAAGATTATAGAAATAGAATGGACAAAGTTTTGGCATCTACAGAATACATTGAAGTAAAATCTGACCCACTTCCCAAAAGTATCAAAGACGTAGATAACACTTTGAAGACAATAAACAAAATTCTATCAAAAAAAGAAAAATTCAGGCTGAAGGTTTCAAACCCTAGAAATCCACAAATGCATGGTCTCCCAAAAACACACAAGGGGTGGAGACAAAATGAGGCCCATCATCAACAATATAGGGTCTCCTACATACCTAATATCAAAATGGTTATGTAGTGAGTACAAGAAAATGGAAGGATTTGATAACCTCTCAATAGATAATTCATATCAACTTGTACAAAAATTAGAAAACATTCAATTAGAACCTACAGACAGACTAGTGTCATTCGATGTATATTCATTGTTTCCCAGTGTCCCTAGAGGAACCACCATTGAGATCTTGGAACAATGGCTAAACAAAAACAAATTAGAAAAAGAAAATATAAAGGAGTTTATAATTCTTACTAAATTATGCATTGAACAGATGTTTTTCACCTATAATGGTAAATTTTATAAACAAAATTCTGGGCTTTCTATGGGAAACCCTCTTTCACCCTTTTTGGCCAATTTATACATGGGAAGTTTCGAGCAGAAAATAACAAGAGGATATCCTTTGATCTTCAAATTTTGGACCAGATACGTTGATGACGTAATTGCTATTGTCAAACAGAAACAAATTGAGGATGCTTTGAAGCTTTTGAACATCCAGAGTAGAACGATAAAATTCACCATGGAAACTGAGATTGAAAGACAAATCCCATTTTTGGATCTTAATTTAACACGAAACAAAGAAAACAGGATAGAATTTGGAATATATAGAAAGAATACTCATATAGACAACTATATTAAAGCTTCGGGTTTCAACCATTTTGCTCACAAAGAGGCAGTGTTCAATAGCTTAGCATACAGATTAGTAAATATTCCTATGAGCCCAGAAAAACTATAAAAGAGAAAAAGAATACATAATTAATGTGGCAACAGATAATGGTTATGATGAAAGCATGGTACACAGGAAAATAAATAAATTCAAAAGACAAAAATTAATTAATGAAAGCACACTGATAAAACAAACAGAAAAAATAAAATTCAAGAAATTCACTTACCATCCATTGAAACACTACAAATTTCAAAAAAATTTTCAAAAAGTTTAATATAAGATTAGCACCTAAGAATGAATACAGCCTTAATAGGATAATTAAAACCAACAAAAATGAAAAAATTGAAGAAGAAAATAAATCAGGAATTTATCAGATCAAATGTAAAGATTGTGACAAAATTTATATAGGAAAAACGAAAAGAAATTTGAAAACAAGGGTGAAGGAACATCTTAGAAATGTCAAAAATGGAGAATTGGAAAAGTCAGCAGTAGCTGCTCATGCTTGGTACGAAAAACATCGAATTGAATCAAAAGCTAGTCTAATTAAACAAATAGAGACACCTAAGGAACTTACAGTTTGGGAAAAGATCCACATTCAGAAAAACAAAGGAAAACTTATGAACTTCGAAGTTCCCGCAAATTTTGACCTTATCAAGAGGTACATCGGTCCACCAACAGAGGGAAGAAGAAGTGGTTCTTCCGAGCGACATAACACCGGTCAACAACAGTGTACTGAAGATGGGCCTGCTATAGGCCTGAAATCGCGATCTACTTAACAGAATAATGTGAGGAGAGGTAAGAATCTTTTAATTTAATATTGAATTGAACCTCACAGTGATAATTCCTATAAAAAAAAAAAAAAAAAAAGAAAAAAAAAAAAGAAAAAAAGGTTAGTTCATTCTTCATTACGTGTATCCAGCTGCAGCTGACGACACAAATCCATTACACACTTATGACTCCCATGAAGCTTGATGATTCCTTAAGTTGAGTGTAGATAATATAAGTTGCAAAGGGACTGATTTACATGCAGCTTATGTGGGCATTTTCTTAGTTCCTTGTTTACCTAATATGTCAATAGCAAGGAATCCTTCTCACCCATCAAGGTGAGTGCCCAGAAGGTTGTAAGAATTAGTTAGATCTAGGCCTCAAATGTTCTAATACCAGGGCTAAAGAAATCAAGAAGACTGGATAGGAAAGTTGAAAGAGGGAATTGGTATATGAAGAAGGAGAAATACGAATTTGGTCAAAAACTCACCAAGCTGATCAGTGCTTTATTGGTGCGTAACCCTTCCCTTTTTTCTATCATGCATAAACATGGTTACTAACAACTGCACCCTGAGAAGGTGAAGGATTGGAAAGTAAGCTCTTGTCCAGGTTCCTTCAATGGAAAGAGTTAAAGGATCTTCTCCCTGTGAAAGACAGTAGCCTTTTACAGCTATGTTAGATTAGTTTAATTAATAAAAGTTTTAATAAAGTAAAAGAAATATTAATGAGAAGAAATTATTAAAATTTATGTCAAATTGAGTTTCTCCAATTTAACAAAACAAATATATATTCTGTAACTCAGTGAAATCGGACCATAATTTCCATTTGCTGAGAAATTCTCTTAGTTTATGCAGTTCCTGCATAGTGGACTTTTTACCGTTCCAATGTCATTTTTTCTGTCAGTGAAAAATGGTCAGCCTATTCAGAGACTTCACTCCCAATTTTAACTACATTCCAACTCTAGAGAGAAGACTTATCAGTTTGATTGATTTTTGAAGAACTTCACATAAAGAATACAAATATGATTTGTAAACTTTATACCTCTCCTCATAAAATATGATCCTCTCACCTCGACATGTGTTAGAGATAATAATCCCCATTCTCAACTAAATTCCATCTGTTTGAAATAAGCCAGTATTATACCACCTGGTAAGGCTTAATTAATTTTGAGATCAAATCTAGCTTGTCAAGAACTTCAAAATTCAGGTTCTCTTCTTGTTCTTCTGAATGTAAATCATTTCTCATATTGTGAGTACTCTTTCAAATGTTTTATAGTTTATTTTTATGATCCTGTATCATACATTGAATTCAGTTGAGCAATCCAGGTGAGAGGATCATATATTTTGAGTTATGTATAAAGTTTTTGATTCTAATAATATTTACCTCACAGTTTCATTCCCCAAGAATTTTTTATAAACTTCATATATGTTCTGTTATATGTATATTGAATATGGAACTATATTATTTAAAGTCCATCTCATATATCTGTATGGTAAGCAAACAACAGCTAAGTTCGGTGCAATTCTTGTTGGTCCAGTGAATGCATGGGGAGGAGCTTAATGAATAGACAGCACAGAGGGATCATTTGAATTCCAACTGCAATATAAATTAAAATGTTTCATATCTCTCCTCATAACCAATCTTCTAAGTAGATCGTGATTTCAAGGCCATTGCGGCCCCATCCTCAGTACCATCTTGATGACTGATGTTATGTCGATCGGAAGAACCACTTCTTCTTCCCTCTGTTGGTGGACTGATAAACCTCCGGATCAAGTCAGACTTATAAGATACTCCAGATTCACATAGGCATGGGACTGAAACTATTAATATTCATATATACAGAAAATTCATGAGAAGGGGAGAGGAAACAGAGACTACAAATCTAGAGATAAATGTTCTGACTATCCAAGATCTAAAGATAAAAGAAGTCAAGAAAGTACAATTCAGAACAAATCATGACAGAAAAAGCAGTGAAGTAAGTTATGTATTTTGGTGTATATAATAATATATTTCTGTTTGTGAACACATATTTTGCTTTATTGATATTTACTTCCAGACCCAGTTTCTTAGTATTATCTAATAGAATGTGTGTGTTTCCTCACTATAGCACAAAATACTAAATTTATCATCTAAAGATTCATTTACCTAATAATATTTATTTAGAAATCATTTACCTCTTTTTTAAGTCATGGACAATTTTCTAAACTTTAAATTTGAAGAAAAAATATACTCCTAATCAGGATTTGAACTTAACATCTCTGATTCTGTACACCAGCTTTCCAACAATTTAGGGTATTAGATTTCTGATTTACTCATAGATTATTCTCTGTATTAATATGATTCCCGCATGCCAGACAGCATTGAACTTTGTTCCACTAAAGCTTCTTAAACAGGAAGACTTTCTATTTAAAGTCTTGTTGTTTAAGAAGGTGCTACACAGTGTTAATGGAATGAAGTTCACTGCTACTGGCGTGCAGGAATCATATTAGTATAGAGAAAAATCTATGAGTAAATCAGAAACCTAATAGCTTAAATCATTGGAACACCGGTATACAGAACCAGAAATGTTGGATTCAATTCCCAATTTAGGCATATATTTTTCTAATTATTATGAGTTGAATATTTTGACTCACCTCATATTTCTTGTTATTCATGCAGACTGCTTTTGTCCCATTTACGCATAATTTTTTATGCATTCCAACTGTTGGAATATCAAAATATCCAACTCATAATAATTAAAAGAAACCTCATAGTGTTATTTCCTACATATATTTAATATACTTTTCTTCAAATTTAATTTGTCATTTGGTGAGAAGTGATAAATTTAATATTAAATATTGATTCTAAACTTTAGTTTGTTTAGGGAATTCCCTTACACTTGTCATACTGCTTAAAAATTTAAGGTCCTTCTGACTCAGAGTAGCAAATAAGAATTTTTAGCCAATACAAATTTATCCCAATTAGACATTGTGAAACGTCTGAAATATTTTCATCACTCTACATTACATTTTATGTTAATTGCCTATTAGATGCTTCTTTGAGGCAATCAGCTACCACTTGTAACTTGTTGACATGGTAGGGAAATAAGCATAACAAAAGCAGATACCTGATATGGACTTTATATGACAATTCCTGGGTGTGCATGTAAAAACCCAAGTTTTGTTAAAATATGCCAGGAGGTTTATTTCAATGTTTCATTTTACATAGTGAGTTAAGTCATATTATATTATTATTGTTTAATTGTTTCTTCACTCACCTCATACTTCTTAACTCCCTCGCAGACTCGAGTTTTGTCACTTCATTGTGACATTCTCAATGCTGTATTACATTCACAACTGTTGTCCAACAGCCTTCTATCCTACAGACTGACCTCCGCGCCATCTGGCTGACCGACGAACTTCCAAATCAATCCCCTCTCCTTATAATCGGGCATTTCAAAATTCATAGTTGTGCTTTTATTCTTGCATATGTAAAATTTTTTCCCAAATTGTGAGTTCCTTCGGTTTTTCCAATTGTTTAAGTAATTTTGTTCTGGTTTCTATTCTAAGTTTTTCTGACCAGGCATGTGCAGATTTTTCTGTTTCTCCATTTTTAACATTTCTGAGGTGTTCCTTTAATCTTGTATTTAGATTCCTTTTTGTTTTTCCTATGTATATCTTTTCACAATCTTTACAATTAATTTGATAAATTCCCAATTTTTTGCAGTCTTCAATCTTTTCATTTTTGTTGGTTTTTATTAAATTACCTAAGCTGTAATCATTTTTCGGTGCTAATTTAATGTTGAATTTGTTGAAGATTTTTTGAAACTTGTCAAATACTAACGGATGGTATGTGAACTTCTTGAATTTTTTACCAATTTCTTTATATGTCTGAAGAGTACTTTCATTAATCATTTTTTGTTCCTTAAATTTATTTATTTTCTTGTGTATCATCTTTCTTGAAATCCATTATCCTTTGCAATATTTATGATGTGTTTTTTTCTCTTTATTGTAATTTTCTTTGCTCATGGGAACGTTCACAAATCTGTGTGTTAAACTATTAAATACTGCCTGTTTGTATGAAAAATGGTTAAATCCTGTAGCTTTTATATAATTGTCAATGTGAGTTTCTTTTCTGTAGATTCAAAATTCTATTTTCTTTTTTTCTTCATTCCTGATCAATTTAAGGTCTAAAAATGGTATTTCATGATTATTTTCTACTTCGATTGTAAATTTGATTGTTTTATTTAAACTGTTAAATATTCAAAATAAAACAATCAAATTTACAATGGAAGTAGGAAATAATCATGAAATACCATTTTTAGTCCTTAAATTGATCAGGAATGAAGAAAATAGAATTTGGAATCTAACAGAAAAGAAACTCACGTTGACAATTATATAAAAGCTACAGGATTTAACCATTTTTCACACAAACAGGCAGTATTTAATAGTTTAACACACAGATTTGTGAACGTTCCCATGAACAATGAAAATTACAATAAAGAGAAAAAACACATAATAAAAATTGCGAAGGATAATGGTTTTCAAGAGAAGATGATACACAAGAAAATAAATAAATTTAAGGAACAAAAAATGATTAATGAAAGTACTCTTCAGACAGATAAAGATATTGGTAAAAAATTCAAGAAGTCCACATACCATCCTTTAGTATTTGACAAGTTTCAAAAAATCTTCAACAAATTCAACATTAAATTAGCACCGAAAAATGATTACAGCTTAGGCAATTTAATAAAAACCAACAAAAATGAAAAGATTGAAGACTGCAAAAAATTGGGAATTTATCAAATTAATTTTAAAGATTGTGAAAAGATATACATAGGAAAAACAAAAAGGAATCTAAATACAAGATTAAAGGAACACCTCAGAAATGTTAAAAATGGAGAAACAGAAAAATCTGCACATGCCTGGTCAGAAAAACTAAGAATAGAAACCAGAACAAAATTACTTAAACAATTGGAAAAACCGAAGGAACTCACAATTTGGGAAAAAATTTACATAAGCAAGAATAAAAGTACAACTATGAATTTTGAAATGCCCGATTATAAGGAGAGGGGATTGATTTGGAAGTTCGTCGGTCAGCCATCAGATGGCGCGGAGGTCAGTCTGCGTGATAGATGGCTGTTGGACATCAGTTGTGAACGTAATACAGCATTGAGAATGTCACAAATGAAGTGACAAAACTCGAGTCTGCATGGGAGTTAAGAAGTATGAGGTGAGTGAAGAAACAATTAAACAATATTAAAATAAACTTCATAGCGTTATTTCCTATCTACATAACTTCATATTATATTATACCTCCTTAACAATTGAAGACTGCCTACAATTTCTCAGAAATTAGATTGTGTAAAAGAAGTATTTGTTTTTCAATTTCTCAAACATTTAATGCAGTGATTTATCCCTTGGAATTATTCTTAGAAATTATCTTTTATACATATAAAATGTTCGTAAGATAGAATGAAATATACGACTTGTATGAAAACAGTTCTATTAACCCGTTAGTAATTAGCAGGACATATTTGGGACATGAAATTAGATTAAATTATGTTCATTTTCAGGGAATGAAATGGACAAGATCTGAACTTTTGCTATTTTCTAACAAGTCTAGGCATCCAGTTTTGTGGCAGAATTTGTTGAGATCTGTATTTAGTTATACATTTTTGTAATCAATAAATGAATTTATTTTGGCACTAATGGATTTAAGTTAAGTCTTGTAGTCGTATTGTAAACATGCCCATTCATTAATAAAATTCCACCTTTTTAACTTATATTTTATTTTTATTTTTTGTCCAAAGCCAGTGGGTTATCTTACAAAATTTCTGGCATTCTTTCCTAGCATTTGTGAAATTGTAACCCACATCTGAAATTGGTGCATCTGGAAGACAGAGTTATGTTATATTTCCTACATATGTTCAATTATGTTACCATGTTGATAATAAAGTACTGGAAGAATCCTTAATCTAAATTCCAGACCATGGCCAACCACAGGAAAATGCCCACTTATATAATATATACAGCATGTGCTTCTCTAATATTAACCATAATTTGTAGTTGACAAAAACATTGGCCTTCATTAAAATGCTGTGATTAAATACATCTTTCCCATTGGCCGTATATAATGCATTTCTTTGTTAAGGTACTTCGTTTAACCAGTTTATCACAAAAATGTTGTGAGGGATTTATTTGTAACTTTGTTAGAATTACATGGCAATTAATGCAAGTGATATATATTTTTGTTATGTTTGTGTAGTGTTTATTTAAACTTGTCGATTCTTGTATAAAATTTTATATGTCAATAAAATAATATTAACAATATAGAATAAAAAGTGTTTTTACATCACTTAGGGTCCCTTACAATCCTGCATTATGAATCCAGATGGATAAAAAAAATTGTATGGCTATTTTCCTATTAATACAAAAAAAATATGAAGGTTTTTTTTTCGAACAGAATTTGTTTACATCATTTTGTTGAGGAGGAATAGTACCCTACATCACAGTTTTAAATATTTTGAACACTGAAAGGTAAAATAATCCTACTATAGACCTTAGTAGGCCCTCGGGGTAGGAACTTTTCCAGATAATTGGCACAGGATGTCAGCAGCCTTTTATCCCCAGGACAAACATCTGGTACTCATTTCTGTTAGAGGCAGGATCAACAATGGTGGCATCTGAAGTATTTAGACCAATTTAAAAATTTTGATCCTACCAGGACTCAAACCTACAATCTTATGACTTGTAGCACATTGCCTTAACCAATTAATTTACTGCTATCCAACAAAATTTTGGGCAACTTATTGTTTGTTTCATGTTCATATTAATAATAATTCACTCGCACCAAGTTAAATTCCATATTTTTTTTTAAATTTTATGCAGCATTAATACTTCTCAGATAGTTCACTTTTTCTGAAGGAATGAGGCTATTGAGATAGTTCTCATGAAAAGATTTTTGAAAAGTTTTTACAGATCTTCACCATTTTCCTATCTAGTAAATACTGAAAACAATCATGACCAAATTTATATATATATATATATATAACTTAATGCTCTAGCAGCCACATTTTTTGCTAGATCGAAACCAAATTTGACATATAGCAATTAATTAACCCCTCAGCATGGTTTGCCATACATATATGAGACCGGTTTCCTCCCTTCTGTGCGGTCATTTAAATTCCTTTCAGTCCGGTAGTATTTTTAAACTCTACTCACCCAGTAACTTATTTTAGATACATATCAAATTGTGATTAATAGAATGTAAACAATGAATGACCATTCTATTCTATTCTATAGTGTTCTGTCCAAGGGCAGGTCTTTCACTGCAATCATAGCATTTTCATTCTATGCTTTGTAGCTTTACTAGGGAATTATAGGTGTGGTAGCTTCCCATTGCTTCCACACCAGTGAACGATGATGATGATGATGATTATGATGGCCGGATGATTTTCCGGTACCGTCGGGGCCCTAAAGCTTCCTGACATTTGTCATACAGGTCAGGAAAACACCCGAAAAAAAGACTCACCCAAGAAGCCTCTCCCGACTGGGAATCGAATCTCGGTCAGCTGCGTGACAAGGCAACACGTACCTCGAGACCACATACCCAGTTCCAGATTCACACAATTCATAAGTTTTAAAATCAAATTTGCCAGTTTTAAGTGAAGGGAATTGTTTGCCCCTCCATAACCATAATGATTCATCAATTACAATATCTTGATTTGGAAGGTAGAGAAATTGGAATCTATTATTAAAATATTCAATGAAAGGGACAATTTTGAAAAAAATGAAGGACATTGGAAACCAACTTGTTTTGCGTTGTCTTGAAATTAATGGCACCATCGGACATGGAGGTCATACATAACATCTCCATACATTGCTATCCCAAATAATGTTTTCCAATTATTCCTGTATAATTTATAATAATATCCTCAATTTGTGTCCAAGTCAGGGTCGGGTCGAGGGATGAGATGAGAAGAAACTGCTATATATAAATGTCTGTGAATGACAAGGGTGTGGCCGACCAGGACTGACACACCAGTACAGAGGCAGATGAACGAAATGAATGTGATGAGATGAATATGGAGAAATGGTGGAATGAAATTGTGGCAGGGGAAGATGGGAGAAAACCCGAGAAAAAGCTGTCCAAGCTCCGTTTTTTCCACCACGAAACCAACATGGAGTGACCGAGACTCGATCTCGGGAACACAGCAGTGAGGGTCCTGTATAATTTATCTCCCTCAAATCCTGGTTAATATTTTTCTTGCACTTTATGGTTATCCCTCCTTACTGGGTACTTTGCTTCTAGTTTTCGTACATGAAGTTCCCATATAATTTCCTATTCGTGCCACATGCCCTACCCATAGCAGCCTACAAGACTTGCAGTGTTTTATTACATCTAGATTTCATAGATATCACGTTGCTCAGTGTTATGTTCATATTTCTTCCATATTACACCTTAATTTCCTAATAGATCTCTCATTGAGGTGATGTGCTAACCACATGTATCTTGTTGACATGTTGGTAAATAAGCGTAAGTAACAATAAATAAAACAAATAAAATGAAAGGGTTAATAAAATATTAATTATCATATCTGTGGTCTCGAGGGAGAATACTGTCTTGTCATGCAGTAGGCCTTGAGGCCCAAATGGTCCATGGACATCATCTGGCTTTTATCATCATTGTTACCATCATTATCATCCCCCTGGGTGGGAAGCTACCACACCTATAATTCCCTAATGAAGCAGCAATCATATCATGAAAATTCTATGATTACAGTGAAAGACCTGTGTACTAGAACAGAACACTATAGAATGTAGTATCGAAACAAAGAATGATATAGAATGGTGTCTTTCATCTGTTAATTACAAGTTATATTTAACTGTGGATGGAGATTTCCTTATACTTTCATCAAGATATAAGTTAAAATGCAATCATTTTTTAAATTGTTGCTAAAGGTTTACTTATAATTTATAATTCTAAACTTTGTGTATTTATCCTTCATTCATATTTTTAAATTAAAGAATTTCATAAATCCACACATCAGAGATTCACTATGTACAATATTTATAAAAGTTGGAGAATCTAAATTTTATTTGTGATATAAATTCATTTATATAATCACAGAAATTGATTCTTGTTGAATGGATTACCTTGGTTAATAAACTCCCGCTAGGGAGCACCTGTGTTGGAAGTGTGCAGTACATACATTACTATTATTGCTATTATTATTATTATCATCATTATTATTATTATTATAACTATTTTTATTTTTATTATCATTACCATTATTATTATTATTATTCTATTATAATTAAAATTTTTTTTTTTACATTTCTACACATCAAATTCGCCACGTAAATTTGTTATATAAGTTGGAAATGTCTGAAACACATGATTTTTGTGTAGACACACGATCCACGTCGGTTTTGAAAGAAAGGTTAGTTATGAGACCACACAGTGAGACACTTATAGATATTTCTTTTCGGCAAAATAGGGCATTCACTAGTTCAAACAAAGGGCGTAGCTGAAGAGAAAAAAAATACAAAAAGTATCTCCTTTTACTAATAAGTAGCTAACTCACTCCACATGCCTGTCGTAAATTATGTCATAACATGAAGGGGAGTTTTCCTACCACAGCAACAAAAAATAAGTTCTCCAGAATGTTTGTCAAACTCCCTATATGACTTGAAAATCATAGATGTACCAACACGTAATGACACAGCAATCTGCATTTGGATATTTAAAAGTCCAGGCATTCTAACATGTCCTTCTGCATCTGGGAAGGTAATGCCATGCTTAAATGCCCACACTGATTGGTTAAAAAAAGTCAAGTCAAGTTTATTAACCACCAAAATTTGACCATTAGATGTTTAAGGTACATTAGTTTAATTTATTTACTATTTTAATAAAGTAATGAAAAAATGAATTGGTAGGCCTAAATATTTAAATTGGTGTCATATTATACAACAGTATACAAATAGATAATAATCTTCGGTTATGTATGATTTATCGTGTATAAAACACTGGCTCATCCAACTCTTTTGTATGATAGATCTGCTGAAATGAGATACCTTCGGAGGACTACTGGATCACAAAAAAAAAATGAAGACATCTTAGAAGAATTACACATGGAACCTTTAGAAAACAACATTTCTGATTGTAAGTCAAAATGGATGCAACATGTTCAAACAAATGTTAAGCTATCAACCTGCAGGAAGAAAAAGACCAGGATGTCCACTCAGAAGACTTTTGGATTGTGTTTCTCTTGAGGACGAAACAGGTCAACAAATGACGTAAATTCGTGAATGTACTATGATGATGATGATATTTTCACTTCGGTCCATCATAGACTGACCCTTTTCCCATGACCTTGAGTATAACTTTCCTTTTTGCAATCTTTGGTTTTATGGTTACACCCTAATGAAGTGAGCACTCTACTGGCTTATAATACCATCCTAGTTATGCAGGCCATGATTAACTTTTACACAATATTGTCCCAATTTTATATGTACCCTATCGTAAAATGCATTGTTTTCTTAAAAATAAATAAAATCTTTGAACACAAGACCTTTTCTTCCCTAATATTATGTCAAAGGATCTTATATCTTATTTGTAAATTTAAAGTTCTACGACCAACAGTTTTCTTACAGAGTTACTGTTTAACCGCTAAGGGTCTAATAAAAGTTATTCCCCGAGTTCTTCTAACTTTATATTTAAAGAGAAAAATTATATGCTCAGACTGGGTTTGAACCCAAGACCTTTGTTTATAACATTGTTTAATTGTTATACAGGTCTCCCTGTCTATCTCCCCTTGGGAACGTGGTCACAGCTACCATCTGCCAGCTTCCTATTTTCCAACCCATTAAAATATTCACTGGGATAAAATCCAACTGAATAGATTTGTATTTATTATTAATAATATTTTTACATATTTAATCTTTATTAATTCATTGTATTTATTTTGAATGTAGGGACTAGTTTCCCCATCTCACCCCTCAACCTGGCATTACATGGGACATTCTCTGAAATCACATTTACAAGCATACAATAAGATTATGCCTCGCTCCCCCCTTACATGTATAATCTAACAGAGATGATTACCAGACACTTGTTCTGGGGATAAATGTTGTTGTTGTCTAATGTGTTGCATCTAACACTGAAGTCATTAGCAGTCTTGTTCTCCAATACTTTGAGGTCTTAGAATCTTCATGTTTGACAGTGATACAGTTGTTCAGATGACCTTCGTCTATTTCTTCATCAGTGTGATTGCATAAAATGCATTTCGGTGAAGGCAGAACATTGATTTTGTGAAGGTGTTCTGCCAGGCAGTCGTAGTCCATTGTCATCCTAAAATGTGCTACTTCTGTATTTCTTGGTATGTTCGGTATATCAGTATGTTTTATTAGGCATTCCAATTTTTTGTTTCTGGCCACTGTTTGAAGTCTATTGTCATTCATAATTTTGGATTTTAACTTTATGTGGCGTTTCACTGAGGAGTAAGGTGTTGGTTCAGATCTAGGCATTTGTTCAATGCGAGATCCTTTTTTGGCGAGGAGATCGGCTGTTTCATTTCCGGCAATCCCACAGTGGGAGGGTAGCCATTGAAGGACAACTTCTTTGCCACAATTTTGCAGGGATAAATGTGGGACTGACAACTGTCTAACATCTCATGCCAATTGTTGGGAATCTTAACTTCCTACTACTCCAAGGGCATCCTAAGACCTATAGTGTGCTGCGATCACTTTTCTTATACCTAGTGAACTAGTGGTTACCATGATCGCCTATGGTTCCTATGTTTGTAGGTTCAGTCCTGCTGAGTCGGATATTTTTCAGGATGTAAAATCTTGTGCATGACTTCCTTTAGAAGGAAAGTAAGGTCATGGGTACTCTATTGTAGATTTACAGCACATAAAAGAACCTCAAAATCTGACATAACAGGCCTCGAGCAAAATTCATTAGCATTTTCATGCTCAAATTTGAATTGTAATATTAAAGAATGTTGTTAATAAAATACTACCTACACACCTAAAAATGTAAATAAAAATAATTCCATTAAATGAAGTAATTTAACAAAAGTAAAATATATATATATATATATATATCTTAATATATATATAAATTTTGTGTCACATTGTTTGTCCGCGATGGAATCCTAAACTACTGAACCGATTTTAATAAAATTTTGCACACTGTGTGCAGTTTTATCCAACTTAAGACTTAGGGTAGTTTATAACTAAATTTATAGTCACATTATTTTTTATTGCAAATTATTTGTTTATTATTTAACAAAGAGTTATAGTTATCTGTGAGTTCCATACGATTCTAACAGATGGCGGTGTAAGGTAATTTGGTAAGGTAATTGGTTTATTATTTAACAAAGAGAGATCCAGATGGCTGTGCTTTTTGTTGCAACCACGAATTTCAATTGAATTACAAATATTGATTATTTCATAATTTAAGTGTGTTCAGTGTTTATTTTATTTTCAATATTATTAATTTCGTGTGTAAGTATTAGTTTTAAGTAATCTGGCTGAAAGACAGCAACTTAATTTATATTTTTAACGTATACCTTAGCCACAGCAATGCGTGGCCGGGACTTCTAGTATATAGATAAATTTTATATAGTAATTTTAACAAAAGTGAAAAATAAATAAATAAATATATAAAGTGATTCCTCTATAGGCCTTGGGTGGGGTAGTAGGCTTCCACCTTTCTACATTATATTCACAAGATGTCAGCTCTGTGTGGAAACCTCCAGAACATGTCTGTACATATTTCTGTTAGAGGCTGACTCAGCCTTTGGCCATGGTGGTAAAGAAGGTTTAGACCAATTAAAAATCCTGACCCCATAAGGAATCAAACTTCCAGCTTGTATCATATTTGCATTAATCAATTATGCTATGGCATAGATAGTTTTAATTCAATACTCTTATTGGCTGGTTGCATATTTCTTACTCATTGGTCTGTAGCAACTGAACTGCAAGACAGTTAAAAAATTGATGTTGATTCTCTATCAATTTAATCTTGTAATTACAGCAAGAACCTTGCCCCCCTCTCTGTAAACTTCATATCTTCAGCATGCAATAAGCTGTACAATAAATTTATCTTGACAGTTTGAACATAAGTAACAGAACAGACACAAGTTATCTGATAAGTACTAAAAATAGTTCTTCAAGGGATAAAAAAAATAATATTTTCCAGTATAATACAGATCTTTTGTATAAAAAATAGCATAACTAAAATAGATCTACCAAGAATATAAAATATCTTAATACATTGGTGACCAACAGCTGTGTGTTCCACTCACGCCTGCTAGACTGGACATTTCTCTCAGTGGGGTGGACTTTTAAATTTTAAACCGTGCTAGCACAGTGTGGTTTTTACATCAATATATTTACAGTCAATAACAATAATACATAAGTAATTCTTTATTAGTGTTCTCACCAGACCTTCTAGTAGAAATTGCGGGTGCGATAGCGTTGGAAACATTCCTCTTTATGTAAAGGCACAGTGCAACAGGAGCATATGTAGCGAGTTTCTTTTCTTGTGTTCACTGCAAACGCGGCAAGTTTTGGAGGGTATTTTTTCTTTCCAGTCACAATTGGCGTTAATTTATGTTTCTTCATGTGTCAGCCTTCCTGGTCGGTCTTGACGTGGTGTCCTAGAACTGGTTTCCTTTTCTCTGTCTTTCTTCGTCTTCCCTGTCATCTGTTCCTAATTTTACGAGGCTGTTTCAAGCAAAAAAAAAAAATCTGTTTGACATTTTGTTGTTAGGGTTTTGAAATGTATAGACCCTGTAAACATTAAAGAGTGCACAGTTCAGAAGCCACAATACAACTTTCTTACTCCATTTCACTGTTTTTCTAAGGATGGAGTAATATGATAGGTACTGGTCAGCCCTGTCTACACCATTCACATACTTGTTATATTGAAGTATTAATAGGGCATTTTTACAACTTTACCCCTCCCACTATCGTGTTGCCTGATGCAATGTTCTAACCATTCTTACATCTCTTTTATCTTTCCATGTTTAAAGCAAAACTTCCCTCTTACTACAAATACTACAAAATACTCTTTCTCCTGGTTTCAGATTATTTCCTGCTTCCACAAATGATTTTTGAAGCCCCCTGTTATTCCATTATTGTTCCACAAACTCTCGTCTTTCTTTCGAGCAAATTTTCAGCTATAGCCACACTATTATAATAATTAAGCTAGGATTTTTATGTAATATTAACATGCATAATATGTACATATTTATGTAATAATATTTGGTGAAATATGTAATATTACATAAAAATTCTTAAAATATGTAATTTTAAATACATTAAAATTTAAGTTTTGTGTAAATTTATACTAAATATTAAGTTATTGATTCCTGATTTTTTTAATAAAAAGTAAAGTGTGGGACAATTATTAATTAAACATGTTGATATAATAAATAAAATGTATTAAATGTGTTTATTATTTTTGAAAATGCAACAATTAGTAAAATGGCTAAATAAAAAAACCACGTTACAAAATGTATTTTTAGTTATTTTATACAATGTTTTCGTAGTCACTCTTTAACCAATCTTTAGCCCCTACAGCGAATACAGAAACTATCTACTTACTTCACTTTAAATTGCAATCAACTATGAGATACATCTCCAAGTTTTCCATTGTCATGGAGTGTCGTCAGTCAGAGAACCACATCACAGGAAGTTGTTGGTGCATATTTAAGCAGATGGAATTTTTCAGGAGAGATTTCATCTGGAGGATTCACTTCTTCCCCATTGAGTATCTTGCACACTGTAGTCAATGTCGAGAAGCCAGGGTTTCTTTCCATAACAGATTCGAATTTTTTCATTATGTTTATTCTAACATTTCCTTGAACAACACTTAACTTAGATTTAACGTCCTTCAAAGTCATGCCAGAAATTTATAATTTTACAATACTGTCAGAAATGAATCCAAAATTGCATTTAACATATGCCAATTGGCACTGTACCTTGGACTCACTAAAGGCACTTTGAGCCTCTCTAATAGAAACTGCTGATTTACTTGGAAACGAGTCTATTACAGACTTCACTTCTTTAAAATAATCACTATAAAAGCAGGCAGCCTCAATCCACGTACCCCATCTAGCGAGGACAGGTTCAGGGGGGCTATTTCACATTTGGTAATTGTTCTCTATAGTGCAACACACGTTGGGGGCTTTAACAAACACTTTCTTAGTGTTTGAAATAATGCTACTGATTTGTGGATAGTTACTTCGCACTTCTTCGGCAACACGTTGCAGTCCATGTGCGAGACAGGTGAATTGAATGATATTTTGATAAAACACAGGTAGAGCAGTTCCCGCTTTTAGCATGTACGCCGCAGCATCAGAATAAAGGACAAGGACTTTATCTTCTTGAACGCCTTCAGGCCACAACACTTTAAGTCCATCATTCACAAAACGAGCAACTGTTGCATGATTTGCATGTTCCAACATTTTAGAAGAAATCAGGAAAGGTGTGGAGGATTATTTTCCATCCAGCTTACCAATCGTAAGAATCGACAGCGATCCATATATAGTTGTTGCCTATATCACGTCGCACATATATCATTGCTTCATTGTAACGCAAATGCATGCAGTTTTTTCGGAGCATAGAATTGTTAGGAATCTGCCTCCCACAATGCTTCTCTAAAAATGCATAATATTTAGGTACCTGGAGTTTGTACCAAGGAATATTTTCCGCAACCATAGCATTACACATGTCATGGAAGAATTCACTCCTTATATTTGAAGACCGTTGCATTTGAGATAGAAGCACCTGCTTTTTAGATGTTTGTAGTCCTTTGTTTTTAGCATGGAGAACACTGCAAACATGTTGTTCAAGTTGAGATTTCATTGAACAGCCTATCTTCTTATTACAAGCCTGGCACAGAACCACATCTCCATCAGTAGTGAACGAATCATCTATTTTAACTTAGACAATAATTTTGATGCTACAGGAGCCATCACACGAAATTCAATGAAACACGGTGACAGTCAAAATAATACTGATGAAGACACTGAAACTAAAAGTCTTGTGGAAGAAAAATAGAAAGCATCACAATGTTGCATTTTATTATCAGAGGGGAAAAGAGGTAGAAACACAAAAGGACGGAAATGTTTGAATGGGTGTATAAGAAGTTTAAAAAGTTTCACAACTTTCAGTACTTGTTAGAAATCAAACAACTATGGTGTAAAATCTAATTAATTAAATAAATAAATAAAATATATGTTAAACCTGATATGATAATATTTAGAATATCCCATTGTATCTTAACAACACATTATAGTGCATAATTTCAATTTTAAGAAATGTTGATTGCCTCTTTTTTTTTATAATAATTTGTTATGGCGATATCAATAAACGACAAGAATATGTTTAGATGAGTGGGATAACAAATGCAAGTGACCTAAATTACCTGACATTTATATTAGAATTAGAAGGGACACAGATAAAACCCTATCAAGGAAATTAACTTGAATCGAACCTGGATTCGCTGGGTGAGAGACAACGACAATTACTCCTGTGCTATTTTTTCAGTTTTTTCTACATGGACTCAATCTCTATTGCATCAACAAACAATTTTATAAATAGAGTTCAAAATTATATTTTTTTATACACATATAACAACAAAACAAACATTTTTAAAACAGGTTTTAGTCTATTCCAAAGGACTGAAGAGCAGAGATGAGGGAAGGAGGATATACAATTGTTAACAGATGGTGAGTAAGAAACTGTTGTCATGTTTCTACTATTTCATTCATAAAACAGATGGGTCTATGGTAGTTTTAAAATATATCTTCAATGTGGTATTCTACACGCAAGTCAGTGTCTTTGTATAGCTACTTTTATGGTGTCAGTTGAATGGAATTCTTCCTTGACCTCTTTTTTTTGTAGCGTTTGGATAGCTTGCAAAATTCGTTTCATTGTGTGAATAAAATACTGTCATACAGATAGTTAAAAATTTTATTCCGCTTATGATTTTTTTTTTTAAATTAAGAGACAGAATATGTAGTTTTACATAAAAATATTAAGATATGTAAAAATATGTAATTATGATGAAATATGTAAAATATGTAATGATAACTTTTGATATTTGATAAGAATGTTCCTAATTCGTGGACATTTATAATTTTTAGCTGCGTATAATCAAAGAGGAAGAATATATAATTACATACAAATCCTAGCCTTAATAATAATTATCCTGGTAGACATGATGCCACAGATATAAATTCGAAGAATATGTAATTACATACAAATCCTAGCCTTAATAATAATTATCCTGGTAGACATGATGCCACAGATATAAATTCGAAGAATATGTAATTACATACAAATCCTAGTCTTAGTAATAATTATCCTGGTAGACATGATGCCACAGATATAAATTCGAAGAATATGTAATTACATACAAATCCTAGCCTTAATAATAATTATCCTGGTAGACAAGATGCCACAGATATAAATTCGAAGAATATGTAATTACATACAAATCCTAGCCTTAATAATAATTATCCTGGTAGACATGATGCCACAAATATAAATTCGAAGAATATGTAATTACATACAAATCCTAGCCTTAATAATAATTATCCTGGTAGACATGATGCCACAGATATAAATTCGAAGAATATATAATTACATACAAATCCTAGCCTTAATAATAATTATCCTGGTAGACATGATGCCACAGATATAAATTCGAAGAATATATAATTACATACAAATCCTAGCCTTAATAATAATTATCCTGGTAGACATGATGCCACAGATATAAATTCGAAGAATATTGTAATTACATACAAATCCTAGCCTTAATAATAATTATCCTGGTAGACATGATGCCACAGATATAAATTCGAAGAATATTTAATTACATACAAATCCTAGCCTTAATAATAATTATCCTGGTAGACATGATGCCACAGATATAAATTCGAAGAATATGTAATTACATACAAATCCCAGCCTTAATAATAATTATCCTGGTAGACATGATGCCACAGATATAAATTCGAAGAATATGTAATTACATACAAATCCTAGCCTTAATAATAATTATCCTGGTAGACATGATGCCACAGATATAAATTCGAAGAATATATAATTACATACAAATCCTAGCCTTAATAATAATTATCCTGGTAGACATGATGCCACAGATATAAATTCGAAGAATATGTAATTACATACAAATCCTAGCCTTAATAATAATTATCCTGGTAGACATGATGCCACAGATATAAATTCGAAGAATATATAATTACATACAAATCCTAGCCTTAATAATAATTATCCTGGTAGACATGATGCCACAGATATAAATTCGAAGAATATATAATTACATACAAATCCTAGCCTTAATAATAATTATCCTGGTAGACATGATGCCACAGATATAAATTCGAAGAATATGTAATTACATACAAATCCTAGCCTTAATAATAATTATCCTGGTAGACATGATGCCACAAATATAAATTCGAAGAATATGTAATTACATACAAATCCTAGCCTTAATAATAATTATCCTGGTAGACATGATGCCACAGATATAAATTCGAAGAATATATAATTACATACAAATCCTAGCCTTAATAATAATTATCCTGGTAGACATGATGCCACAGATATAAATTCGAAGAATATGTAATTACATACAAATCCTAGCCTTAATAATAATTATCCTGGTAGACATGATGCCACAGATATAAATTCGAAGAATATGTAATTACATACAAATCCTAGCCTTAATAATAATTATCCTGGTAGACATGATCCCACAGATATAAATTCGAACAATATTTAATTACATACAAATCCTAGCCTTAATAATAATTATCCTGGTAGACATGATGCCACAGATATAAATTCGAAGAATATATAATTACATACAAATCCTAGCCTTAATAATAATTATCCTGGTAGACATGATGCCACAGATATAAATTCGAAGAATATGTAATTACATACAAATCCTAGCCTTAATAATAATTATCCTGGTAGACATGATGCCACAAATATAAATTCGCAGAATATGTAATTACATACAAATCCTAGCCTTAATAATAATTATCCTGGTAGACATGATGCCACAGATATAAATTCGAAGAATATATAATTACATACAAATCCTAGCCTTAATAATAATTATCCTGGTAGACATGATGCCACAAATATAAATTCGAAGAATATGTAATTACATACAAATCCTAGCCTTAATAATAATTATCCTGGTAGACATGATGCCACAGATATAAATTCGAAGAATATATAATTACATACAAATCCTAGCCTTAATAATAATTATCCTGGTAGACATGATGCCACAGATATAAATTCGAAGAATATGTAATTACATACAAATCCTAGCCTTAATAATAATTATCCTGGTAGACATGATGCCACAGATATAAATTCGAAGAAGAATATGTAATTACATACAAATCCTAGCCTTAATAATAATTATCCTGGTAGACATGATGCCACAGATATAAATTCGAAGAATATTTAATTACATACAAATCCTAGCCTTAATAATAATTATCCTGGTAGACATGATGCCACAGATATAAATTCGAAGAATATGTAATTACATACAAATCCCAGCCTTAATAATAATTATCCTGGTAGACATGATGCCACAGATATAAATTCGAAGAATGTGTAATTACATACAAATCCTAGCCTTAATAATAATTATCCTGGTAGACATGATGCCACAGATATAAATTCGAAGAATATATAATTACATACAAATCCTAGCCTTAATAATAATTATCCTGGTAGACATGATGCCACAGATATAAATTCGAAGAATATGTAATTACATACAAATCCTAGCCTTAATAATAATTATCCTGGTAGACATGATGCCACAGATATAAATTCGAAGAATATATAATTACATACAAATCCTAGCCTTAATAATAATTATCCTGGTAGACATGATGCCACAGATATAAATTCGAAGAATATATAATTACATACAAATTCTAGCCTTAATAATAATTATCCTGGTAGACATGATGCCACAGATATAAATTCGAAGAATATGTAATTACATACAAATCGTAGCCTTAATAATAATTATCCTGGTAGACATGATGCCACAAATATAAATTCGAAGAATATGTAATTACATACAAATCCTAGCCTTAATAATAATTATCCTGGTAGACATGATGCCACAGATATAAATTCGAAGAATATATAATTACATACAAATCCTAGCCTTAATAATAATTATCCTGGTAGACATGATGCCACAGATATAAATTCGAAGAATATGTAATTACATACAAATCCTAGCCTTAATAATAATTATCCTGGTAGACATGATGCCACAGATATAAATTCGAAGAATATGTAATTACATACAAATCCTAGCCTTAATAATAATTATCCTGGTAGACATGATGCCACAGATATAAATTCGAAGAATATTTAATTACATACAAATCCTAGCCTTAATAATAATTATCCTGGTAGACATGATGCCACAGATATAAATTCGAAGAATATGTAATTACATACAAATCCCAGCCTTAATAATAATTATCCTGGTAGACATGATGCCACAGATATAAATTCGAAGAATATGTAATTACATACAAATCCTAGCCTTAATAATAATTATCCTGGTAGACATGATGCCACAGATATAAATTCGAAGAATATGTAATTACATACAAATCCCAGTCTTAATAATAATTATCCTGGTAGACATGATGCCACAGATATAAATTCGAAGAATATGTAATTACATACAAATCCTAGGCTTAATAATAATTATCCTGGTAGACATGATGCCACAGATATAAATTCGAAGAATATGTAATTACATACAAATCCTAGCCTTAATAATAATTATCCTGGTAGACAAGATGCCACAGATATAAATTCGAAGAATATGTAATTACATACAAATCCTAGCCTTAATAATAATTATCCTGGTAGACATGATGGCACAGATATAAATTCGGCTCCAGAACGCAAAATAGTGTTTCTTATAATTTTTCTCCTCTACAACATATATTTACAGGATACATATATATTCCATAATCGCCTAACTACCCGCACTAAAATTCTATATTTCACCAGCCATCTGTCTTGAAACTGTAAACTACTCTTTCTGTAAAGATGGAAATTTCATAAAAGAGAAGAGAGGGGTACAAAAACAACTAAAATTTATTTCACAATGAGAAAAAACCAAATTGCATGCCTCCTTCAAAAGCGAAGAGGCAGTGAAACCATACAAAACGCAAAAACGGAAATCTCCGTGGCTGGTCGTCTAGCGCTGGACATTTAAACACGGAGATCTCTGTGGGCCCGTCATCAATGTGTTAAAATAAATTTTGGAGTTAGCATAAACATCTCACCTCATAATTAGTAGAATTCTTGAGAACATGTTTCAGAATGCTTGTATTCTATCATCAGCTCGTTCTGACTGTTGAATTGTTAATTGACAATCCTTTATGTTGCTTTCTGTTATACAACATTAGGGCCTAACTGCAATAATAATAAAATACTATAAAAAGCCGATAAAGGATAGACACATATACATGTATATTATACCAAAAAATAGGGCATAAATATTCACCCTTTAAATGCGGATTGAAGTCTCAATCCAAAAATACATAAGAGCTTTATAGATAAAAAACTAGGGGAAGAATTATTATAAAATGACTATTTCACATCAATATATTTTTCAATCAATGAAGACACACTTACGAAATCTTATATAATATCAAAAACAACTTATTAGTTTCAACCAAATAGGAAATTCTTACGAAAACTTATATAACCCAAACACATTAGGATAAGAAGTTAAAAACACATTATATAACATGGCCATGACATACTAGGAATATTACTACAGATGGGGCAAGAAAATAGGGTTTCCATTAGTTTGAGGGGATAGTGAAAGGGAAAGATAATAATATAAAAGCCCGGATTTTTTAGTGAAAAAAGGCAGAACGGCGGCGGGACCGAACGCGGTCCCCCCAGCAGGGGAGGCAGCTTTACATTAGTAATATGAATCCTTTTTTATCATTCTTTAATGGTCATTTTCAGACATAGAATTAAATAAAGGACCAAATGGTCCAAAGAACTTAGAATAATGAACAAAGTTGAATATTTTAAACTGATTGTTTTCTCTCTCACTGAATTTTAACACTTTAATATTTTGAATATTTTGACGTTTGACAATGTGGCGATTTCAGCTGACTTAAATAACTTGTTTTATATGTGTTGAGCTAATATTTCTCTGTTTGTTTTTATTTTAATAAATTATATTAATTATTCGTTTACTGTGTTTTAACATGTTTAAATGTGGAATTCATCCTCCAAAACCAAGGCCAACCGCTCGGGCCAAAGACCACTTAAACAATGGTGGTCTTCACGCTATCAATACGGCGGGGCTTAACAGACGGCCGCGCGTAACAAACTGGATGACAGACGGTGCTATGTTCGTGAACATAATATTCTATTATATTCACGGATAAGGAAACGAACCCTAGACCCCAAAATTAACCTTCAATTCGTATACAGTAAAAATCTATATGCTTTTTTTTAATCGGGAAGATAAGAGTCACATTGGTACTAATGAATAAACTATGTCTTGTAAAACAGAGAGAAACCAGAAAATCTTCAAATTTGGGACATTACTATTAACTGGCTTTAGGTTATTCTATTTTTTCTAATATTTGGGTTTTATAGACAATGGGTAAATTTTGGATATATCGCTTTTTTAGGTTATATTTTTGGGTATTGATGTTTTTCAACAAATGTTTTATTTTTCTGGGCATAATTAAGGGTTTTTTTTTCAATGGGTAAACTTTTTGGATATATACGACAATTTTGGTGTTGTTGATATTTTTTATAGAGATGTTATTCTCTTTATAGGCAGACATATATATATATATATATATATATATATATATACATTTTTTTTCTCTAGGTTATGTTTTATGTATTATTTTCAGAACTTGATTTTTTTTATACATATAAGTTTTATGAATTATTTTGGTGTTGTACAAATTTTGACAATTTCCAGCCAGATGATATTTAATTTTTTTTTAACCTAGGTTATGATATTTTTTTCAGAATATTTGTAGAGTGTAGTAATGAAATTTATTTAATATTTTTGTGTGTGTGTTAATTAAGGCAATATCTCATCCAATGTTAATAATTGTACGTTAATAATGACATATTTTATTATATCTTCTATCGGGAAGGCGTGGCACGATCACATGTACACATAAATGATTTCTGAAAGCATCACCACGATAGATAAGCCCAAGGGATCACAGGTTGCTTTTACACGGCACTAGATTGAATTTTTTTTATTGGAATTTTTTTTTATTATTACGTAAGGAGTAATGAATTCGAGGAAACAGATGGTGGACGCATCTTACACTTATCCCACTAATGCACTAAACACTCGTACCACGTTTGCAGTATGTAAACATTCATTTTTTTATATATATTCACGTAAAACACGATCTTGGATATCTTACTGAATCATGGATAGAGATAGGATACGAAAAATTAATTTATGGTTTATTAACTAGGTAGTTTGTTGTTAGGATAAAGAACTGGGGAGTTGGCTAACGTCTATTACCTCTTTTTTCAAAATGGCCACGATGACTACCAAGCCATCTAACGGAGTCTATATTAAACATTACAGCCACCCCGTAGGAAACTAACACAAATCCATCTCAACCAATTAAAATTCTAATTATATTCGGGATAATAATCAAAATAACAAATAAAAAGACAAGGAAAATAAATCGATTAATATTTAAGTCTCCATATAGCAACTCGTGCATCCACACTGGGACCTTTGCACTAATGCTAGTTAGGTAATTAATACTGGCCCACGTAAGGCTCAAGGAACCGCATTATAACTTGCAAGGAGATGAGTGATTTATATTGGGAAAATAAATAAGTTAAAAAATTGATCTAATGATAGGACTATATTACAAAAACGATAGTTAAGGGATTGGAATACATAAAAGTCAGAGGATTTGGAAATAACGTAATAACAATGGTAAAATAAAGTAACAATTAAAGTAACATATTCCCCCTAACGGAGGTCTTGAGGTAACGGAAACGTTAGGGCTCCCAATATTTCTAGACAATCGGCACTTAATGTCAGCCGGGTTATCAGCCCTGCGTGACGGCCGCCCTTTCCCCAGAACAAGAGTCTGGTACTCATTTCAGTTAGAGGCTGAATCGACCCCAGGGCCATAGTGCCGCCAGAAGGTTTGGATCAGGTTAAAAAAACCTAAACCCACCGGGACTTGAACCCCCGACTTTTCGGCTTGTAGCGCAGTGCTTTAACCACTATACTAGTAGAAATAAATATTCATACTAAATATATCAACGAAATTTTAAAACCTATTAGAGATAAACCGCCTACCGTGCGACATTGACAAGGCAGAGCATGAGGCAAATAATACCGATTTGTCGCTGGAAATGTTATTCTAGGATATCTTATGGTAAAGGCGAGCACCTTATGATATGTAGGAACGTTTTTCAGTTAAAAATCGAGAGTTAGACATAAAACAGAGAGAACTACTAACTGAGTGATTTAAAATTAATAATAATAATAATAATAATAATAATAATAATAATAATAATAATAATAATAATAAACACAATGAAATAATAATCAACACACGAGGTTCGGGTACAAATCATACGTTCATAATATGGAAGAGATTGGATGACAAATAATAATAAAAACCATAATACTAATATTAGGGACGTTCAAGAATATAGAAGTTTTCTGAATAATAAATATGGACTCACCATCGTGGAGGAATGGAAAACCGCCATCTTGAGAACTATTTTTTTTCGGAACTTGCACTTTTCAGGAAATCACTCTTTCCCCTACGTGCAAGAAGATTGAGTGTCTATGTAAAAGCACTGGATTTAGAAGGTCAGATAACAGTAAAATTCAGCCAAGGTTCTGGAATGTGTTTATTTTGGTGAAGGTTTGATTATCCACATAGATAAGAATCCAACCGATTGCATGAGGAATATGAACAAAATTTATACTATTTGCATTTACAGGGAAATAAATATGATTTTTTTTCTTGACATCAGAAAGCGTATTTCAAATAAATAACCACGTAAAGACCCATGACATTAACAGAAAATAAAAGTGGCATATATTAGCAGTCAGAGGGATTCTAGATTTGAAAACCGAGAGAATGAACAAAGGGCATGGAGACTTAGGAGAAATAAACGAGAACTCGAGCAAAGAGGGGAATGGAGAATTAACGCAATAAAAAAAATGATAACGCAACTAATGAGGGATGTAGATTATAGTTTCGAAAACAAGAGTATGGAAAAGAGGCATGGAAAACTTAGGATGAATTAGGGAGAAATCGCACAACGCGGGGAATGGAGATTTAGCGCAATAAAGCAAAGCAGGGATCACACACCTCCCCAAAGGAAATAACATTAGACTCATGGAAAGGAAGACGACCGAACTTCAGGTTAAATAATAGCTTTAAAACAATTTTTTTGATTAACCTCTCATGCGATGTTGAGAGATTTACAACAATGCCGACGGGCGCATTCTGTGAAAAATTTCGACTACAATGTGAGACGTTTCTAAATCATGAATCAAGTAATTCAAAAGTAAAGTCAAGGAGGCTAGAGCAATTAAGGGAGGACTCCCTTGATCCGTAATTCAGATTAAGGCTTCGGAAACAGAAAGAATGGAAATGCTGTATAAATAAGAGAGAGCTCGAATGGAAGAGGAGAATGCAGATTTGGCTTAATCGTAGAACTCCGCTAGTGAGAAATACGGAGTGGAGGCAGGAACAAGATGCTTACAGAAGTGATAAAAGAAGGATAGAATTATTCCCAGAAATATTTTCTTTTTGGCTTTATCAGGATTTTTTTTGGGTGAAACTTAGGATACTTGACAAACAGTGAGATGTTTTATTCGATCTAGTAGAAAAGTGAAAGTTCAAATGGGAACCCAGGGGTTACACAAATACTATTACTGAGTATGACACAACAATAATACAGTCCACAGGAAATGGTTCCTGCTGAGATGGACTGGCTTGGAAAAGTTTGGAGGGCCTAAAGGCGCCTAGACTCTCTTATACTGCGAGCCTTGTTCCATGTCAGTTAGGACTAGTGACCAGTCGAGTAGTAGACACACACACATATGGGATAAGACATATTACGATAATAGATGAAAACTAGATCGCTTAAGACTCTTCATATTTAGGCCTACGAGGGATAATAAGAGGATAGGCTGCAACTTAGGTCAATCTGGGCTAGGTAACGTTAGAAATACACACACAAGAGATGAAACATTTACATAGTCGCACACAGAGATACAAGTTGGGAAGGACTAAGGACCCTTTTGGAGAGGCTTTTGCCCTCGACAATTTGGCGAGTTGCCTGAACACTTCGCCAACAAGCTAGGCAGGTGCAAGTCGGAAGGTGGGGCACCCCGTTATGACATGATCTAGAGACAGAGAACTCCAAAATGATCTTGGGGCACTGGCCATAAAACCTTGCCGGCTTGGCACTGACGTTAGGGACCATATGGAACATCATTGTTTAGGGAGAGATAGGCATCCGAGGAACTAGAGACAAAACGAAAGTACAATACAATTACGGGCAAAGAGACCCACGAGAAACATTAGTGATGCCCGGGTTTAGGGAGTGAAGAGGGCAATAGAGGAACCCCATCAAAAAGATTAGGATAAAATCCACTTTTCCGATGAGGCGGCGTCCATGAGTTCAAGAAGGCTCTCCCTAAGATTAACGTCGAAATTGAGAAATCTGAGGCAACAGAATTAGAGGGTGTGTCAGGAAGGAACCGAGTCACTGTTGACAGGATGGGAGCATCCCGGCCTCCACCTCGTGGTCGTGCAAGGTAATAATCGAGTCACCGATGTCGGAGGTCGAGCCCATTCCTGGTCTTCATGGTCGTTGCGCGGTGAATTCGCTGGCTCACCCGACAGGGGAAATAGCGAGACAGGAATCGCGACGGAGAGAGGGATAGGGTTAGGAAGGAACCGAGTCACTGTTGACGAAGATGGGAGCATCCCGGCCTCCACCTCGTGGTCGTGCAAGGTAATAACCGAGTCACCGATGTCGGAGGTCGAGCCCATTCTTGGTCTTCATGGTCGTTGCGCGGTGAATTGGCTAACCCACCCCAAGGATACAAACGGAAAAAGCGGGAGTGCGGTAGGGACAACTTGGGCCCCGAATGGCAGGGCGGTGCCCTCCCTTGAGGCGATTTGCTCGAGTTTTGTTGGGCCCCGAAGGGAGTAAGGAACAAACACCACCTCCATTGAGGCGTTTTGGTCGACGAGTCCGCCGACTTGCCAAGGACTAAAATGTCAGAAATACACGAAAACACGAAAAGAGATAGGCAGGGTCTATCCAGAGTCGAGAATGATGCCAGGAAAACCGCGAAGAAAAAGTCGTACGCACACATAGGATATGGTCATAACGAAGGGACAACGAATACTAATCATGGATATCGGAAACGTTGGGGCACTAAAGAAGAAGAATACTAAAGGAAACACACATACATACGATTGTGCGATCGACGAGTAGAGCAAGAGAGACAGATTGACCTAAGTAGGGATATTACATGCAAAAAGAGGTTAAACACATTAGGTAGGGAGATCTCAGAAAATTAGAGGTTAAACACATAAGGATAGTACAAGAAATTAGAGGTTAAACACATAAGGATAGTACAAGAAATTAGAGGTTAAACACATAGGGTAATACAAGAAATTAGAAGTTAACCGCATAAGGATAGTACAGGAAATTAGAGGTTAAGCTCATAAGGAGCACACGAAATTAGAGGTTAAACACATAAGAAATACAAGAAACTAGAAATTAAACACATAAGGATAGTACAGGAAATTAGAGGTTAAGCTCATAAGGAGCACACGAAATTAGAGGTTAAACACATGGGGTTGTACACGAAATTAGAGGTTAAACGCATAAGGTACTACAGAACATTAGAAGTTAAACACATTAGGTAGTACATAAAATGAGAGGTTAAACACATTAGGTAGGGAGATGTCGGAAAATTAGAGGTTAAACACATAAGGATAGTACAAGAAATTAGAGGTTAAACACATAAGGATAGTACAAGAAATTAGAGGTTAAACACATAGGGTAATACAAGAAATTAGAAGTTAACCGCATAAGGATAGTACAGGAAATTAGAGGTTAAGCTCATAAGGAGCACACGAAATTAGAGGTTAAACACATAAGAAATACAAGAAACTAGAAATTAAACACATAAGGATAGTACAGGAAATTAGAGGTTAAGCTCATAAGGAGCACACGAAATTAGAGGTTAAACACATGGGGTTGTACACGAAATTAGAGGTTAAACGCATAAGGTACTACAGAACATTAGAAGTTAAACACATTAGGTAGTACATAAAATGAGAGGTTAAACACATTAGGTAGGGAGATGTCGGAAAATTAGAGGTTAAACACATAAGAATAGTACAAGAAATTAGAGGTTAAACACATAAGGATAGTACAAGAAATTAGAGGTTAAACACATAGGGTAATACAAGAAATTAGAAGTTAACCGCATAAGGGTAGTACAGGAAATTAGAGGTTAAGCTCATAAGGAGCACACGAAATTAGAGGTTAAACACATAAGAAATACAAGAAACTAGAAATTAAACACATAAGGATAGTACAGGAAATTAGAGGTTAAGCTCATAAGGAGCACACGAAATTAGAGGTTAAACACATAGGGTTGTACACGAAATTAGAGGTTAAACTCATAAGGTACTACAGGAAATTAGAGGTTAAACACATAGGGTTGTACATGAACTTAAAAGTTAAACCCATAGGTAAGTTAGGGAATAAGTCTACACGTATGAGACCAGGAACTAACCCAAAAACATATAAGGGAATTAAGAGGAAACAAAAGAGTAGGGAATGACAAAAGGGAGAGGTTAAACCCATAGGTAAAATGGGGACCCAAGACCCGGAATAAAGTCCACGCATAATCAGGAATAACGTAAAAAGTTAAATAAAGGAATTCAAGAGAACAGATGAGATATTGCCGAACGAATTAGGAAGGACTTAAGGAAACAACACCATTTAGATTTTTTTATTAAGTTAACTCTGTAGGCTGTAGCACAGGAAATCGACAAATATATTAGAAATGAGAGAATTTAAGATACAAAGACGCATTTTTATTAAGTTAACTCTGTAGGCTGTAGCACGGGAAATCGACAGATAAGTTAGAAACGAGAGAATTAAGATGCACAGACGCATCCCAGATAGAAGAAAGGAAATGCTCTCACAATCAGGACCGCACAAGGGAATGATATACGGAATTCAGGTTACATAATCGTACTAAGTAGTATTTACATCTTAAAGCCCTAGCGATTTATGTGTAGGCGAGCACACTCGATCGAACCCAGGACTCTAGAGAAGGAAAAGCAAAATTGAAATTTATCCAAACAATGGAAAGTTTGAAAACCAGCGGTAAAATACGGTGAGATACTGACAATTTTTGAACCCAGTAAAACCTGAATTGCAATAAGGGCGTAAATGATTCATGAGAAATCATAAGGCCAGAAACATAAGAGCATTTCTTTTTGCAACTTGAGGCTAGCTCTAAGGGACAAATAGGAACATAGGTGCACAAACCTAAACGATGCAATCTAAAGCCAGGACGTCTAATATGCAATGAAGTTAAATTAAAATAACCATTCTATGACCAGGAGTGATAAAGAGAATGCGGACCCATGTAGTACGGGATAGCACCAAACCCATAATCGATGTTTAAAGTTATCCTCCCAAGTTTTAACAAATGCCATAAGATTGCAACTTCACGCCTGGACCTACGGCCACCACCACGACACTACATGATGGGAGCAAGATTAAGAGGGCCAGACTCACGGCGCACCCTGTACATCTGAGGACGAGGGCGCAGCATAACGCTGCAAGGACCAACCACACCCTGTACATCTAAGCCGAGATCCGCAGGGCAGCTGCCAGGACCATCTACACATCTCGTGACGGAGCATAAGATGGGTGAATGTCCAGACTCGCAACCAGCTAAGGCAAACGCCTTACTAACAGTAAAAAACAAAACCCAGGCAATTATAAAAATAATAATAACTATCTCCAACGCCAACCTTGGCCTAACATCCTACATTCCAAATGATTCCTATAGATGAGTCAAGAAAACAAACTCCACGTCAACATTAATTCCTATCAAACCCTTCACAAGTTCTCCATGGACCTAACTGGGTTTTTGTTAAAGAAACTAGGCATGACTAAATCAAAGGCCTACCTGGACCAACGGCAGCTGGAAATGAACAACGAACTCGAGCATTAGAACATCGCATCCTCCATCGCGGGAAGCAGACACGAACCCTGACCTCCAAGCTAGCCACTGCAGACACAACAGTTTGGATAATTTTTTAACAGTGATCCGGTTCACGGAATAGAACCGTCAAAGTGAATAACAAAAAAGAAACGAAATGTCGTTAAGTGCGTCGGATATTGAATACAGTGAAAGTGCATCGTTTCAAAAGAAACCACAGAAGGTTTAAACAAGGAAGAAGAACAAAGACGAGAAGAATTTTAGTGAAAATATTTTATAGTCGATATATTTTTTTTTTGGTTCCAGCAATAAACATTTTTTTTTTGGAACCGTGCACAGCATATTGTATTAAAGCCGCGAAGGCATGCTATATTGTGATTTTTGTTTTTTTTTAAGTATAGTGTTCTCACTAAGTAAACAGATCTTACCGATATTTCGACACAATTAAAGGTATCCGGGGCAATTTATAAGTAAAAGACGATCTAACCTCTTAGATTGAGAACAAAATACTTCCAGGACAGATGGAATCGCCAATTGACGACGTCAGTTCCACTCCCACTTAAATTTAAGTTAATAAGATAAATGTCAGGACCAACCCCCGAGAGGTGAGAGATATCCTGTAAGAAAAAAAAAGACTTTCGGTTTTTCAACCCTACAGTCTTATTTAGGGGGGGGAATTGTTATACAACACTAGGGCCTAACTGCAATAATAATAAAATACTATAAAAAGCCGATAAAGGATAGACACATATACATGTGTATTATACCAAAAAATAGGGCATAAATATTCACCCTTTAAATGCGGATTGAAATCTCAATCCAAATATACATAAGTGTTTTATAGATAAAAAACTAAGGAAAAAATTATTATAAAATGACTATTTCACATCAATATATTTGTCAACAATGAAGACACACTTACGAAATCTTATATAATATCAAAAACAACTTATTAGTTTCAACCAAATATGAAATTCTTACGAAACCTTATATAACCCAAACACATTAGGATAAGAAGTTAAAAACACCTTATATAACATGACCATGACATACTAGGAATATTGCTACAGATGGGGCAAGAAAATAGGGCTTCCATTAGCTTTAGGGGATGGTGAAAGGTAAAGATAATCATATAAAAGCCGGGATTTTTTAGTGGAAAAGAGAGAACAGCAGCGGGACCGATTGCGGTCCCCCCAGCGGGGGTGGCAGCTACAGTGGTAATATGACTCCTTTTTTATCATTCTTAGGTCATTTTCAGACTTAGAATTAAATAAGGGACCAAATGGTCCAAGGAACTTAGAATAACGAACAAAGTTGAATATTTTAAAATGATTGTTTTCTCTCTCTCTGAATTTTAACACTTTAATATTTTGAATATTTTTTACGTTTGACAATGTGGCGATTTCAGCTGTTTTAAATAACTTGTATTATGTGTGTTGAGCTAATATTTCTCTATGTTTGTTTTTATTTTAATAAATTATGTTAATTATTCGTTTACTGTGTTTTAACATGTTTAAATGTGGAATTCATCCTCCAAAACCAAGGCCAACCGCTCGGGCCAAAGACCACTTAAACAATGGTGGTCTTCACGCTATCAATACGGCGGGGCTTAACAGACGGCCGCGCGTAACACTTTCTTTTCCTTCTTTAGGAATAGGATATGATTTAGAAGTTCATTGGTCAAACTAAAGAGGTAGAGGATCACCAACGAACAATTTAACAGTCAGAATGAACGTATGGTAGAATGCAAACATTTTCAAACATGTTCTCGAGGATTTACTAATTATGAGATGAGATGATCATCTTTTCCAAAACCTATAAATTCATCTCTAATGTAAAAAAAAGTGAAAAAAAATCAGTTTGATAACATATTTGTCCCAGAATTAACTTAATTATCAATGAGCATCGTCTCTGACTCTATAGAAAAAAACTTTTCATCAAAATCTGGGCCCTATTGATAACTAAAACCTGGAATTTTCTGTATTTTAGATGGTTATGATTGTCATTTAATTACCTCAACAAATATCAACACCTTATTAATGTAAATTTCACTGCATATCAGGAGATTGAAGGGGTTATTTACACTTCACTTCATTTTTTTCTCACCCGTAATGTGTTTCAATGGATATTTCTATCACAGAAACCTACAATTGTAAGTTTTAAATATACTTTCCCTCTGGTAGTGGGCAGACGAACATCACAATTAAATCCTTTTCCCCAGAAACATCAGAATTTGTTACTTTTTCTCCAATTTTCAGAATATGGATTTTTCCCATACTGTGAATACTTTGTTTTTTTCCAGTTGTTTGTCCTCATTTCTATGATTTTCTGTTAATATATGAGTATGATTTTCTGTCAATATACGAGTAGATACTGACTATTTTTCTATTTCTCCACATTTTACATTCCTCATTCTTGATATTTAGATTTCTTTTGGTGTTTCCCGTGTGTATTTTTCTCATATTCCTCACATGTTATCTGATAAATTCCTGATTTTTCTTTGTATAAATTTTTTTCTATTTTGTTTTAATTAGTTACATATAATTGCATATTTTATAAATGCATAATATTTTGTAATATTTTTATTATTGTGACCTATTTTCACATTTAAACTTATTAAAGCTGATTTTATGTTGCTTAAATACATATTTTAAAAGTTTCAGATTTTATCATCAGTATTTCAATTACGAGATACAGTCATTACGGTAGAACCTAAAAAGCCTAGGTCTAGCCTTAATCAATATTTTAAGTGCCAGAGGTTTAATCACACCTTTGCGGGGTATAGCCTGACACCAAAGTGTATCATATGTGCTGAAGCACATAACCACATGAGGCGATCAGAGGACAAAGGATACAAGTGATAAGAAATTAGTGTGGAAAATTAAGTTTAAAGATCAATGAGAATATAAAATTCCAGGAACATCTGACAAGACTCATAAATTGTGTTTGTGTTCATGATATATGAGTCCATTTATCTACAAAATATGATCAGATTCAATATAAACATTAGCTCATACTATAATTTTTTTTTTTGCATTAAGAGTCACTTGTGCCCCATTCATATGTAATATTTGCTAAACAAAATAAGCCAGAAGAACATAAACCATGAGCAATTATTAAAGTATAGGACCCGCAATACCCCCAATAAGTTAGGGTTATTAAACCACCAATAACAATCCCTATATGTGCCACTGAAGAATAAGCAATTAAAGACTTTTCTTCAATGACATCTTTATTGGAATCAGTCAAGAAAACAAAAACAACACCAATGATTAAATAATCTTCATATTTTAAAAAACATACCTTTATTATGAACATTATTGGATTGCAAATCTTATAGATCTAAATTATATTATATCCTACCAACTCTGACAATATACGGCCAATCAGTCTTCTACCTGCGTTGGGAAAAATACTGGATAAACTTAAATTGGCATGACTAAAAAGAGAGATCTCAGAGAAAGACCTCATTCCTACTCATCAATTTGACTTTAGAGAATCACATAACACTACACTACAGCTTGCTAGAATGATTGACCAGATAGTCACGGGATTCAACTCCAAGGAAAGTACTTTGGCAGTTTTCCTCGATATCGAGAAAGCTTTTGATACAACTTGGAAAGTGGATTGTTATTTAAATTAATCCAATTTAATATTTCAGTTAATTTAATTAAACTTTTGGCTAAATACCTGACTAACCAGCAATTTTGTGTGTCAGTTAGTGGGTATAGTTCTGACTGCAAGCCCCTGTTGGCGGGAGTTCCCCAAGGTTCAGTCCTCTCACCCATACTTTACATTCTCTATGTGTCAGATTTTTCCTACTTTCAACCATATCTATAAAGCATCCTTCGCTTTGATAATACCTGTGTGTATCATCAGACACCGTTCCATCTACTTCCCTGCTGTATCCATATAGTCGAGTCCATCTTAAACTCCATCCATTCCTGGCTTCGTCTGTGGATTATAAAATTTAAGTGAACAAAACAAAAGCTGTCCTGTTAACCAAGTCCTGCAGACGAACTCCTATAAACTCATTATTTGTGCCCTGAGACTTCGGTCAAATATCTTGGAATTTGTCTAGATTCCATGCTTACTTTCAAAATTCGCATTTGGCATCACGTTTATAAATCAAATACAGCTATTGCTCTACTATATCCATTTTTCAAGTTGCCTACACTGTCAACTAGGATCAAGCTGATTCTCTATACAGCTTTGATCTGCAGCATGTTGCTGTATGGCTGTGAAGACTGGAGTATCCTCACTGCTTGCCACAAAAGAAAGTTCAGATTAGACAATAAAAGCCTCAAATCAACGGCATTTTGACTAATGACGTAAGTACTACATTGTTTTGTTTTATTCAATTCTTGTAATTTGAATAATTGCCTTTCCAACGGTAATTTCATATTTCCTGTAATGGTAATATTTTCATCACACAATGCGATCAAACATATAGCTTTCAGCCCTACTATACATGAGGATCGCAGAGCTGCACAACCTAGTACAAATGTGTCCTATATTGTGACTACAATTGATCGATATGTCATTAACATGTTCATCTCATTGTAAATCATACCAACTCATTTGTTTGCAATATAGGACACATGCTACAGCAATGTGCTGTTCACCAAAACATATTTTCCGGACCCCCCTGATGTACCCAGGCCTATGAGATGAGTAACTGTGCTACAGCTAGAGTAGTGTGGCACATTCCATGTGGTCGGTTTTTGGACTCTCTGCTTGTCCGGCCTAGTGGTCTACAATGCTCTCATCTAGAGGGGAAACACCTCATTTCATCACATCAACTTCATGCTGAACACCTACGCCGCTAAATATATGAAGGCTAAGTGACTAAACTCCATCTCGATAGTTACTAAGGTATTAGTCACCAGAGAGTCACTCTGGTTCCAAATGCAACACACAGGGTGATGCTTTGTCACTGTCATCACAAAATGCATGTGTAGTATAATTTGGGGAAAAGAGGCTCTTCCAAATGAATGGAAAGAAATGATTATCTTACCAATCTAAAGGCAAGGAGATAAAACTGATTGCAACAATTGCAGGAGCATCTCATTAATCTCAACTTGTACAAAATTCTAACAAATATATTAGTATCAATAATTATTCCTTATTGATGACATAGTAGGAGATCTCATCAGATCAGATTTTTAGCGGAAGATAGATGTTTTAAAAAGAAATTGGAATATAATGGCACTGTGCATCAACTTTATGTAGACTTCAAAAATGCATATGATTCAATTAAAAAGGAAAAGTTATGTAGTATTCTGCTGTGGTTTGAAATTTCTAAACAATTAGTTTGAATTAGTTGAGTTGTTTCTTGACTCACCTCATACTTCTTAACTCTCTTGTGATCTGAATGTCACTGTATATGTGACATTCTCAATGCTGTTCACATTCACAACTGATGACTATTGGACGTCAGTTGTGAACGTGAACAGCATTGAGAATGTCACAAATAAAGTGACGAAATCTGGATCGCGAGGAGTTAAGAAGTATGAGGTGAGTCAAGAAACAACTCAACTAAATTAAAATAAACCTCATAGTGTTATTGCTTACCTTCATAACTTAATAGTTAGTTTGAACGTTTCTAAATGGCACAAAGATTAGGGTGCATGTAAGCAAACAGTTTTCAGATACTTTTGAAATTCACAATGGGTTAAAGCAAAGATATACACTATCTTCTCTATTATTCAAGTTTGCAAGAAAATGGCACGTGGTGCAAAATCTGTCGGGCTCAATGCATAAACTATCTGAAGGTGGTAAGGGTGGAGTTTATGTTCATGCAAAACACGCCATACGCTCATGTAGGGGACAGCCAAACATGGGCAATAGTTCGAGTATTCGACTGGTTTCTCTTCTACACGCTGAAGGACGTGCTCTTCCGTGAAGCACCACAGTCAGCCTTCCTAGCTTGGAAGGTACCTGTTTCTTGCAACCGTTGTTGAAGTCTAACGAAAATGGTATATGATGGAGTGCGGTGATGAGGAAAGCGTTCTTCATAGATGTGTTGTGCAGCTTGACCATTACGTCTGGCTTCACCATAAGTTATCAACATCTCAGTGTACTCTTCAAATGTGTATTCGACCATCTTGAACTGTCTCATCATGTACTGCTCAATGACTGACTGCCAAATAACGTGAACGCCAACTCAGCAGAACTGACTGTCAACACAAGACATACGATATCAGTCCATTGGGTTTCGATCTTCAAACTTATTTTAAATCAAAATGGTATGTTTCCGAGAATAGGTTCCTTATCATAACTTTATCTATTGAGTCCCCTCTACAATCCCTAAAAGTCTGTAATATTTTTTTCTGAAACACTCTGTATAATGGAAATGGACAGTTAGTGACATATGAGGGAAATTAGGAACAATAATTACAAGCACACATGAGGTATACAAAGAAATTAAACACAGACTCAATTTGGGACATGTATGCTATTATGCATTACAGGGACATGTGTTGTCCCAATTACTCTAAAAAATCATTAAACTAAAAATATATAAAACTTGTTACTCTCCCAGTTATATTATATGGATGCGAAACATGGACTCTTCCTTTAAGGGAGAAGAAAAGAATATGAGTATTAGGGAATAAAGTTTTTAAAATATAATTTGGACCATAGGATAGATAGGTAAATGACAGTAAGCTACCAGTACATGATATTTATACGAAACCAGATATAATAAGAACAGTTAAGTCTCATAGACTGGGATGGGCAGGACACATGGCACAAATGAATAATTAAAGAGAGATGTAGAAACTTCTTGTAGGATAACCAGAAGAAAAGTACCCAGTTCGTAGATCTGAAATGAGATGGGAGAATAACATTGACTATGATTTGAGGGAAGTAGATTATACAGGTGGTGACTGGAAAACATTAGCTCAGGATAGTGATTTATGGAGAGCTTATGTCCACATGGTCTTGAACCTACAGGTTCGACAATGCCAGGGATTTAATTAGATATTTACTGAAGCTGACGAAGGATGAAAAAGGCTGACGTTAACTGTTATTCGAAATAGTCAAAAAGAAATACATTTTCCTTGTGAGAATTACTTTTATTGTAACTGTCAGTTTCTATAAGAATTTCCTCTCTTGCATTACATTAAAAATGACAACAGGAATGAAATGACAAAGGATGAGAAAGGCTGACATTAATTGTTATTCGAAATAGTCAAAAAGAAATACATTTTCCTTGTGAGAATTACTTTCATTGTAACTGTCAGTTTCTATAAGAATTTCCTCTCTTGCATTACATTAAAAATGACAACAGGAATTAAATGACAAAGGATGAGAAAGGCTGACATTAATTGTTATTCGAAATAGTCAAAAAGAAATACATTTTCCTTGTGAGAATTACTTTTATTGTAACTGTAAGTTTCTATAAGAATTTCCTCTCTTGCATTACATTAAAAATGACAACAGGAATGAAATGACAAAGGATGAGAAAGGCTGACATTAATTGTTATTCGAAATAGTCAAAAAGAAATACATTTTCCTTGTGAGAATTACTTTTATTGTAACTGTCAGTTTCTATAAGAATTTCCTCTCTTGCATTACATTAAAAATGACATCAGGAATGAAATGACAAAGCAAAGCACATATCGGACTTTTTTATAATGCACTTTATCAACAATTACATTCACCACTTGAGGCCAGACTTTTACTCAGCCTTATTTATTAAATATAGAATAAATAAAGATTCTTTAATATAAATAATCAATATTATATGGGTAGGCAAATAGAGTACCAAGAGATGTAATTACCCTACATAGGTCATATTTACACTCAATCAAACCGTAAGAGCAAATGCAAAATGATTATAATGTTAAAAAAATGATATCATGATAACCTGTAGGAAATTATACTATCACAGAATTAAATGCTAGTTGTGAGTAAACAATAACCACCATTAGTAATGGAACCCTTTTCTATTGTACAGGTGCGCCGATGACATTGAATACAAAAAAGGGAAAAAGTTAGAGAATCTATTTGTTCGAGAGTTATCGCCCTAGTTCTTTTCAGGAGCAAATGTATACAATGACTAAACTCCAAAGTAGTGACAATAGATATTTCACCCTAAATTTACGACCGAGAAAATATAAATCTGATCTCACAATGATTGTACTGACATAACATCACATAGTCATAGGTGTTTAGGCCCTACTGCAGACTCCCCAACAAAGTAATTAAAGGTAGAAAAAACCCACAGCCTAAAGTTGCATAAACTTATGAACACAACTAACTAGAAACTAAAAAAAAAGGCCTCTAAGGACTTGGTGATGTCATGACCAATCACCTTATTGTAACACCTTATTTACCATCTCCATGTATAAACATACCAATCGATATGTTCGTTATGTCGACGTAGGCAACGATCTATTGATCACAAAATTAATGGTGGTGGAAAGCATAGTTTAACTTATAGATGAAGTACACGGATCAAAGAGACTCGCAAGTCAACATCCGTTTGGTAAACAACATCAGAATCTAGCCAATATGAAATAAATAATCTCGACTTAGGGAACAATAAATTTCATAACTAGTCCAATAACACTGGTCGTCAAAAATGATTTTTTTTTCCTTCACAAGGATAAAACTATGAGATTTTAGAAGTATTTTTCATCCTGAATTTAAATATCATTTCAGATTTTTCCTATCATGCAAGAGTTTTCTATGATATTCATTTACATTTTTGATAATTTTTAATGAAATCCATCTAATTCTAACTCATTCTGACTTATCTAAAAAGTGGTAGATAGTGATTTTCGGACATATTTTGCATCTGGAACATCTCTCTTCTTGGTCCAACAGTAGTCAGCCAGCATATTGGAACTCCACTTGCCTTGGTACCTCTTTTCCATTGTGGAAATTTGCTCATGAAAATGCTCACCGTGCTCATCAGAGACAGCCCAAGATTTTCCGGAAAGAAGTCTAAGTGAGAGTCCAATAAGTGCATTTTTAAGGACATGTTGTATCCCATAGCTTTATAAGAAAAGATCAGCCACTAAGTCACAATAGTTTTCTGCTTTATGGTTTCCAAGGAAATTGCAACATACATTTTTGAAAGACTGCCAGGCTGCTTTTTTCAGAGGATTTAACAGACCTTCAAAATGTTCATCAGCCATTAGTACCATATTTGGGGTCCTATATAAATTTCTTCTTTCAGTTTAGCATCACTGACTTTGGGTAATTTCCATTTCAAGTACAAGAATGCATCAGAAAGTTTATCCATAGCTTTGACAAAATTTTTCATTACTTCTAATTTAATATGCAATGGAGGTAAATATATTTTTTCAGGATTCACTAAAGGGATATGTGATACATTTTTCTGGCCACAGATAAGAGATTCACATTTAGGCCATGATTTTCTAACGTAGTGAGACTTCTTTTCTCCTGTCCCATTCACACAAAAAACAGCAAAATTTGGTGAACCCAAGTTGCAAACCAAGCAATAAAGCAATGATCTTTAAATCAGCACAGATATACCATTCATATTGGATTTTCTCTAAAACCAGTTTCATAATTCCATATGTCTGTTTCATATCAGCGGCATGCACTACAGGTATTGATGGAAGTTCATTGCCAAAATGTAGCAACACAGTCTTCAAACTAACTTTAGAGGAGTCTATGAACAATCACCACTCATTTGGCTGGTGTTGATGCCCAAGAGTTTTCATAACAGAACAAATATCATTGCAATACACAGTACCATTTTCTTCAGAGAAACAGTCTTTAAAAGTACTATGGCAGCTATGAACGATAACTACATATTCTTGCATCTTTTTGAAGTAGATTCCAGCCTTTGAGTCTGGAAGTTAAAACTTCAGCTTGCTGTCTAGACAGGTTTAAATCCCGAACCAGGTCATTGAGGTCTTGTTGATTGGGAAAGTATGGTTCTGATGAACAGCTACTGCCTTCATATGTAAGATCATTTTTATTTCCATCTGAATCATTTTCAGTTTGAGCTAGGTAAGAATCAGAGTTATGAGTTAAGGTCATATCTGCATATACTGGTACAGGGAACTCTTCATTGTGTAAGACAGGCCTCATTGCAGATGGCAAATTTGGATACTTAACTGTATATTTTGATTTTGATGTCATTCCTTTAATATTTGTTAAACAAAAATAACAATCAGTTAGATGATCCTTCGGTTCCCTCCAAATCATGGGAATTGCAAACGGCATATGATGTGTACCATTTTTCCACCCAATCAACAGTCTAACACACGAAACACAGCATATATTTGGGGCCCAGCTCTTATCAAACTCACCCACTTGACAGCCAAAGTAAAGTTCATAACATTCTTTCACAAGTGGTGTGAAATTTCGCCTCTGTACCTTGAAGGCCAACTCACCACAAATATAGCAGAAATGATCTGCATGATGAAAGAAGAAAACTCGAAAACACAACACACACAATACACTCCTAAACAGAAAGGAAGGAAATATATTTTCACTAGTGATATTCATGCTAACAAGCTCACAGTCAGCTCAATACTGACACAGTGCAATGCAGATTAACAGGTCTGAGCATGTTAAAACACGCATGAACCTGCACAGTCTTGCCTTTTGGTGGTTCAGCATGACATTACATATAATTTCCTTAATTACAGCTTGAATAAAATCGCTACATATAAGGTAAAGGTTCCTATTACAGGTCAAAGAAAATGCTAAAATCAATTTTAAAAAAGTAGCTGTCACAAAAAACTGTGCCTGATGGAAAAATTCTGACTACATATCTGAATTCAGTATGAAAAAATGCACTAGATTCACTAATCAGATTTCTTGTGAAGAAAACCTTGTCAACCAGTGTAATTTACGGACTTAGAAAATTTCTCAAGTGACAATTAATAACTTAGAAAAATTTGCGAGCAAGAATAAAATATCTTAGTGATTTTAAATGAGTGATATTACATGACTTGGAAAATCTAACGAACTCACTAAACTACTTAAGTATAAAAATATCACCCAAGTCGAGGAAACTTATAATCACCATTATTAGTAAACCAGAAATTAATTATCCCAAATATTCCACCATCAGACTTATGCTGATCATTAGAACTGTGCCGACGATATTTCCATTCGTGAACTTGTACTTTTCAAGTGATTATCTTCAAAATAAACATCGTAATTATTTTATTTGACTGATACATTAATTCTGCCCGACGAAAGTCCTTGTGTATCCCGAGCACCCAAATTCCTCAACAATCTGAGGAATCCCTTTCAAATTCCAATCCATATCTACAATCCTTCTTCTCACATAACATCCAGCATATAGGGCATATTGAAATCCTATTTCACACTTCAACTGATGCCAATTAACATTTATTTTCTTTGAATATTAGTGAAAACACACACTTCTGAATTGAATTAAGTCACTGATGTTTTTTACTAATAATTTGATGTCCACTTATATTAAGAGATGTGGCTGGATATGGCTGAAAATCTGTTGTCCTTGAACTTAATAAAACACTGTATTTTCTTGAAGTATATTTAGATGTTGCATTATTGATTTCTTCAATCTTTCATAGTGGTTAGAGATAGTTTCTTTTATTGATTGAATGTTCGTGACTGTATTTAGGAATTTATTTGATGTATATTTGAACGTGTGATTGTACATAATATTTTCCTTTTTACACTTTTTGTGAAGATGGAGACCGTAGTGTCCTATGCTATTCAAAACAAGGATTTGGTGTCAACAAATTTAGGGAGGAATGTAAGACGTTAATTTGAAAAATATTTACATATGAGTGTACTTTATTTCTAAAAACGCTCAGATGTGATTGGTGCAGTGATATGCTGACAAACCTTTAAAAAATGCTTGACATCAGCCAAAAAAGTGACTCTCAACAGACTTATAATGATAACAAGGATAACAAGGAAAACTTCTGAATGAGGTATAACACAATTATTGTGTTTTATTTATAATTACATATTACTGAATTATTTAATAAAAAAAATATAATTAATACCGGTATCGTCCATATTGAATTCAGAAACATTTCTTAAAGTTCTTGGCACAGAAGCTATGTAGAGCTGTAATCTTGCAGGTTTGGCAAGCTCTTGCAAGCTGAGAGCAGCATAAGCTGTTATGCTGACAGCAGTACGGCCAACCATTTGCACTTGATTCTTCACATAACTGACAGCTCTCACAATCACCTGAAAAAAAAAACATTTTGTGTAAGAACAAATTATATAAAATGTTAGATCTAAGAAAATTGAGAGGAATACAACTTATCCCTTCTCTAAGTATCTCTACTTTGTTGTAAAGGTGTGGCTTTGCAAGATCAAATGATCGTGAGAACTATTCCGGTTTTAGCATATGTGTTTGATAGGGCTTCCCATGCTGGAAGGGATACCCCGGTCCTCTAAGTTTGGGAGTTTGACATAAGGCTAATAATTGCACCCTTAAAAATTAATCCATTTCAAAACCTCATATGAAGATCTGGTGTGATCAAGTGGTACAACCAATGCATGTGAAAAAGAATAATGAGATTTTATTACCACCTGAAATATATGTAACTATTCCAACCAGGTGCTGGTAAATATTGTAGAGAGGATTTAAGAAGACTGGAAATTAAAAGATGGAGGACAAAAACATTTGATAGCCATGAATGGAAGGAAATATGTCAGATGGCCAAGATCAAGAACTTTAATGCCATGAAGTAAGTAAGCACAACTTCTCTCCATGGACAAGTGAAGCAGATGCACCCCTGTATATAGGCAAAGTTCAATGCTTGTTTCGTCCATACAGGGTAATCAATAGCTCCATGCTACGATGTCATCTTGGGCCATAACTGAAATATACCCAAAGACTGTGAAATAACATAAGTAATTAACTAACTCACAGGCCCTGCATGTTCTTGAACCGTGTGGACATATGTTCTTCATATATTCATATCCTGAGCTAATGTTTTCCATTTATCCAGTATACAATTTATCTCCCTCAAATCATGGTTAATGTTATTCTCCCACTTCGTTTTTGGCCTATGTACAGAGTGCTTTTCCTACTAGCAGTATGAAAACAAAGTACAAAAAATGCATTTGGTGGTTTTGAAACACACACACATTTTTTAAAAATTATACTATGAAATGGTGAATATTATGAAAATGATCCTGATTATGAAGTTCTAACCCTACATTTGCCTTGATGACTGAGGAATACCAGAAAAAAAAAATCTCTGGACCGGAGCTATCCCAGAATCTTCTGAATATGAGTCTTAAAATTCTACTGCTTGAGCAATTAGTTTGGTTTGTAAGAGTTATTTGATGACAAAATAACAAGTGTCACACTAACAATATTATTTTAATAATTAAGAGTTTAATTACTTTTATTTTAATTTTTCGTCATGATTCCTTTTCTGGGGTCAGGTCTTGGACCAAAGCTTTCACCTATCTCAATCACTCCATTTCTTCTTCTTCTTCTCCACTTTCTTCTTTTAACATTCTTCTAACTTAGTCTTTTAGGAATTAACACTGTGAGGTATTGTTTATTTAGGTAAATGTTTATCAAAGAATATGAGGTGAGTGATAAAAGTTTACCTAAATAATCATTTTAACTTGTTTCTACAATCTATAGCTTGGCCGATCTCTTGATCTCTTCTTTTGTATTCTACTCATATATTATAGTGCCTGTCTTGGAAACATTCCAGAATTCATCCTTTTTACATGGCCTTTCCATTTTATTCTATTATCTTCTATTTATCCTGTTTATATCCTGATTGAACCTTTCTTAGTTTTTCTAACATACTTCTTAAACATTTCACCTCCATTCTTTATATTCAACTTAAATGTTTCTTTGTTTAGTTGTTTAATGGTTTATGGTATGTTTTGTATTTTCATTAAACAGTTATAAGATTCATCAATATTCTAAAGTTATAGGGAAATACCTACAAAATGCTTTGATAATCTGGAAAAGGAAGTGCTCACAAAAAAAATGGGATTATTGCTAACAGAAGAAACCATCTTTTCATTGATATTCTCAGATGATCAACTACTAATTGCAGAATAATATGAAAATATGTAACAAGGAAACTGATAAAAGAATATGAAAGAAGGAATCTGAACATCGGGGCATAGCATCCATTTAGGCGCTGGAAGCGCCGCTTCCTTATCAATAGATGCAAAACATACCGTATTTACTATCTAATATAAATACAATAAAAAAAATTCTCCTCATTACATACATAAATATTATTACAGTGAAATCATTCGTGACGGGTTTTATATTATTATATCAACTGTTAGGCTTTCCACTCCTTTAATCTCCATGGCTCTGGCCAGTCTTTCATCCGCCGAGCGCCAGGAATATGTCTTCAGTGCACTGCGCATGCCTGACTGGAAGCACTGGCTACATTTCACTACAATATCTCCTCTCCCTGCAATGCCCGTACCCATATTCTATGTGACAATCTTTCTTTTTTTGTTCTTTTTTATTTTAAAAATTAATTTGTAATTATTTAGCATGATTTTTATTTATTGTATTTTTCATATTGCATCCCATAATATTAAATAATAGTAACAACACCAGTATTTTGTTTAGTCTGTATTTTAATAATATCTTAAAATTGTAGTATGTATGTAATTTTTGTATAATTCTACTATTCACAGTAATATAATGTATGGTTAAAAACTATAAAATAGTTACCTTGTATGTCTGTCTCCTCAACTTAAGTTATTTTAAAACTATGTAGGCACTGTTGAAGCACTGACAAGGGTCAACAGGTACGGACGTAATGCATTCTGCTGATGATGGGACTAGTCCCAAAAGGCCTACAGAGTTTTAAAATAACTTAAATTGAGGAGACGGACCTACAAGGTAACTATTTTATAGTTTTTATCCGTACATTATATTACTGTGAACGAATACCTCAACGGAAACTTACCATGAATTTTACTAGTATTGATTCTACTATTCGCTGGTTGAGTGGAAGAGAAGGCCTTATGGCCTTAACTCTGCCAGCTAAAATAAAGCATTATTATTATTGTTTATGTTATTGTTATTATTATTATTATTGTTATTATTATTATTATTATTATTATTATAATTATTATTATTAAAGAATAGAATGTCACCAGGAAAAGGAAATATTCCAGTGGAATTAATAAAACATGGAACAGATAAGTTGTTCGAATTATTGAGAAGTCTATTTGAAAAATGCATAAATGGAGAAGATATACCATCAGATTGGAAAATAGGATATATTTCAACCATACATAAAAAAGGAAAAAAAGATGAATGCAAAAACTATAGACTATATGGAAAGATAATCAAGTATTTCCTAGAAATTGAATACAAAGAGTTAGAACCAGAGGAACAGGCAGGATTTAGAGTGGGCAGATCAACAATAGACCACATTTTCAGCATACGACAGATTATAGAAAAGAAAACAATCAGAGCACAACCGCTACATCTAGTATTTATAGCTATAGAAAAAGCCTACGATAACATTCCTACATCAAAATTATGGAAAGTCTTAAAACTAAAAAAAAATAAATCCAACACTGATTGAAACAATTCAAAAACTATATTCAGAATCATATGTGCAAGTAAAAATGGGAAAGTACTTGTCTAAAGGTTTTCAAACAAATAAAGGATTACGACAGGGATGCTGTATATCTCCAACATTATACAAGATTTATGCTGAAAAAGCTATTGAAGAATGGAAAAAGAAATGTAAACCGATGGGAATATCACTAGATGATAATTCAACAATATATACACTCCAGTTTGCAGATGACCAATTGATATTGGCTCAAGAATTTGAAGATATAGAATACCTCACTAGAAAGTTAATACAAGAATATAGTTTATGGGGTTTAAAGATCAATATGGATAAATCTAGATATATGACAATAGGGGATCTACCTCAAGATTTAATACTAGAAGAAAATTTAGGGACAATTAAATACACTGAAGAATATAAGTATTTGGGAATTAAAATTACTAAAGATGGAAAACAAGAAACAGAGATAAGAAACAGGATCAATATAGGAAAGTATGCTATATCTGCCCTAAATGGAATAGTATGGGACAAACATATCTTCAAAGAAACAAAAAAAACATTTTTAATACAATAATCAGAAGCATTATTACCTATGGAGCTGATGTGTGGGCTTTAAATGCACAAATGAAAAAAAAATACTCGCCACTGAAATGGACTACTGGAGACGTGCTGCAAGAATATCCAGGAAGGATAAAATCAGAAATTCATATATAAAAGAAAAAATGCAGGTACAATATTCAATATTAGATTTTATAAAGAAGAAACAATTAAATTGGTATGGACACATTAGAAGGATGGAAGAAGGAAGACTACCTAAGATAATCATGGATTGGGTACCACAGGGAAGGAAAAAGAAGGGTAGACCAAATATTACGTGGATTCAGGGAATCAATGAAACTAAGAGGGAATGGGAAATAGAAGAACATATATGGATGAACATACAAGAATGGAAAAATGTGTTGAAACAAATGTGTAGTTAACTGTGAACATGGGTACCGGAAAAATGTATATTCATTGTAAAAGCCGGAATAATAAAAAAATATTATTATTAATTGTTGCTGTTGTTGTTGCAACTTGAACATGCCTCACGGAAGCGCAATGTTCTTCTGACTACATTATATTTGCCAATACCGTACCTCTCCAGTTGTAACACATTGTTGACCGACAGCTGTGCGTTCCACTCACCTCTGCTAGACCGGACATTTCTGTCAGTGGGGTGGACTTTTAAATTTTAAACCGCGCTAGCACAGTGTGGTTTTTACATCAATATATTTACAATCAATAACAATAATACATAAGTAATTCTTTATTAGTGTTCTCACCAGACCTTCTAGTATAAATTGAGGGTGTGATAGTGTTGGAAACATTCCCTTTATGTAAAAAGACAATGCAAAAGAGCATAATATAGTGAGTTTATTTTCTTGTGTTCACTGCAAACGCGGCAAGGTTTGGAGGATATTTTTTTCTTTCCAGTAATTGGTGTTAATTTATGTTTCCTCATATCTCAGCCTCCATGGTGGATTTTGACGTGGTGTCCTAGAAGTGGTTTCCTTTTCTCTCTGTCTTTCTTCCTCTTCCCTGTCATCTGTTCCTAATTTCACGATTGCCAAACAAGAGGCTGTTTCAAGCAAATAACTTCTGTTTGACATTTTGTTGTTAGGGTTTTGAAATTTATAGACCCTGAAAGCATTAAAGAGTGCACAAAAATCAGAAGCCCCAATACATCTTTCTTGCTCCATTTCACTGTTTTTCTAAGGATGTAGTAATATGATAGGTACTGGTCAGCCCTGTCTACGCCCTTCACGTACTTGTTATATTGAAGTATTCAATAGGGAATTTTTACAACTTTACCCCTCCCACTCTCGTGTTGCCTGATGTAATGTGCTAACCATTCTTATGTCTCTTTTATCTTTCCATGTTTGAAGCAAAACTTACCCCTTATACAAAACAAACTTTCTCCTGGTGTGAGTTTATTTCCTGCTTTCACAAATGATTTTAGAAGTCCTCTGTTAATCCTTATTGTTCCACAAACTCTCGTCTTTTTTTCGAGCAAATTTTCAGCTATAGTCACACTATTATAATAATTATCTTGGTAGTCAGGATGCTACGGATATAAATTCGGCTCCAGAACGCAAAATAGTGTTTCTTCTCATTTTTCCCCTCTGCAACATATATTTACAGGTTACATACGTATCTCGTAATCGCCTAACTACCGGCACTAAACTTCCATATTTCACCAACCGTCTATCTTAAAACTGTAAACACCTCTTTCTCTAAAGATGGAAATTTCATAAAAGAGAAGAGAGGGGTAAAAAACAATTAAAATTTATTTCACAATAAGAAAAAAAAATTACATGTCTCTTTCAAAAGCGTAGAGGCAGGGAAACCATACAAAACGTAAAAACGGAAATCTCCGTGGCCCGTCTTCTAGCGCTGGACATTTAAACACGGAGATCTCCGTGGCCCGTCACCAATGGGCGCATTCAGCGGGCAGTAAAGCGCTTTAGCAAAAATGGCTGCCATTTGCAGCGAAAATTTAAGGAGTCTGTTGAATGGACCGCTGCATGCAGCTATACCGCCAAATTTAAATTTGTTCATTGGCTCATTACTCATATTACTACGCGATGCTATTGAAATTAATCATAATGCTAATAGGGTTATACAGATTTTACGATTTATTTTAATGTATGTAATTTATGAAATCGACGAATAGATCGTTTAAAATAAAATATTATTATAACGAGAAAATTTGTATTTTTTTAATTATTAATATATCAGGCGGCTCCGTGACGCAAGCGATTAGACGCTCGCCTCTCACCGCTGGCTTCTCGAGAACTTTATTTATAATGTTTATTATTAGTTTAATCATATTAATTTGTGTTTTAGTAAGAGTAGCTTTTTTTAACTTGGTTAGTCTCGGTCATTATAAGTAGATTTTGTAGTGGAGGAAACGGATCTATGGCATGTTCTTTCAGGGTTTCTCCCATTTTCCCCTACCACAATTTTATTCCACCTTTCCCCATTTTCATAACATCCATTTCGTTCATCAGATGTAGTCAGCCTGCACCCTAGTTAATTACAGACCTCTATAAATATAGTGGCTAATCTAATCACTTGATCTGACCCTGATTTGGACACAACTTGATATTATTTTTTATATTTAAACATCACTCCTGCGAATTCCCTATGTGATGCATATCTTGCTCCTTCATCATCACATAACACATATATTTAATAACCACACTAAAAGTATTGCCAGGTGGGCTGTAGGGTAAATTTTATTCAATTGTTCAGCCTTTTATTCATGTGATTTCTTACATAATATTTGACACTTTTAGGTCTATATTTAAATCTATGAGGAATAGGGGTTACACTACAAAATGCAGGAAGTACAGGCATATGTGCAAAATTAATGTATGTGGTGCAAGACATGACCTAAGTACAGCAATCAAACAATTGTATAAAGGAAGGCATCATTGTATTTTTTCAACCTCAAACATACTTCATCTTTATTTTAAATTTGTCAAGGAATAGGAATGAAAACAAAGAAGAATATTAATTTATAATAATTTTCTTAATAATTAATTAACTTTTTTTGCATCATCTGATAATATTAATTACTTATAAGAGTAACTACCATAATATTTATGGCTAAAATAAAACCAAAACATTATATGCAATTTCCAACCATATATGTGAAATTCTGTCATAACAGCAGTTAATTATAGATAACCTCTCACTCACCATACTTAAAGACATTATTTAATATAATTCTAACATTAGCAATGCCACTTTCTTAGTAAAGTGCTACACTAAATAGTATATCACTGAATCATTTATAATAATATGAAAAACATTTACCACCAAGATTAATGGTAGTATACAGTGAATAGCAATATCCCATAAGAGAGACTACATGCATTTGAATTAAAAGACATAAGACCACATTTCATTTTGCGATAAATTGGGAATTAAAGTGAAAGTTATTCATACCTGGTTCAAGAAATGGCTCTCAGTATCTCAATGATAGGACATAGTATATAAGTTGGAGATTAAATAATAATGGATCAGCTGTGATTAAAATCCTATGCAGAGTGCAAAATTTTTTGTTAATACATTAACCAACTCTAGCTGTAATTTAATTTTATTTATGCACATCACACTGAGTATTTGTATCTTCACTGTTCAAATTTAGATAAGAAATCTAGAATATTGTAATATTTGAATTCAAGTTATGGCCGATACTTCACAAAACTCTTTATTCAGAAAAGATTACAAACATAAGATACACAGTTCATCTCTTTGTCCATTACACAATTTTCTTATTGTGTTGCACATTTAAAGAATAGTACAAATGTTCGTTTTATCTGTAGAGAAAATTGGTTCGACAACCACTGTAGCACTTCCAGAAATGACCCCATGAACACAATCATACTATTCTAATGTATTTCATATATCTTGAAAACAAAAATTATAATTAACTTGGCACCAGGTATTAGCGAATGAATCATCTGCGGATACAATTTTCATAATAAAAACATTCACTCGTCAATAACACAATGATTTGCATGAAAAGAGGTTATAATCGTAAATTCTTGATCTTGATAACAATCTTAAGATTATCACTGTCTTTAGTTTTACTTAATATATCACTTATGTTCGTCTAAAACGGTTAGCCACCTCGAATAACTCGTATATTAATGTCCAGACATAAATAACACAAAATTTGTACATCAAACATAAATTGTTTATGGAGAAAGACGCCATGTTTAAACTGAATGAACCAGCCAATCACAATGTATGCAGCGGTTTCTTCTATCTGCAGCCTACTTTTACTTCGCTGCAGTAGCTGCAAGTCCGCTAGAGCGCTTTATTGCCCGCTGAATGGTATGCTGCAGATAAAGCGCTAAAGCGCTTTTGCAGCGCTTTGGCTACTGAATGCCCCCTATGTGGTAAGAATCATGTGGCGCGTTTACAATGTGCGATTTGAACTCAGACCAGCAAAGTATCTCATATGCTTGTAACGGATTATTGACTGAAGGTAGTTTATATGGTTGAATAAAAATTATAGAAGACGGGCAAACGAAACGGACCTTAAAATAGCTGCTGTCACTAAAGGACAGACAATTTTCATCCGAAACTTTCACGTGCAGATGTACGAAACTCTACCGTGGCTATGTACTGATTGTAGTGATTTAATATATATTTATCTACCTAATATATAAAAATGAATGTTTGTTCGTATTTTATGTGCTGCCATATCGTTAATCTGATTGTGATGGGGCGTTTTACAAAATGTTAAGGTGTTTCCCGGGAAGTTTATATGCTATAAGAGAGTTGTAATACTCAACTCCTAAAAATCACCCTTTAGTGAAAAATATGAAAAAAAATGCTTTCTGGACGCTTAAATTGCTTACGCTTCCAAAACCATAACAAATACACAAAATTAATGTACACAGAATTGAATATCTCAAAAAAACTTTATAAAAAAGTCTACGATAGCAAATGTTTATCTTTAACGGATAACTCACAATAATCACTTTTGTCTTTCATTGATGCCGAGATAGGTATAAGTAGATTCCCGAGCAAGCGTAGCAGCACATGGAGGATATTCTTTTACGGATAACTCACAATAACGAATTTTGTCTTTCAGCCCATTTATGCCAAGGATATCAGGTTAAGTAGATTTCCGGGTAATCAGCACGGGGTAAGTAAAAATAATTACGATATAAATTTATAATTATTTTTCCTTTTACTTATACAACTAAACATAAAAACATATTAATTTTCGACTTTCAGCTCATTTATGCCAAGAGGATATGAACAAATAGATTCTCGGGCAACGCCGGGTAATCAGCACGAGCTATCTAAAAATAATTACGATATAAATTTTTCCTTTTACTTATGCAACTAAACATAAAAACACAATCATTTTCGTCTTTCAGCTCATTTATGCCAAGAACATCGGGATAAGTAGATTCCCGGGCAATGTCAGGTAATCAGCACGGGGTATCTAAAAATAATTACAACATAATTTTTCCTTTCACTTATACATAAAACGCATTGATTTTTGCCTTTCAGCTTATTTATACCAAGAAGGTCGAGATAAGTAGATTTCCGGGCAACGCCGTGTATTAGCTAGTTAAATATGAAAACATCGTTTGTTTGAATCATTGATATCCAAGAAAACATTCTTCGATAACATTATACTACATAGACGAGGAGGATAAAGTTGCATTACAAGAAGGCTAGCATTATTATTATTATTATTATTATTATTATTATTATTATTATTATTATTATTATTATTATTATTATTATTATCAATATTCTTATTTTTAATAATTAATATTATTATTAATATTATTGTTATTATTGTTATTGCTGTTAACGTTATTATTATTGTTATTATTATTATTGGTACGGACATGTCCAGCGAATGGAAGAGGATCAGCTACCAAGAGCTGTTTTGGAATGGAAACCTGAGGGAAGACGAGGCAGAGGAAGACCTGAAACCTCCTGGAGTCAGGGAATATGTTTATACATAAAGGAGAAACATCTACAACCAGGAGATTGGATGGACTGAAAAAATTGGCTATTAGGAATCGGACAATGTCAAATACATTAATAAACCAATGATCTATCTATCTATCTATTATTATTATTATTTTATTATTATTAATTATTATTGTTATTATTATTATTATTATTATTATATTATTATTATAGTTAAGTAGTAGTAATAATTGTAATTACAGTAGTAGTATTAGTAGTTCAACTAGCGGTATTGATGTTCTTATGGTTGCGCTTCCTCCAACGTATAAGCCACGCTACGCCACTGCTGAATATTAATATTAAGAAAACAAATGATATGACAATAGAAACAAACCCAAATGTTTTAAATATTGAAAAAAATAAAGGTTTGGAAAGAATTCACATATTTGGGATAAAAAAGATTAAGTCTGGGAATCATGAATATGACATTGGTTTAAGAATTAATGCAGATAGGACATTAATATCATCCAATTAAATAATATTTTATGGGATAAAGATTTCACAATAAATACAAAATGGAAATTTATAAATCCAATTCTTAAAAACACAATAAGATATGGCCCAGAGACATGGAAATTTGAAAGCAAAAACTATATATGAATTACATCATCATCAGCAGCAGCATTACAGCCCGATTCGACCCTCAGCTTCCCTCAGAATCCTCTTCCAGATATCTTTGTCTCTGGCAACCAGCCACCATCCCTCAATTGTCAGCTTCCTCAGATCCTCCAAAATTCCATCCATCTAATGCAGTCTCAGTTGTTCCACATTCCTTTTTTCCTTCAAAATTTGCATTACATAATTTTCTTGGATATCAGTCATTCTTTGTACATGCCCTACCCATCACAATCTTCAAACTTTAACTGATGTAACGACATTAGAAGATATACAACTGACAGAGCTCAGAGTTATATCTTATATACAACTCTCCAGGTCGCATATTGGGCCATATATTTTACTTAATATCTTCTTTTCAAATGAACTCAGTCTTGACATATCAGTCTTTGACAAGGTCCATGTTTCACTGCCATATATTAATACCGGTACTGGTTTTACCACAAGTTTTATTTAGATTACATTTTGTTTCTCTTGTAAGAAGCCTTGATGTAAAGTATCTCTGTAATCCAAATTACACATTATAGTTAAATAATGTTATAAGATAAAATGTGAAAATGCAAGGATCCCTACTAAATACTATCAAAACAACACAATGGTTTGGATATATATGATAAGGATGATGCAGTACAAATTACTGAAGAAGATTTATGAATGGAATCCAAAAGGAAGAAGGAAGAAATGAAAACCATCATGGACACAGGAGTAGTCAGGAAAATGGAAGAAAGGTACTTTGAGGATGAGGAGTAGAAAAACAGAGAAGAATGGAGATTGCCCATAGAATCTTGGAATGGGCACAGGAAAATGCCAAAGACTTTGTAAAACCTGAAAAAAAATTGTGTGTATATATATATATATATATAGAGAGAGAGAGAGAGAGAGAGAGAGAGAGAGAGAGAGAGAGAGGGAGGGAGGGAGTTCTTAAGGTGGAATGAAAAAATCTGGATAGTTTTTCCCTATTCAATTTAGACATAATTATGAAAATATAAACATGAGATGTACCTACAGTTTTTTGTTGCATCGACTATGAACATATTACAGTATAACTATGGTTTTCCATCAAAGGAATTAAATGGAAATAAAGGAATTCTTTGGAGGACTTTAGGTAGCATTCCATAAAATATTTACTTAAGTTGTGTGCCAAATATAGGTTAAAAGGATATTTACTTAGGGATATAACTGTTGCACCTAACATACTAATTTTGATCAAAACCTTCTAAATAAAACAGATATATTTAACAATTAACAACTAAAAGACTATAATTATACATAAAATATGATACTAATATAATCTTAAACTAGCTTATTAATTTCTGCATTACTTATTGTTACAACTGCGAGATTTTCACCAAAAGGGGGGTCTTCGGAGGTGTAGGTAGCATTTAATTACATGCTTATTTGGGTTGCAGGCCGAGCTATTAATTTACAGAATATTTATCTAAAATGGTAACCAAACCTGATATAAATAAATAACTTGATGTAACTTAACTTATATAAAATTAACTTATCAAATATTATAAAAAAATCCGGCAGAACTGATAAAATCAGGGGGAGAAAAATTGATGGACAAGATACACCAGTTGCTTAGTATGATTTGGGAAAAAGAAGCTCTTCCAGATGAATGGAAGGAATCAATTATCGTACCAATTTATAAGAAAGGAGATAAAACTGATTGCAACAACTACAGGGGCATCTCGTTACTTTCAACTTCGTACAAAATTCTAACAAATATATTAGTAAGCAGACTGACTCCCTATATTGATGACATTCTAGGAGATCATCAATGTGCATTTAGAAGAAACAGGTCTACAACAGATCAGATTTTTAGTATAACACAGATTTTAGAAAAGAAATGGGAATATAATGGTACTGTACATCAACTGTTTGTAGACTTCAAAAAAGCACATGATTCAATTAAGAGGGAGAAGTTATATAGTATCCTGCTGGAGTTTAGAATTCATAAGAAGTTAGACTTATACGAATGTGTCTAAATGGCACAAAGAGTAGCGTGCGTGTAGGCAAACAGTTTTCGGACACTTTTGAAATCCAGAATTGGTTGAAGCAAGGAGATGCACTATCTCCTCTACTATTTAATTTTGTACTAGAGCATCTTAAGAGAATGAGGAAGGCTTACAACTCAATGGTATTAATAAGCTGTTAGTTTATGCTGATGATGTAGTATTGTTGGCCGATAGCGAGGAGATACTAAAGGACAACACGCACACACTATTGAGTAACACTAACAAATTAGGACTGGAAGTAAATATCAATAAAACTAAATATATGATCACACGTAGAAATTCATTAAATAATGGAAATGGACAGCTAATGACAAATGAGGGAAATTTTGAGGAAGTGGCTGAATTCAAATATCTAGGAACAATAATCACAAATAGGAATGAGATGCACAAAGAAATTAAACATAGGCTCAATTCTGGAAATGCATGCTATTATGCATTGCAGAGACTCTTGATGTCCCAACTCCTTTCAAAAAACGTTAAACTGAAAATATATAAAACTATTATTCTACCAGTTATATCAAATGGATGCGAAACATGGACTCTTACTTTAAGGGAGGAAATGAGATTACGAGTTTTTGAGAATAAAGTTCTTAGGAAAATTTTTGGACCAAAGAGAGATGAACAGACGATGAATGCAGAAGACTGCATAACAATGAACTACATGGTCTTTATAGGAAGCCAGATATAATAAGAACAGTTAAGTCTCGTAGACTGCGATGGGCAAAGGACATGTTGCACGTATGGGGAATGAAAGACTTGCATGGAAGCTTATTGTAGGAAAGCCAGAGGGAAAACGCCCAGTTGGTAGACCAAGAATGAGGTGGGAGAATAACATTAACTATGATTTGAGGGAAGTAGATTATACAGGGAATGATTGGAAAGCATTAGCTCAGGATAGGGATGTATGGAGAGCTTATGTCCGTGCGGCCATGAACCTATGGGTTCGATAGTGCCAGTGAGTAAGTAAGTAATATTATAAAATAATTACAATATCTAAACAATACACCTAAACTAAATCTTATATTAGCTTAACTAATATCTTATATTATTTAGTATACAACAGAAATGCAAAAAAAGAAGAGAGAGAAGAGAGAGAGAAGAGAGAGAGGAGAGAGATAGAGAGAGAGAGAGAGAGGAGGAGAGAGAGAGAGAAGAGAGAGAGAGATAGAGATAGAGATAAGAGAGAGATATAGAGGTAGAGAGATATCGATAGAGAAGAGAGAGAGA